>CM038215.1:272910180-273143991 GCA_021442155.1 Cymbidium sinense | reverse complement strand
TGAATGGCAGAACACCTTCCACAGTGAAGGTTCACATTCTCAATCCAGTAGATTTCCAAATCCCCATGGATATGCCTCCATATCAATTAAAATAAAATAAATTAAAATTAATTCATTCTTGATCCCCAATGGGTTATAGATTCTTATCCCCAGTGGAGAAACATAATAAAATAAATCATATTGATAATCAAACTCAAATCCATATCTCCAGTGGATAGCTTGAACCTGCTTCCCTAGTGGAAGGTTCATATACTCAATCCTCAGTGGATTTCTCCTTTTATGCCCTCAGCATAAACCTCTCACATGTCATGCCTAATGCATGTGTGATCCCTTAGCAGATCTTCCTTCATGTCCTTAACATGAAATTCCAACCAAATCTACTTTGCTCTCTTATGCCCTTGGCATAAGTTGAGTTGCATTGCACTAAGATTGTGATTCTATCTACCTTTAAAACTTTAGCATAGATCATTTGCATTAGTACTTGCAATCTTTTGGATGTTGTTGATCATCTCAGTCAATGCCAGTATGTGCGTGTGCATTGTCAATTACACCACACCTATTGGGGTCCTTTTGTTGACCTCACTTTTGGAGTGAGTTCTTAACTTCTTTTTCTTAGACCTATGAGTCTTCACTAAGGCTTCCTTAGTCATAAGACACTTCGAGCAATTAGGTGAACACTTAACCAAAGCCTAAAGACTTAGAGGGTTAACCATAGATTAAGCTATGCCTTAGGGATTAAGGAGACTCACCTACTCTATAGTCTAAATATGAACTTTGTTCACCTTCTCAAACCAAAACTCAAATTCAATTCAAATATAGAAATAAAATTTCAAATCCAAATCAAATGATTGAATCCCATGATCAAATCCAAAATCAAAATCTTTCCTAAGCCCTATGATTTATCATATAGACTTAGCCTTAGCCAAATCCAAATCAATCCAAATTCAATTGATTTTCTCAAAGATCAATTCAAACCTTCAATCAATTTATCAAATTCAAAATCAAACTTAACTTAAATCATGATCCAAACCTAAATCAAAATCAAATAAAATCCAAATCCAAACCCTTAGGCCAATTTCATGGACTTAGCGAAATCTCATCCAAATCAAACCTAACTCAATTGATTTTCTCATAAATTAATCAATCCTTCAATCATCACTTCAAGCCATACCAAAATCTACAATCAAATCAATCAAGCCAAGGTCAAACCTAACATAACCCATTTGACCCAAAATATCCAAATAAGCTCCAAATAACCTAAGTCCAAATAAAATTTAATTCAATCAAAATTAAACTAAATCAAATTGAATCAAAAACATGAAATCAATGCATAAACACAAACAGACTAAAAAAGAAATCAAGATGGGATACAAAGTAGCAAATAGGTCATTTGACCTAGAGTTGACCCATGTAGGCTCCACTAAGACAAAAGTCAACAAATTAAAATTTGATCAAATTGAGCCACTCCAAAGACTCAAAATCATCAAATGAACATGTTTGAGTCTAAAACTAAACAAATCTAAATTTAATGAAGATCCAAATGGGTTGATTTGGCCACCAAACACAAGTAGACCCAGATGGATGCTATTAAATCTAAATTCAAATTAAATTGAAAATTAATTCAAATCAAACATCCAAAATCATTTTAAATTTATAATTAGATAAAATTTAGCTAACCATTGGGTTTAATTTAATAAATTTGATCATTTAACTCAAATAAGTTCAATGTGGCCCATTAAGCCCAATTTTGGTCAAAATGGGCTTAAATCTAAATCTACATCAAATCAAGTGAGATCAATTACTCCAAATCATCTTAAACACTTAATCAAACTTGAGTGTAACCCAAACACACCATAATTGAGCCAAATTGATCATTTAAATCAATTAAGCCCAACTGAAACAAAATATAATTAGTCAATCAAACTATCAAAATTAGAAAATCAATCATATAAAAAAAAAAACAACATTGTCATTGTATAATTGAAATAGAAATATAATTAAATTTGAACATCAAATATAAATTTGATTAAAATTAAATCAAAATAATTAACTACTAAATAAATAATAAATATACAATTTAAATAATTAATATGGTATATATAATTTATAAACTTCGTTAAATTAAAACTATAATATCAAAACTATTAAAAATTGTGAAGATTTATAAATAAAAAAAAAAATAAGTCTATAAAAAAGCACAATAAAAAAAAATTCCATCCTTTTTCACGTGGCACCAAGACAATATATATATATTTTTTATCAAGAATGAATGTTATCATTCTCATGCCACATTTATTTAAAAATTAAAATCAAATAATAATAAATTTGGACATCACTCTTTTATTAATGCTAGCAAAAGCATCAAGTCTATTTTTTATTTCATGTGAATCTCAAATAAATTTTTTTTTTATTCAAATGAAAACTCTCGACTTTAAAAATAAAATAAAATAAAATATCTTATCTTACTTGGAGCACAAGCCATCTCTCTCTCTCTCTCTCTCTCTCTCTCTCTCTCTCTCTCTATCTCTGCAAAGCCTCCCATCCCCAAAAAAAATAAAAATATAAACAACAATCATGGTGAGACTCTTTTCCATGTTTTACTGTGAATACCATCTCCTCCTCCATTTTCATCCCCAGACTGGAACAAGAGAAAGTGGAGCTTTTTCTTTGTGTCTGAGCCTCTCATCCTTGCCATTTTTTTTAGAAAGCTGACCTCTCTCATCTTCCTTCATGCAAGTGTAGTCAAAAGCCATCCACCATCTCATTCCATTCGGATGAAGGCTAGCACATGGGATTGAGTCCCTTTGTTCATCATCTTCACTCTGTATCATTGCATGAGCACATCTCATCCTCTTGGGTTTGGTACTCCCCTCTAATCGATTCAAAGGCTAGCCACACACCTCCCTCTCTTTTACTTGTGCGAGCGACCAAGCCAGACTCATGCGACACTCTTATCCATGAAAGCTTCATCCCAAGCCCATAGGTCAAGAGGCACTATAACTTGAGAATATTCATTGCTCCAACTCAATGCAAAATCTAGTCCTCTTTAAACTCTTTTGGCTATAGGCATTCTTCTCATCCCTCTTTAGTTCAGTATCATGCTTTAGCATAGCCTCTCTCCTCTTGCCCTCTTCCTCTATTAGCCAACACTTGATCTTCTCCATATTTCTTACAAAATAGCAACTTTAATCTCCTTATATGTTGAACCTCCTTTCCTTCTTCTAGCACATTCCACTACCTCAATTCTCCATCCGGGTTTCCTCCATTGGCTGCATTTGAACTACTCTTCTCTACACAACCCAAGCGCATGTAGGGAGATATTTCCTCCTTGCTTGCTAACTATTTTGTCCATGAGAATGATGAAGCTCACGGTAAGTAGCGGTGAGTGAGCTTATGGGATACTTGGTGAGGAGGCAAGCCTAGAAACATCGGCAGCCGTGTCTCAACAAAGATGTTCAAATTGACCAATTCAATGAACACTATCTTCAATCAGTGAGGAAGCATTTAAAGTGAACCATATGAGCAAAGAAAAGGAATGCTAGCTGAAGTATTGATCCAACCCAACAAGCATCTCAATAGGGCTTCATTTCTTCTTCTAAAGCCACCTCTTCATCGAATCCACTAGACATTAGCCCTAGTGAGGTATAATTCTTAAACGCTTAGAAAGCCTTAGGGATCTTATGTTTGATGTGTTGAATGCGAGCGTAGTTAGAATCCAACCTTTAGAACCCGTGCACTTTAATTTTTAATCCTTTTGGCAAGAGTTTAGAGACAAAAGCAAAACTGTTTATTTAATGTGTTTGAAATGAATATTTTTGATTAGGACGAATGGCGTAGTGATTTGATTCCATCAATCAAGCCATGATTAACTCGTGGGCTATTTGATTTTTGATTGAATGATAATGATTAATCCACCTTATTTTATTTATTATTAAATTCAATCGAATCTAAAAAAAGGAGTTAATCAATCTTTAGAATTCCAAACAAAACAAAAAATAATAATATGTGATCAAACAAAAAAAGTGCAAATTAAATTATCATAAAATCTACGTAAAACTTAGTATAAAAAGAGAAAAAAATTAACTAAACCAATAGTATTATAAATATTATGAATATAAAAGTTGTTTGAACATAATTTATGAAAGTCAATTATAAAATCAATTTAATCTCTTATTGTTATATGTTGATTCTAAAATCAAAAGAAAATTTAGTTATGTGACATATCCTTAATTATAATTAACTCAACTATTACAATTGGCTAAGCTTTATTTGATTAGTTATTCATATAAAATTTTGGAGAATTCAAATTACATAATTCAATATATATATATATATATATATATATATATATATATATATATATATATATATATATATATATATATATATATATATATATATATATATATATATATATATATATAAACTCACATTGGGACATAGATAATTAAAGTCAAGAAAAAAAATATGAGCAAACTTGTATAATTCATATTCTAAATATCATAATCAAATCAAATAAACATAAAATTAAATATAAACTCAAAATTTATTAAATCATATCCAATTACTCCAAATTTCAATCAATACCAAAATAAGTTAATAAAATCCAAATAAACAAACCTATTTAACTAAGAAAAGAGAATAATCATTAAGCTAAAGAGATAATCATTTATATAAACTAGATGGCTAAATTTAATAAGTTATACCCTTAATTAGAATTCAAATGAAAGAACACATTAAACTTCAAATAAATCATAAGTAAATTAAAATACATTCACCAATCCAAATGAAACTCAAATAAAATAATAAAAATCAATGAATTTAAACAAACATTGAAATGACAATAATCATATGAAATTAAAACCAAAAAAAAGAAAAGCATTAGATATTAAAGATATTGAATTATCAAAATTTAATTAAATAAAAACATCTAATCCAAAATTAATCAATCCAATATATGAAATTAAATAAACTTAAACTTCATTAGATATTAAGGATATTGAATTATCAAAATTTAATTAAATCAAAATATCTAATCCAAAATTAATCAATCAAAATAAATGAAGATTATGTAAACTCAAATTTTAAAATCTAATTTAAATCAAACAAACATTAATCAAATAAATCAATCACATAAATTCAAATGGGCTAATTAAGATACCAAGGACCTTGGTTAGACTCTTTAGGAGTTAGGATGTAGAATATGGTGAGTTCCATCCAAAAATGGAATTCATTCTACTCTTCATCCTTGAAAATCTAAATATCACTTTAACCAAATAAAAGTGAAATAAAAATGGAAAATAAATCAATCAATCATTTAAATTAAAACTAGCTAAAGGACTAATTTAAACAAATTCAAACTCCAAATGAAACTAAAGAAACTAGTAATGTCTTGTCACAAACCCTTTATTCACACACTAGAATACTAGGTCACTGACCTTAGAATTAGGTTAGGTTGATGTGTTGATTGTATGGTTGATGTTGTGTTTTGTTTTGTAATATAATATTTTTAGCTGGATGTTAGGAATGTGGATCGTAGGTTGGACGTTAGGTCGTTGATAGTCTAACATTATTTTTTGCAAGGGATTGTGCTTAAGGGGCCAATTAAAAATAAATATAAATGCTCTCTTTGTAGGTTTCTTAAGCCCATAAGCATAATCCAAGTTAGGACAGGTGGGCTTGGTTACCCATGTGCTGGGTGCTAAGTTCAAATTATAGATATAACTACTTTGGTTTTATGTGTGTTTAGCTAACACTTGTTTTGCAGGTGTACTTAGATTTACTTTTCATATTTTTAATATAATTTTAAATTAGGAATTAGGATTAGTACGAAGGGGCTTTAGGATGAGCATTGGCTGTGATGCCTTAAAGCCTACCACATTAAAAGAAGCAAAGATATGAAGAAATGAAGGAGACATGAATAATGAATACTTGAAGACCCCCATAGCATTTATTATTTATAATTGTAATTATTATTTTATATACTAGGTTGTATATGGGTAGAGCTCTACCCATTTCTCTTTTGGGTGTATGATGGAACACCACCTTTTATTCTTTTATGGTAGTCTATAAAATTGTTTGATGTTGTATTTAGATGCATTAGAAACAACATGCCTTTCTTAGTTTCTTATATGTTTGATGCTTTAATGTGTGGCTTGGATGCTTAGGCTCTAGGATAAAATTAATTTCTCTAAATAATAACTCATAATTAATATTTTAAAATAACTCATAAACTGCATAAAGCCTAGGTTCTAAATAAAACAATTAAAATATTTAGCAATCCCTTAGTTGAATGGTTGAATGTCTCATAACATGCATGCATATTCTTTCTCTCTTGAACATGAAGGATCTCCATCCTTGCACGATAGGGGAATGCTTGACCTGTGAGGGCATCCCTTGTGGTGAACACCTTCTTCTAGATGATTTGGCCCATAACCTATTTTCATCAAGCATATAAGCATCAAAATCCTAAAGCCTTTGTCAAAATGAAGGGTCAAAATTAAAATAAAATTCAAAAAAATATTGCATTTGTAGATTAAGTCATTACTCATACCACTCATCCTCTAGTATCATAGGGAGTGTATTTAAGGACTCTAGTCTCTTTCTAAAAAATAACTACCCTAGCTATCTTGTAACTCAAAAGAATTTCCTACATAAATTTAAAGCATAGGAGGACATAGCTGGCTACGACTCCAGGCGGTTATAAGCCCAGTAGTCGGGTGGTTTATCCTCTCTTGTGGAGGTAAACAATATACCCATCTTTGCTCAGACTTAGGTTGTGCTTTGGCATATGCTAAAGCTCCCTAGATTTAGAATCTGAGGTAACTATTTCCTTCAGGCTACTAACATAAATTCTCACCTATTAGGCATTTTCATAATTTTATGTTGTTGGATTATAAGGCCTAGCTTTCTAATAAAATGTCAACTTCAATAAAATTAAACTCTTCAACTTCAAACATATAAATTCCAACCATAAGATAAATTGAAATGCTTACTAGGCTTCCTTGTATCATGAGCATTTCCTACTCATTCTCTTTGGCTTCAATAATAAGTCTTCTCCTTGAACAATCCCATTTGATTTTTCAATACAAATAATCTTTTGATAGTCTAGCCTTAAAATCTTTGGAGACCTTAATTTCTTCTTTAATTAAGAGTATTCCTAAGAAATTTCCATTCCTTATGATGTAATTAACTATGGAGGCTTGCCTCCATGGGGAACTTAATTAACTTGGCTTAATATAAACCCTTCTTTACTTTTCCATGTAAAGTAGAGGAAAGATCTCTGGTACATTCGAAGACTCATCATGCCCTAGGAGTCCTTATTATGTGATTATGTCTATTATAGGGTGATGATTTCTATCTATCAAGATAGTGCATCATACCTTAATGTAGTACGATCACTTCAATAAATACCTCACAAGATTTGTGTGGTGTCCCACCTCCAAATATAAACACCATAACCCTAAAACCTAAACCATAAACCCTAAATCCTAAAACCTAAACCCTAAAACATAAACTATAAACCATAAACCCTAAACCTTAATAATATTATAAAATTAAAGTGAAAAAATCCTACTGCCTGAGCCCTCTCCTCGTGTTCTGGCTATTTTCCTTTCCCCCTCTCATTTTTTGTCTTTCTAGATGCTGTTTGCAGATTGATTTGAACAATTCTCACTGGACTCCTTCTCAAATCGACAAGCACTGGTCAATTTCATCTCTTCCTTAGAATGACATCAGGCTTGTCATCTTCTCTGATTATTCCTTGTGCAAAATTAAAAGATCCTATGGATCCTGCTAGGGCATCATCTACCCTGGCTTCGGCTACTTCAAAATCATTCAAAGATGTTCTCACTGGTAAGGATGGCTATTTAGGTCAGTCTCTAGAACTTATTTTGACTTCTTTTCGAGGCATGCATGTGGTTATGTGCTCAAATTAGATTATGGAAAAGCTTGCTAAGCCTTTTGAATTAACTTTGGTTGGAAAGTTTACTCTTCATAGGCCTAATCTAGAAAACATTTGCTCTTTCTTCAATAGTTTGAAACTTGTGGGTGCTTTTATGATTCTTTTAATTGATCCTCACCACATTTTAATTCAATTGATGAATGATTTGGATTACTCTCATGTTTTTTCTCATCGCTCTTATTTTATTTTTAATTTCCAAATGAGGTTGCTAAAAAGGACTCCACTATTTGATATTAAGGAAAAATCACCAATTGTTCCAGTTTGGATTTCTCTCCCCAATATGCCTATTCATTTCATTAACCATGAATTCCTTTTTGCTGTGGGTGCCTTATTTGGTTAGCCATTGTAAATTGATCAAGCAACGATTATAAAATCTCATCCTTTAGTGGTTAGAATCCTTATTGAATTGGACAATACCAAGAAACACTCGAAAGAAATCTGGTTTGGATCTAAAAATTATGATTATATGTAAAAAATTGAAAATAAAAATTTTCCTATCTTTTATTCTCACTACAAAATCCATAGACGATAATTGAATGTTTCATTCTTCATCCTCACCTAAAAAAATTCACGAAAACTTCTGTTCCTAACCCTAGGCTGACCATTGTTTAATTTCAAAAAACTACTTTGAGAAAAATGGACTCTTTGAATGTTCCTTATAAGGAAAATTTACCTTTTACTTCTTCTGAGCAATTGAAGGCTTCTAATGTGAACAATATTAGCTTTTCTAAACTTTTGAATGAGGATTTTTTTCCTCTGATTCGATCCCTGCATCCTTGCTAGCTTTGATATAGTAAAATGAAGCTTTAATGGAGAACATAAATGAGGAATTTAGTATTATGCATCATTCTAATTCAATGGAGAATATGGCTTTAATACCTCATGATAATCAAGTTGATAAACCAGATTCCATATTCCAAATTTAGGATGATTTAACTTCTCAAAAAGATTTTCTTTTATCTAATAATTTGGTTAATGATAAGGAAGGGTTTAGTGTTCCCATTTTCCTTCTTAATAAATCATTTTATGCTCCCTCCCTTGCTATTCTCGAAGCTCATTTGTCTTTAATAAATTCTAGTTTCTTGGAAGAAGGAGAATTCACTTCTCATCAAGATATTTCTCTCCTAACTAATGTTGCTAAATCCTTTTGAATGATGATTCAAAGAGCAAAAGCGGCTTCCAAACTTTCTATTCAGAAAAGAAAAAAAAATTAAAAATTTCCTCCCAAATTGCTAAGAAAGACTAGAGCTGTTGCGACCTCCCTCCCTTCTAGTCACTCTTATTTTGTTTTTAATTCCCAAATGAGGTTGCTAAAAAGGACTCCACTATTTGATATTAAGGAAAAATTCCCAATTGTTCCTGTTTGGATTTCTCTCCCCAATATGCCTATTCATTTCATTAACCATGAATTCCTTTTTGTTGTGGGTGCCTTATTTGGTCGTTTAAAATTGATCAAGAAACTATTATAAAATCTCATCCTTTAGTATTACCAAGAAACACCCGAAAGAAATCTGGTTTGGATCTGAAAATTATGATTATATGTAAAAAATTGAAATTAAAAATTTTCCTATCTTTTATTCTCACTACAAAATCCATGGGCACGATAATTCTGAATGTTTCATTCTTCATCCTCACCTAAAAAAAATTCCTGTTACAAAAACTTCTGTTCCTAACCCTAGGCTGACCATTGTTAAATTTCAAAAAACTACTTTGAGAAAAATGGACTCTTTGAATGTTCCTTGTAAGGAAAATTTACCTTTTACTTCTTCTGAGCAATTGAAGGCTTCTAATGTGAACAATAATAGCTTTTCTAAACTTTTGAATGAGGATTTTGTTTCCTCTGATTCGATCCTTGCATCCTTGCTAGCTTTGATATATTAAAATGAAGCTTTAGTGGAGAACATAAATGAGGAATTTAATATTATGCATCATTCTAATTCAATGGAGAATATGGCATTAAAACCTCATGATAATCAGGTTGATAAACTTGATTCCATATTCCAAATTCAGGATGATTTAACTTCTCAAAAAGATTTGCTTTTATCTAATAATTTGGCTAATGATGAGGAAGGGTTTAGTGTTCCCATTTGCCTTTTTAATAAATCATTTTTGCTCTCTCTTGCTATTCTCGAAGCTCATTTGTCTTTACTAAATTCTAGTTTCTTGGAAGAAGGAGAATTCACTTCTCATCAAGAGATTTCTCCTAATCTATGACTAATGTTGCTAAATACTTTTTGAATGATGATTCAAAGAGTAAAGAAATTGGCTTTCAAACATTTTATTCAGAAAAGAAAAAAAATTAAAAATTTCCTCCCAAATTGCTATGAAAGACTAGAGCTGTTGCAACCTCCCTCCCTTCTCTCAATTAACTTTAACCCTCCCCGCTTTTCTTATATTTAATTTTTTAGTTTAGAATGTTAGAGATTGGTACACTCTCTTTGTAACCATATTAGAAATCTTTATCATCCATAATATTTCTTTACTTATTATTCTTGAGCCGCTTATTCATGTTAATAAAATTAAACATGTTGCTAGAATGATTAGTTACAATAAATTTTTCTCTAATATTAGTAATAAGATTTGGTATTTTTGGAATAACTTTGTAGATGTTTCTATTCTTGATGATTTTCATCAAGTTATTAATGCTCAAATCTCTTATGGTGATTATTGTGTTTTGGGCTTTTTTGTTTATGCATCTTGTAATAGATCTGGTAGAAATCTTCTTTGGGATAACTTGACTCATTTTTCAACCTCTGATAATAAACCTTGGTTGGTTGGTGGTGATTTCAACACTATTTTGTTATCTTCTGAATGAAGTGGTGGTTGCTCTTGTAATATTCATTCCATGGAAGAATTTTCCAATATGATCCTTGATTGTAATTTGATTAATATTGGTTTTAATGGTTCTAATTATACTTGGCAAAACTTTAGACTTTGGCAAAGGTTGGACCGAATTCTTTTAATACTCATTGGATTACTCAATGGCCTATTACTTATTAATTATTTAAGCTAAACCTTGTCTAATCATGCTCCTCTTTGGTTTCTATTAAAGATAATTCTAATAGATTAAAAAATTTCTCTCCTTTTAGATTTGAACATGTGGATTCAGATATTGATTTTTTAATGTTGTGGCTAACAATTGGAAAGCTTTTTTACATCTTCATAATTCTATTATGGGGATGAATGGATGTTGGTTTAAGCTTAAAAGACTTAAACAAAATCAGGGTTGGTGGAACAAGCATTTTTTTAAATCTTTGCTAATATCAAAGATATGGAAAAATATTTTGTGATCTTGAAGTCTCTATTAGATCCTTAAGATTAAGAAAAAGTGAAAGATAAGCTTGTTAATTTGAAAAATATGGAAGAGACTTATTGGCGCCAAAAATCCCCTAGTAAACACTTTGCGGATGGAGACAAGAATACTAGATATTTCCATGCTTTAGTTAACAAAAATAGAGCCTTAAATAATATTCAAAAAATTAAAGATGAAAATGGAGAATGGATTATAGAGAATAATGGTATTAAGGATTCAATCATTAATTACTTTAGAAATATGCTTAATAAGAGTTGCTCTTATGAAGCTATTTCTAAATCACACTTAATTTCTTCTATTATTACTAATGATGAATAATTTTCTTACTATTGTGCCTAATGAAGATGAAATTTTTAAAGATCTTAATAGCATGAACATAGATTCTATTGCTGGTCTACTAATTTTTCCAAAAATGTTGGATTATTATTAAAATGATTGATTTTTTTTTTAAGGTAATCTTTTCCTAGATATTTTTCTAGCACTTCTATTGTTCTCATACCTAAGAAAGATAACCCGACTATTGGAGTGATTTTAGACCTATTATTCTTTGCACCTTCTTCAATAAGTTTGATTTCCAAAATTCTTACCAATAGGCTTAGTCCTTTACTTCATAAGATTATCTCTCTCAACCAAACTGATTTTGTTAGAGGTAGATTTATTTTTGATAACATTTTACTTGCCCAAGAATTAATTCATGATTTAGATGCTAAGACTAGAGGTGGAAACATTCTTTTCAAATTAGATATTTCCAAAGCTTTTGATAATATCTATTGGGATTTCCTTTTCCATATTATGAATTTTTTTGGGTTTTCTACTAAATTTATTTTTCTTAATAAAAATTTTATTAATAATGTTTGGTTCTCTATTTTGCTTAATGGGGAAGCTTTGGGCTTCTTTCCTTCTTCCCATGGCTTAAGACAAGGGCATCCTTTATCTCCTACTTTATTTATTATTATTGTTGAGTACTTATCTAGGAGCATCAATGAGTTATTCTTAAACAATCCTAGTATGTACTACATAACTCTTGGTGGTCTTCCTATTTTCCACTTAAGCTTTACAGATGATTTTATTATTTTTTTTGCAATGCTTCTCTTCATCATATCAAGAACCTCAAGATTTTTTTAAATAAATTTGGTAGAGAAAGTGGGCTTTCTATCAATGATAACAAAAGTTGTTTTATTACTTCTTCAAATATCTCCAATAATAAAATTAATCAAATCCTGCATATCACTAATTTTAAACATCAACACTTACCTTTTAAGTACTGAGTGCTCCTCTTTTTGAAGGTCCAAAATGATCCCACATTTTTGATGAGTTAACTCAAAAAATTTTAAATAAAGTTTTTGTTTGGGAATTCCATTTACTTTCCTTTGGTGGCAGACTCACTGTTCTTAAAACACTCCTAATTCAATGCCTCTTTATTTGATTCAAACTATTATTCCCACTAATTCTACTCTTATCAGAATTGATCGCTTGCTTAATAAAATTTTTTGGTGGTCCAATAATTCTATTAAAAGAATGCATTGGACTTCCTGGCATAAATGTCCATTGGGTTAAGGTGGTCTTGGTTGCAAACCTATTCGTGATGCTATCACTGGCTTCTCTCATAAGTTTTGGTGGAATTTTAGAAAGAATGATAGCCTTTAGGAAAATTTTATGATGGAAAAATATTTCCAAGGTAAACACCCTCTTACCTGTGCTTATAAAGTTGGTGACTCTCCGATTTGGAAAAGGCTTTGCTCCATTTAATGGGTTGTTGAATCCTTAATATCTTGGGGTATTCATTCGGGTTCTTCTTTCTTTTGGCAAGACAATTGGCTTGCAATGGCTCTATTGAGTCCCTTTATCTACACACCCTACTGCTATGAAAGTTAGCTCTTTTGGCTTAATAACAATTGGAATGAAAACAAACTTGAGAACTACATTCTTATTTCTTTTTTTTTGACAAGTTTTGCAACATCACTATCTTTTCTAATAAACTGGATCAAATTTTTATTAGAAATAAACAAAACACCTCTAATGTTTTCATTAAACTTTGGAACAATATCATTCCCATTTCTTATTCTACTTTAGCTTGGAGGATTTTGAATAACTTCATAGTTGATTCCTTGCTCGCTTAAAGTGTTTTATTTACCGTCTAAGTACTATTGTTTCTTTCATATTGAAAATGTTAATCATGTTTTTATCAATGGTGTTATTGCTTCCAAACTTTGGATATGGTATGATGATTTATTTAACACTAACTATTTTCATGGCTCTCTTTCATTATATCAACTTCTTGAAGTTTCTTGAAGTTTCTTTCCACAAAACTGTGAAAGGTTATATCAAAGTTTTAATTGCTATTACTATTATTTAGTTCATTTGGATGGATAGAAATGATGCTAAATATCGTGGTATCCCTAATAACCATAAAAGAATCCTTGCCAAAACTAAAGAAAAAATTCATGATTTGTTTAATGAAAATTAAATTAGTAATCTTCACTTTAGAGGTTATAAATTTGGGGCTAAAAAATTGGGTATCACTTTGCATGATAATCGTTCCTACAAGAGTATTAGGATTATACATTGGATTAAGCCTACATAAAATTTTATTGAGATCAATACTGATGGTTCTGTTTCCCCAAACAAATATGGTTGTGGTGGAATTCTTAGGGATTCTAAAGGTACTATCATTTGTGCTTTTGCCAACCCCCTCAAAGCATGTTCTATTATTTATCATGAGCTCATGGTTATTAACAAAGCTATTGATATTTCTTTAAGAAAACACCTCTTTAATATTTGGATTGAATTGATTATGATATGCCCAATAATAATAATAAAATGGGGAATCACTTATTTTATCTTCTTAATCACACTAAAAGCTTCTTTCTCAAGTTTGCTACAAAATTTTCACATTCTTTTTTGAAGGTAATGCAATTTCTGGCTAATTTGGGAGGGAAATAAATTCACTTTATTTTAACCATAACTTACCTAAACCATCACATGGTGCGCTCAATCTAGATAACTGGACTTCTTTACCTTAGATTTTAGCCTTTTGCTATTTATTTGATCATTTTGCTATGGTGGTTTTATTCAGACTATTTTTTGGTTGTTTATTTTATGCTTCCCTCACCAAGAAGTGGTTTTTCTTGAGTTTATTTTTATACTTAAACCCCCATTCCTCTTAACCCCATTCTATATTTGACTGACCCATTTTTGGTCGTAGTAGTTTTTAATTGGTTTCCCTATCCTTTGAGACTGGTGGTTTTTGTTATATGGCTCTATCACACAGCTAGTCATTTTTTGAGGGTCTCCTGTTGGGATGTGGTAGTGCCAATTTTTGGCCTACCTCTTTTATTAATGGATGTTGGGTTTGCCTCCAATTTTGGCTAGCTATGGCCTTATTCAAATTGGATTTTTAGCTGCTATAATTGGTTTTGCTGGTTCCTGCAATTTGCTTCATACATCTACCTAGTTGTTTTGGGTGGTTATATTTTTCATGGTTGTTGTTGGCCTCTTCTGGCTTGGCTTAGTTTTGGGTTTTTTTTGGTGGTTGATGTTCTCCTTTCTTGGTTTGTCTTGGAGGCTTCTGCTGGTTGATTTTTCCCTCTATCTTATGGATTGGAGGTAGCTGTTATGTAGTTGTTGTGTTCTTACTTTTTTATTTGTGGAAACTATCTGCCCTTTGGGATTTGGAATGGGTTTTGTTTTCCTCTAGCCTTATTTCTTTCATTACAATTTTGCTGCTTGTGGTTGGTTGGTTCTCCTAGGCTTTTTTCTGGCTCGGTGACTATCATTTTTTTATTGGTTATTTTGGAGATCTCCTAGTGGGTTGTGGATTTGTCTACTATTGTTCTTTTCCTTTTTTTTGGGCTATCTATTGGCTTTGTCAACTGGTTAGTTTTGTTGGCTGACTAGGTTGGTTGGCTTTTTTGGTTGGTTGGGTTAGTTGTTTGGGCGAATGTGTTAGCTGTGTTTGATGGTTGGTTTAGTTGCTTTGGTTGGGTTCTTTGGTTGGGTTTATGGTCTGCTCTTGGGTTGGTTATCCTCACTTGAGTGAAGTTGTTTTTCTTTTATTTTTGTTCTCAATTTGGGTATCAATTTTTTTGTTGCTCTGATTTCTCCTGTTACACAACCTGTTGGCTGTTCGCTTGGGTTTTTTTATTGGCTAATTTTTTTGTGGATGATATGAGCTCTTGTGGTTTTTTTGGTCCTATTTTAGGACTTATTATTTGTGGTTGGTTGCTTAAGGGGATTTTTATGGCTGTTGTCTTGCCTTGGATGCTTGTGTCATGGCTTGGTGTTTTGGGATTTATGTTGGTTGTTGGTATTGACTCCCCTAGTTTATTTGTCTCTCCTTGTTTCATGATATTTGCCTCTTGGTTGGTGGTGGTGGATTTCCTGTTCTTTTGGCTACCTTGGCGGTGGTTTTGATGGTAATTTTTGGATGCCCTCTTGGCCTTTCTTCTTGCTTATCTCCTGATTCTTGCTATTTGGGTGGTGGTTTTGCCCTTGAATTTGGATTGATATGGCTTTCCTCTCTATGCTATGACTGTTTTGCTTGATTGTGTTGTTTTCCCTATTTATGCTGACTGCCCTTTTTTGTGTTTCTCTTTCTATTGGTGGTGGCTTTGGTGGAGTTATTGCTTGGTTTATTTTAGCTCGACCCAGATCTGTAACTTTTGCGATATTGGCTTTAAGTGGTTGGGTTATTGTGAGCTTTGGTTGGTCGGTTGGCTACTGGCTGGCTGCTAGCTTGCTATTTTTGTGTTTGTTTGGGGCAGGAACTGGATCACAATGGAATGTTTTTCCTTGGATGGTTTCTTATATTAGGTATGCTGGCTATGATGGCCTTGATGTTTTCTCATATGTTCTCTCTGGTAGGCAGCGTGCATATGATTCTCATGAAGGTTGGATGTTCATATGTATTGTTTCTCCTTAAGATGATCTTACACAAGCCTGAGGCTTCTCTTTCTCAACTCTTTCTAAATTGTTTACTTTATCTTTTTCCCTTGAGCTATGATTGTTGCCTTTGTAGTGTTTTGTAGAACTGTTTTGCAGGTTGGAACTTCACAGATGGAATCATCTTTACTTAGTCAACTCAAGTACTGTTGATGTGGATCTTGCTTATCTTGACTTCTTAAAGGGATCATGAGTTGTTGCTAACTAGTCTTTT
The DNA here is from genome assembly GCA_021442155.1 of Cymbidium sinense. Classification (NCBI taxonomy): domain Eukaryota; kingdom Viridiplantae; phylum Streptophyta; class Magnoliopsida; order Asparagales; family Orchidaceae; genus Cymbidium; species Cymbidium sinense. The sequence continues at coordinate 273,127,560 of CM038215.1, read as the reverse complement.
TATTGCTTTCTTGAGTTATATTAGTCTTATTTAGTGTCTTTTCTCATTTGCTTTTAAGATGTTGTATTTGCTCTTTAATTTTTTTTCCATTGTACTTGATGGGGGTTTAGCTCTTTAGGTTTCTTGTAGCTCTATGAGTAGTAGAACTTTGAGCTTTACCCCTTTTAAGGACATTGTTTCCTTTATTTTTATGGTAATAAAATTCTAACTTTCCCTAAATAAAAAAAAAAAAAAACAAACAACCTAAACAAAACTAAAACAAACCCTAAACCACTAAAAAAACTCAAAACTTAAACCTAAACTAAATAAAACCTAAAAATAAAATAAATAAAAATACCAAACCTAAATAAAATAAAATAAAATAAAATAAAACCTAAACTAAACCTAAACCTAAATAAAATAAAAATAAAATTAAACTAAAATAAAATAAAACCTAAACTAAACTAAAAATAAAACCTAAATAAAATAAAAACTAAACCTAAAATAAAAATAAGATAAACCTAAAATAAAATGAAATAAAACTAAATAAAAACTTAAACCTAAAAATAAATCTGAATAAAACCTAAAAATAAATAAAAAATAAAACCTAACCCCTAAACTAAAAAAATGCTAGACCTAAAATAAAATTAAAATAAAATAAACCAAAACCTAAACTAAAATAAACTAAACTAAGATTAATAAAACCTAAACCTAAACCTAAAAAAAAGAAAACTTAAAGCTTAACCTAAACTAAATAAAATAAAACAAACTAAAAATAAACCTAAACCTAAACTAAAAATAAAACCTTAAAATAAACTAAAATAAAACCTAAAACCTAAACCTAAAAATGAAATAAAAAACCTTAATCTAAACCTAAAAAATAAAATAAAACCTAAACCTAAAAAATAATTAAAATAAAACTAAACTAAAAAAATAAACCTAAACCTAAAACCTAAACCTAAACTAAAAAATAAACTAATAAAAAACTAAACTAAAAATAAATAAACCCAAAATAAATAAACTAAACTAATTAAAAATAAAAATAAACCTAAATCAAAATAAAAAATAAAATTAAACTAAATAAACTAAAAATAAATAAATAAATAAAGCTTGAACTAAATAAAATAAAAAATAAACAAAATAAAACTAAAACTAAAACCTAAACATAAACCTAAAAATAAAATGAAATAAAAATAAAACTAAACTAAAAAATAAAATAAATAAAAAACATAAACTATGCTAAAAAGAAAATAAACCAAAATAAAATAAAATAAAAAACTAAATAAAAACCTAAACCTAAAAAAATTAACCTAAAAAGAAATAAAATAAAACTAAAATAAAAAAAAAATCTAAACCTAAAATATAAAATAAAATAAACCTAAACCTAAACTAAAATAAATAAATCTAAACCTAAACCTAAAATAAACTAAACTAAAACCCTAAACTAAATAAAATAAATTAAATTAAAATAAACTTAAACCTAAACTAAAAATAAAACATAAAATAAACTTAAAAAAACCTAAACCTAAAAAAAATAAAATAAAACCTAAACCTAAACCTAAAAATAAAAAATAAAACCTAAACCTAAAAAATAAAATACAAATTAGTCTAACCTAAAAAAATAAACATAAACTTAAAAAATAAAATAAAATAAAACCTAATCTAAAATTAAAATAAAATAAAAATAAATGTAAATAAAAATAAAAAATAAAATAAATTAAAATAAATAAACTAAATAAACCTAAACTACTAGTTTAGTTAATTTAAAAAAATACCCTACTTAAAATAAACACTAAACCCTAAACCCTAAACCCTAAAAAACTATAAACCCTAAACATTAAACCCTAAACTAAGCTACACCCTAAATCCACCTACAACCCTAAACACTAAACCCTAGACCCTAAACCCTAAATCGTAAATCCTAAACCCTAACCCTAAACCCTCAAAACTTTAAAGCCTAAAGCCTAAACACTAAACCCTAAACCCTAGACCCTAAAATCTAACCCTAAATCCTAAACTCTAAACCCTAAACCCTAAACTTATTTTCACTTTTTGGCTTAAGATGGGTATTATTTTTGAGCTCTAGATTTTGGGTTGGCCTGATGGTTGCTACCTGGTGCTTCCTGTCTTTATAGCCTTGGTTGGCTTGGTTTTTTTCTCCTAGTGCCTGCTGTCTTCTCTGCCTTGTTACTTTGGTTGTTCGTGGATGAGATGGTTTCTTCTCTAGCTTTATTCTTTTTCTGCACTAGTTGGTTTGTTTACTCTCCTCTAGAACTCAAATTACTTTTTACTAGTTTTCATTGTTGGATGAGTGGCCTTCCTAGTGGGAACTGCTATTAGTTGTTTCCTTTCTAGGCCTTCTTTTAGAGAATTTCTTGGCTGCTTTTTAGGTTTTCCTCCCAGTTCCTTATTGTTTATTGCTGGAATCTTCTTTTTCCTTGGTTTTGAGTTTGGTTATTCTTATGGAATTAGACTTTGTTGGGTACGTTGTTTGCAGCACATTTTGTGTTATTGTTGTGCTATATGCTAATTTAGTCTTTCTTTGAAAGTTTGGTTTTTTGAGTCTGGCTAAATCTTGTTGCCTTCCTATGGTTATTAAGCTTTTTTTGGGCCTTTATTGCATGGTACTTTGTAGGTTTCTAGTTTTCCTTGGCTATTGGGGATGCTTCCTTTGTTGGTTACTTATGATGGGTTATTTTTTGGTGGTTGCCTTATGGCTGTTTTACTTAGCTGGTTTGGTTGGAGGAATTTTGATTGTCCTTGGAATCATAATTTGTTGATTTTTCCTTATTGGTCTTTTCCTTCTTCTTGAACAATTTGCTGGAGGCTTTTGCTGTAACCTTTGTTGATTCTTTTGGATTGGACTTGTTGGTTTCTAGTGGTTGGTTGCTGCCTTTGGCCCCTTTTGTGTGACTATTTTGTCTTCTAGTGATTTGCATTGGCTATAACTTATGTTTCCTTCATTTGATGGTTTCATTTTTGAGGTATCTAATCATTTGTTGTTGCTCACCTTGGTTTGGCTTGGTGACTGCTACTTGTTGGACTTTCCATTGAGGGCTCTTATCTGGGTTTTATTGGCTATTTCTCTATTAATTGGCATGGGTCTGGTGCTTGCTGACGGTTGGTTATGGTTTTCCTGGTTTGTAGCTTGGATGGGTATTTGGATAATGGCTGTTGTTGGTGTTCTGACTATATTCTAGCCTCTCTCTGGGTTATTGTGATTAGTCTATTTTGGTTTTTGTTTGGTGGTTTGGCTGCTAGTTGGTTGTTGGTCGGTTGCTCTTTATTAAATGGTGCAAGATTTAGAACTCTATGGACTACTGGCTTTGGATGTTTTCTTGTATCAGGTATGCTGGCTATGATGGCTTTGATGTTACTCACCTCTTCCCTCTGGTTGGTAGCATTACATATGATTGTAATCCTTTTTTATGATGTTTGGATGCTCATATGTATTGCCCGAGATTATCCTAACTGAGCCTAAGCCTTCTCTTTCTCAGCTCTCTCCTTTTCCTCTATTTATCCTTATCCTTTTTAGCAATGACTTTTCCCTTTGTAGTGTGTTGAAGATTTCTTTTACCGGTTGGAACTTTACAGAGGGAATGGTCATTACTCAGTCAACCCAAGTGTTGTTACTATGGATCTTGCTTATCTTGCTTTCTCAAAGAAATCATGAACTACTGCTGACTCATTCTTTCACTATTTTCAAGATTTGTTTTATCTTACTTTGTCTTCTTCTCTTATGCTTTTAGCTGTTGTATTTGCTCTTTTGTTTTTTTTTCTTTTTCTAATGTACTTAGATGGGAGTTTAGCTCTTTAAGTTTCATTAGCTCTGAGAGCAGTAAAATTTTAGAGCTTTACCCTTTTTAAGGACATGGTATCTTTTCCTTTTATGGTAATAAAATTCTAACTTTCCCCAAAAAAAACCCTAAACCCTAAAACCCTAAACTATAAACCCTAAACCCTAAACCCTAAACTAACCCAACATCCTAAAAACCATAAACTTTAAAGACTAAACACTAAACCCAAACCCTAAACCATAAACCCTAAAAATAAAACCTAAAAAATAAAACCCTAAACCTAAACCTTAAACCTTAAAACTAAACCTAAAGTAACTAAATAAATTAAAAATAAACCTAAACACTAAAACCTAATAAACTTAAACCTAAACCTAAACCCTAAGAATGGGCAACCCATGAGGAACATCACTTTGTCAACTAGTCTAGATCTAGTGGTGGATTTAAAAGGCTGAGGCGATGGTTATCGTAGTGGTGGTGGGGGATATGGAGGTGATGGTAGATATGGAGGTGGTGGTCAGAGTAGTGGTGGTTATGGAGGAGAGAGGAGTGATGGAGGTTACAGCCATGGTGGTGGCGGATGCAGAGATCGAGGATATGATGGTGGATACCAGTACTCGAGAGGCCGGGTTAGCTCTGATGGGAGCTGGAGAAACTAAAGAATGACTGATCTTATCTACTGCTTATGGAACTATGTCTTTATTGTAGAGATGATTCTAGTTATCTAGGGTTTTTGATTTTTTTTATGTGTGCTCATTTTTTATCTGTGTCGTTGCTTATGTCTTAGATACCATGGTGTGTTACTTGGTTGATGAAATCAAAAAGAAGAAATGTTGAATTTGAATTTGTTCTCTGTTAAAAAATCAAATACTAATAACTTGAAACACTAAACTAAATCCTAAACCCTAAACCTAAAACCTAAACCTAAACCCTAAACCCTAAACCCCCCACCAACCTAAACCCTAAACCTAAACCCTAAACCCACCTAAACAAACCTAAACTAATAAAACCATAAACCTTACAAAAAAATCTAAACCCTAAACTAAACTCTAAACTAAAACCTAAATTTAAACCCAAAGTTAAACCTAATCCCTAAACTCTAAAATCTAAACCCTAAATTAAACCCTAAACCCTAAACCCCAAATCTATACCATAAACCTAAACCTAAACCTAAATAATAAAAAAATAAAACCTAAGCTAAAACCTAAACTAAAGCTAAAGCTAAAAAAATAAAAATAAAAAATAAAATAAAATAAATAAAATAAAATAAATAAAACCTAAATTAAACTAAAAATAAATCCTAAAATAAAACCCAAAATAAAATAAAAACTAAACCTAAAATAAAAAAATAAACCTAATATAAAATAAATTGAAAACTAAATAAAAACCTAAACCTTAAAAATAAACCTAAAAGTAAATAAAAAAATAACACCTAAACCCTAAACTATGAAAACCAAAACCTAAAAAAAAAAAAAAAAAAACAAAGTAAAATAAACTAAAACCTAAACTAAAATAAACAAAACTAAATTAAATAAAACTTAAACCAAAACCTAAACTAAACTAAACCTAAACTAAACCTAAAAAATAAAATAAAAATAAAACTAGACTAAAAAATAGACCTAAACCTAAACCTAATAAATAAACTAAGATAAAAAAACCTAAACTAAAATAAATAATCTTAAAATAAATAAACTAAACTAAATAAAAAATAAACCTAAATAAAATATAATAAAAATAAACAAAAATAAATAAAAAATAAACTAAATAAACTACCTGGGTTTACTATTTTATTTTTTTAAAAAACCTAAACCCTAACCCAAAACTAAACCCTAAACTAAATCCTAATCTACCTAAACTCATTCTCCCCAGGCCCTCTACAACCTAAACTTACACCTAAACCCTCCCAAACCATAATCCTAAACCCTAAACCCCCATAACCTAAATCCACCCACCTCCTTAAACCTAAAACCCTAAACTCTAACCACCTGGGCCCTGGGCCCTAAACCCTAAATCCTCTAAACCCTAAACTTTGTTATAAAACCATCCCAACCTAACTTAAACTCCACTAAACCCTAACCACCACCTCTAAACCCTACCCTACCAGCCTACATTAAACCCTAATCCCTACCTAAACCCTCCTAAACCATAAACCCAACCATAAACCCTAAAACCTAAACCTAAAATAAAAATAAAATAAAACCTAAGCTAAAACATACTAAAGCTAAAATAAACTAAAATAAAATAAAATAAAAAAATAAAATAAATTAAATAAATAAAACCTACATTAAACTAAATAAAATAAATAAACCTAAAATAAAAAAAACCTCAATAAAATAAAATAAACCTAAAATAAAAATAATAAACCTAAAATAAAATTAAGATAAATAAAATAAACCTTAAAATAAACCTAAAGTAAAATAACACTTATACCTAAACTAAATAACCAAAACCTAAAATAAAATAAAATAAACAAATAAAATAAACTAAAACCTAAACTAAAAATAAAACAAACTAAAATAAATAAAACCTAAACCTAAACCCAAATTAAACTAAACCTAAACTTAAACTAAATAAATAAAATAAAATAAGCTAAAATAAACCTAAGCCTAAAAAAAATAAAACCTAATAACAATATCTAAACCTAAATAAAATAAAACCTAAACCTAAACCTAATAACATAAAACCTAAACCAAAAAATAAAATAAAAATAAAACTAAACTAAAAAATAGACTAAACCTAAACCTAAAATAAACTAAGATAAAACCTAAACTAAAATAAATAATCCTAAAATAAATAAACTAAACTAAATAAAATAAATAACCTAAATAATAAAAAATAAATAAAATAAATAAAAATAAACTAAATAAACTAAACTAAACCTCCAACCAACACTAAAACCATAATCCCTAAACCTAAACCCCCAAAACCTAAACCCTCTGACCCCACTCCTCTGCACTCCCTATCAGACCACACCCTAAACCTAAACCCAGAAATCTAAACCTAAACTGAATAACCAAAACTTAACAAACTAAACCTAAACTAAACCCCAAACCTAAACCCACAAACCTAAACCATAAACCCTAACCCACACAAAACCAAACCTAAACCCTAAACCTAAACCTAAACCCCAAACCTAAAGCATAAACCCCTAACCCTAAACCCTAAACCTAAACCCAAACCATAAAACTAACCAAACCCCACCAAACCCCAAACCTAAACCTAAACCTAAAGTAACTAAATAAATTAAAATAAACCTAACCATAAAACCTAATAAACATAAATCTAAACATAAACCCTAAGAATGGTCCCTTGATGGCGAACATCACAGCAAGCTAGTCTAGATATGGTGATGGAGGCAGAAGCAGAGACGGTCATCATAGTGGTGGTGAGGGATCTGGAGGTGTTGCAGGATATGGAGGTGGTCGTCGGAGCAGTTATGGTTATGGAGGTGGGAGGAGCAATGGAGGTTACAACCATGGTGGTGACGGAGGGAGAGTTTGGGGATACGATGGTGGATGCTACTACTCAAGAGGCCGTGGTTGTTTTGATGGGAACTAGAGCAACTGAGGAATGGTTGATCTGATTTGTTGCTTATGGAATTATGTCTTTGCAGTAGAGATAGTTCTAGTTATCTAGGAGTTTTGATTTGCTCTATGCATGCTGATTTTTATCTATGTTGTTTCTTGTCTCTTAGAAAACTTATTCATTACTTGGTCGATGAAATTGAAAAGATGAAATATCAAATATGAATTTGTTCTTTGATAAAAAATAGCCCAAAAACCCTAAACTAAAAACTGAACCCTAAACCTAAACCCTAAACCCTAAACCCTAAACCCAACCCTAAACCCTAAACCTAAACCCTAAACCCTAAACCCTAAACCCTAAACCCTAAAAACCTAAACCTTAAACCCTAAACCCTAAACCTAAACCTAAATAAACTAAACTAAACTAAATAAACCTAAATAAAACCTAAACTAAATAAACCTAAAATAAACTTAAATAAACCTAAATAAATAAATTAAACCTAAAATAAATAAACCTAAACTATAAATAAAATAAATACTAAACTAAATAAACTAAATTAAATAAACTTAAACCCCTAAATCCCCCTCCCTTGCGGCACTCTAGCAATTTCATTTTCCCCTTCATCAACGCATCCCCTTCTTACATTTTCGGTGGATCCTTCATCATTCTCAACTAATTTTTAGAGTTTATTTCAACCTCTGGTTGCTCGCGTGATGTGTCTCTTCTTATTATGGTTGTGGTGACCTTGACTTGTGGCTTATTTCTCCCATTTTGGATGATCTAGCTAGGGAATCCAATTTTGTGGGGATACCTAAACCTAATGTCATTCTTACTATTAAATCCTCTAAGGATGCACTTTGGTAAGAGCTCTACCTCTTCTCGATGAATCTTATTTTGACTTCTTTTCGGTATGCAATAATGTGTGTGTTTAGATCTTGATGTCAAAAAGCTTGCAAAACCTTTCAAATTAACTTTGATTGGAAAATTTTCTTTGTACCAGCCAAATTTGGATAAGATCTAATCTTTTTTCCATAACCTTAAACTTTCAGGTGCTTTCTCTATTGTCTTGATCGATCCAAGACATATTCTAATTCAACTTATGAATGATTTGGATTATTCAAGGGCTTTCTCACATCGATCTTACTTTGTCTTTAATTATCAAATGTGTTTATTGAAGTGGTCTCCCCTTTTAGATATAAAGGAGGAATCACCTATTGTTCCTGTGTAGTTAGCTCTTCCAAATATGAGAATCCACTATATTACCCACCAGGTTTTATTTGCTACTGGGGCCATTTCCAGGTGACCGCTCCAAATTGATCAGGCAGCCGTTGTGAGATACCATCCCTCTGTTGCTCGTATGTTGGTTGAACTTGACATATCTAAAAAACATCCTAAGGATTTCTGGATTGAATCTAAAAAAGTTTGGCTATTTACAAAAGGTCAAATTTAAAAATTTTCCAATTTTCTGTTCCCATTGCAAGATACATGGTCATGATAATTCAGAGTGTTTTGTTATTCTCCCACATCTTAAAAAGAAATTTTTGAATGATCCTAACTCTAAATTAGCTACTAATAAAATTAGTAAAGCTATTTTTATGCCTAAATTTAACTTAAATTTTGATATTAGGTAGAATTTTGTGGAATGTTCTGATGTTCCTAAAATTATTGTTTCAGCTTCTCATTCCAACCATAACAAAGGTACTAATAATATTGAAAAAGATGATTTGTCCAACAACCTTTCTTTACATGAGAATATGCCTATTATGGCTAATTCCATATTCAAAGAGACTGAAAAAAATGATGATTCATTCTCTAATGAGTCTATTCCTGCTTCTTTGCCAACATTAATTGATGAGAATGAGGTTTTAAATGATAACTTGAATGTGATTGAAATTCTTGAGCAAAACACTAATTCTAACATTGGTAATTGTGCTTTGAATGATACAATTTCTTCTTCTTCCCCTAATTCCAAGATTGATCTTCATTCTAATCCCACTTTTCAAAAAAATGCTAATTTGGAAGAGGGGGAAGTTGTGATTAGAGATGTTCTTAATGATCATTATCCTATTAATAATATATTCTAATCAATCTTATTCGATGGTGACACTTTGGATAAAAATAGAAATATGAATTATCTTTAAAGGAAACTAAGAACTCTAAGATGCAACCTCCTAATTTTGCCAGATCTAGTAAATATGGATCCTCTTTACATAAATAATGTGTTGTTTCAATTTTTGGCTTAGAAGAGGATTTGTTATTCTTTCTCTCTCTCTCACTTTATTATTATCATTTAATTTCCTTTTACAATTTTTGTATGTTTAATTCTCTTATTTGGAATGTTGGAGGGATTGGCACCCTCACTGTTCGTAATGGTATTAGAAATATCTATAGAATATACAATATCTCTTTAATTATTGTTATTGAACCTCTTATACATGCTGATAAAATCAATCATATTGCTAGAATGCTTGGTTTTAGTAATTTTTTCTTTAACATCAGTAAAAAAATTTGGTGCTTTTGGAATAGCTTCTTAAATGTTTTAATTTTAGATGATCTTCAACATGTTGTCAATGCTCAAATTTCTTTTGGTGATTCTTGTGTGCTTGGTCTTTTGTTTATGCTTCTTGCAATAGAAATGGTCAATGTTCTTTGGGAGAATTTGAGAAGTTTTGCTCTTTCATTAACAAACCTTGGTTGGTTGGGGGTGATTTCAACATTATTCTATATTCACCTGAAAGAAAGGGTGGTTGCTTTCCTAATATTCATTATATGGAAGAATTTTCAAATATGATACTTATTTGCAATATTATTGACATTGGTTTTAAAGGCTATACTTATACTTGGCAAAACTCTAAGCTCTAGCAACATCTTTATAGAATTCTTTTTGACAATCATTAGATTAATCAGTTGCCTCTTACCTTTGTTGACCATTTGTGTAGAGCTTTATCTGAGCATGCTGCTCTTTTTGTTTCTGTTAAAGATAACTCTAAAAGATTAAACACCTCGCCCACTTTCAGATTTTAAAATATGTGGATTAAGCATCTATGTTTTTCTTAAAGTCATGGCCATTAATTGGATTGCCCTTTTACACGATAATTGATTAGGGTATGCATAGATTATGGTTTAAGCTTAAAGGCTCAAACAAAATCTAGTTTGGTGGAACAAACATTATTTTAAAATCTTTTTGCTAATATAAAAAACATGGAACTTTTGGTTTGTGATCTTGAAAATGTTATTTTGACTGATTCTTCTAAGCTTAAGGATTTGAATGAAGCAAAAGATAATCTTATTAATTATCTGAATATGGAAGAGACCTATTGGCAGCAAAAAAGTTGCTAGTAAACATATTATTGATGGGGATAGGAATACTTGGTATTTTCATGCTTTATTTAATAAAAAGAGAGCTTTAAATTCTATCCAAAAATTAAAAGTGATAATGGAGATTGGATCACTGATATTAATGTTATTAAATATTTTGTTATTAACCACTTTAGAAATGTGCTTAACAAAAGCCACTCTTATGAAGCTATTTCTAATTCATTTTTGATCCCCTCTATTATTACCAATAATGATAATCATTGGCTTACTAAGTTGCCTACTAAAGATGAGATTGGTAAACTTCTTAATAGCATGAACATTCATTCCATTGCTGGTCTGGAGGGTTATACAAATCAATTTTTTTTCAAAATTGTTGGTCTACTATTAAGAATGACTTAGTTGATGCTATTTTTGATTTCTTTATTGTAATCCTCTCTCTAAATATTTTCAAGCACTTCCATTATTCTCATACCTAAAAGATAATCTAGATTCTTGAGTGATTTCAAACCTATTAGTCTTTGCACTTTCATTAATAAATTGATTTCTAAAATTTTGCTAATAAAAGTCCTATGCTTCAAAAAATTATCTCTCTCAACCAAACTAGTTTTGTTAGAGGGAGATCTATATATAACATTCTTCTTGCTCAAGAGCTTATTCATGATTTGGATGTTCCAACTAGAGGTGGTAACATCCTTTTAAATTAGATATTTCTAAAGCCTTTGATAATATCTCTTGGGATTTCTTTTAAATATCCTGTATTTATTTGGTTTCTCTGATAATTTCATTAACCTTATTAAAAACTATATTAATAATGCCTTTTTTTATTCTTCTTAATGGTGAAGCTTTATGCTTATTTCCTTCTTCTCATGGTTTGAGACAAGGAGATCCTTTGTCCCCTTCTTTGTTTATTATTGATGTGGAATACCTTTATATGAGTTTAAATGATTTATTTAATAACAATCCTAGCATGTACTTTAGAACTCTTGGTGGTATCCCTGTTTGTCATCTTAGCTTTGTTGATGATTTCATTATTTTTTTCAATGCTTCCTTTCATCATATCAAAAGACTTAAAAATTTTAAATAATTTTGGTAGAAAGTGGTCTTTCTATTAATGAAAGCAAGAGGCTTTATTACCTCCTCTAAAATTTCTAATAACAAAATCAATCATATCTTTAGAATCAATAACTTTAAACACCAACAACACCCTATTAATAAAGGATCCTCTTGGGTGGTCCTCTTTTTAAAGGTTAAAAAGGATCCCATCTTTTTGACGAGCCTATCCAAAAATATTTAAATTTTAGTGTGGGAATTTCACTTACTCTCTTTTGGTCGTAGGTTTACTTTGCTTAAGAGTACTCTTAATTTGATGCCTTTATATCTTATTCAAATAATTATCTGTACTAATTCTATCTTAAATAGAATTGATCATCTCCTTAATAAATTTTTTTGGGGCTCTAATAATTCGATTAAAATGATGCATTGGACTTCTTGGCATAAATGTTGTGGTCCTCTAGGTGAAGGTGGGCTTGGTTGCAAACCTATTCGTGAAGCTATTACTGCCTTCTCACATAAACTCTAGTAGAATTTTAGAAAAAAAAATCCTCTAATTTTATGATTCTACCTGGTTAGCACCCTCTAATCTGTACTTATAAAGTGGGTGACTCCACGATTTGGAAAAGGCTTTTCTCCATTAAATGGGAGGCTAAATCTTTAATATGTTGGGGTATAAATTCGGGATCTTCTTTCTTTTGGCAAGGCAATTGGATTGGTTGTGGTTCTATAGATTCTTTTTTATCTATCTATTCTTCTACTGCTACTAAAGTTAACTCTTTTTGGCTTAATAATAAGTGGAATGATTGTAAACTTAGTGAATTTATTCTTATCTCTCTTTTATATAAATTTACTGATATTCCTATCCTTTCCAACAAGCCTGATCAAATTCTTTTTAAGCTATCTAATAATGGTGATTTTATTCTTAAAGAGGTTTAGAATTATATTAGAGATGCTCATATTTCATCTAATGTATTTATTAAACTTTGGAATAATGTCATCCCGATCTCTTATTCTATCCTTGGAGAATTTTGAAAAACTTCATTCTTATAGATTCCTTGCTCTATGAGAAAGGTTTTCATTTTCCTTCCAAATTTAATTGTTGATTTCATATTGAAAATGTTAATCATGTTTTGTCAATGATGTTATTGCCTCCAAATTATGGTTTTGGTATGATGATCTTTTAATACTAACCATTTCCATGGTTTTCTTTCTTTATATCAATCTCTTGAAGCCTGTTTCCAAAAAACTATGAAAGGTCATATCAAAGTTTTAACTGCCATTACCCTTATTAGGTTAATATGGATGGGTTGAAATGATGCTAAATATCATGGTATCCTATGAAAAATAAAAGGATTATTGCTAGAACCAAAAGAAAAATTCATGTTTTATTTAATGTTAATTTAATTAGTAACACTCATTATAGAGGTTGCAAATTTGTGGCCAAAAAATTAGTTCTTTACCTGCCTGAGATCACCTTCTTTAAAGAAGATAGGATTATATATTGAATAAAACCTCATAATAATATTATTAAAATTAATAGATGGCTCATCTCTTAGAATACATTTGGTTGTGGTGGTATTTTTAGGGGTTTTAAAGGTAATGTCATTTGTGCTTTGCTTATCCTCTAAAGCTTGTTGTTATCTATCTTTGAATTAATGGTTGTAAACAAAGCTATTGACATTTGTTTGCAAGTTTTTATCAATATTTGGATTGAAGTTGATGCTCTCTTACTCATTGACATGCTGACTTCCACTAAGATGGGGAATGATTTATTCTACCTTCTTAATCATACTAGAACACTCCTCTCTCAAGTTTGCTTTAAAATTTCTCACATTTGGCGTGAAGGAAATGTCTATGCGGATTATCTGGCTAATCTAGGTGCTAAATTAAATGATCTCACTCTTTATGAACATCATAATTTACCTAGACAATTGAGAGGCTTGGTTAATCTGGATAACACTCGATTACCTTATCTCAGAAATTAACTTTGCTTTGTGTATTTTAGGTTCTCTATGATTTTCTCTATGTGCATTTTCATTTTGCTGCATTTTTTTGGTTGTTTCACTCTCTTGTTTGGTTTGTGTTGTAATACTTTGGAGATCTCTTTGAGGTGGTGGATTCCTCTTTGTTGGAGAGGTGCTCTCTTTGGCTGATTATTTTATTTAGGGATCTAAATGTCAATAATTTCTTCATGTGCTTCGTTGATCTTATGCTGGCCTCCTTCTGGGTTATGCCTCAATGCTTTTGGCTTTTCCCCTTTTTTTAATGGTCCTAGTTTTGCCTATGGTTTTGGCTATTTTTCTTTACTTAAGGAGGTTTTCTATTGTTTTTTGGGGCTGGTGGGTTCATTTGCTACTACCCCTACATGGCTATCTTGGGTGGCTATTATTTGATGGCTTGTCAATCTTTTACCCTTGAGTTTTTTTTTAGGCCTTTTGGTGGTTTTGTGTTTGGATGGGGCCTTGGTCTATTTTCCTTGCCACTTTGGTTGGCTGTTTGTGGTTGGGTGGTCCTCCTAGGCTATGGCTTTTTGTCTGGTTGGGTGATGACCATTTGTTTCTTAGTAGTTTTGGGTGGCTTCCTATTTGTTGTCACTATGCCTATCTTTCTCTATGTTGGGATTGCCTCCCTTTGGTTTATTTCCTTATCAGAGTTGGCTCTTCTATAGCTTTGTTAATTGGATGGTCTTGTGGGTTGGTTTGGTTGGTTGTGCTAGTTGGTTTGGTTGGTTTTCCTTTTTTTTTCTTTCAGATCTATTGTTAGCTGGTAGGGTTGACCTTTTGGTGGCTTTTCTTTATTCTGGTTTTGGCCTTATAGTGGCTGGGTGCTGCTATTTTCCTATGGCTATCTTTCTATTTTTGATGGAGGTATTGGGATTGCCTTTTTATTTCTTGCCTCTGATGTATGGGTTGGATTGGTGGCTGCTATTAGTGTTGGCCTTGACCTCTAATCTGGTTTGGAATTGCTGGTTTCTTGGTGCTAGTTGTAGGTTATTATTTTGGTTTTGGGCAGTTGCTTGTGGTTGTCTGGTGACTCTAGTGGGTTTGGTTCTTATTCATGGTTGCTTTGTTTTTTAGGTGATATCTTGGCAGCTGCTCTTTCATTTCTACTATGGTGGTTTTGTTGATGCTACTTCCTTTGGGCTTGGTGGACTTTAGTCACTGTGTTTTGTGGGCCAACTTTTTTTGTTGCTTGGGTCTGTAGAAGAATTATTGACTTTCACTCTTTGGATTGCCTCCATCAAGGTAAGCTATGATGGCTAGGATGATTTCTCGATTATTATTTGGCTGGTAGCAGCATATGTGACTATAACCCTTCATTTGAAGTTTGGATGCTCACATTTGTGGTTGCTGAAGATGCAGGTGAGTGAGCGAGCCTTATTAGAAATTTTCTCTTATATTGCTCTTTATTATGTGCTAAAGCTTGATTTTCTCTAGTTGTGCTAATTACAATTTCTAGTAACTTGCAAGATTCTTTTAGAGGTTCTCTGCAAATTTTGAAACCTATGGATTGTGCAACTCTCAAAAGACTTGACCTTAGTAGTGGGCTTTGGTCATCTATTTCTGTTATTCCTTATTTGTTTTTTGGTTTGTTATTGCTTTTATTTAGTTTCCTTGCTTTTGTTGCATTAAATAAAGGATTTTTCTCTCTAGGAAAAATGTAAAAAAAAATTATCCCCTATAAAGACCTTGTACTCCTTTCTTTGTGGCAATAAAATTCTCCCCTTTATGAGTTTCCTTAAAATCCCTAAACCCTAAACCCTAAACCATAAACCCTAAACCTTAAACCCTAAAACCTAAACCCTAAACCCTAAACTAACCCTAAACCCTAAAAAGCTAAGACCTAAACCTAAACTAAATAAAACCTAAAAATAAAATAAATAAATAAACCTAAACCAAAATAAAATAAAATAAAAATAAAATGACTAAACCTAAAAAATAAAATAAAATAAATAAACCCCAAACCTAAACCTAAACCTTAAACCCTAAACCCTAAACCTAAACTAAACCCTAAACCCTAAACCTAAACCCTCCTAAAAACCCTACCCTACTAAACCTACCAACTCCCTAAACCTACCACTTAAAACAGGCCCCCAAACCCTAAACCTTAAACCCTCTACCTAAATCTCCCTCCTAAACTAACCCTAACCAGACCCCAAACTAACCAACTTAAACCACAAACCCTAAACCCTAAACCCAAAAACCTGCCATAAATCCTAAACTTACCAACCCAAAAACCCTTAAACCTAAACCTAAAACTAAATAAAATCTAAAAAAATAAATAAAATATAAAACTATACCAAAAATAAAATAAAAATAAAATAAAATAAATATAAACTAAACTAAACTAACCAAAAGAAAAAAAAAAACTAAATAAAATAAAATAAACCTAAACTAAATGAAAATTAAAAAATTTAAACTAAAAGAAAATTAAAACCTAAAAAACTAAACCTAAAAAAACCTAAAATAAAAATAAAATAAAATAAATAAAAAGCCTAAACCTAAACAATAAACTAAATTAAACCTAAAATAAATAAAAATAAAACTTAAACCCTAAACTAAAATAAAAAATAAAAAATGTAAACCTAAACTAGATAAACTAAACTAAATAAATAAACCTAAACCTAATATATAAACTATATGAACCTAAAGACTAAATTAAACCTAAACCTAAACTAAAATAAAATAAAATAAACTAAAAATAAACATAAACCTAAAAATAAAACCTAAAATAAACTAAAAAAAAAATAAAAGCCTAAACCTAAACCTAAAAATAAAAAATAAAACCTAAACCAAATAAAATAAAATAAAACTAGACTAAAAAAAATAAAACCTAAACTAAACCTAAAACTAAACTAAAATAAAAAACCTAAACTAAAATAAATAAACCTAAGATAAATAAACTAAAATAAATTAAAATAAAATAAACCCTAAATCCTAAACCCTAAAATTAAAACCCTAAACTCAAAAGCCTCAAACAAACCCTAAACCCTAACCCTAATAAACTAACATAAACCTAAATAAAAAAAATAAAATATAAATAAATAAAATAAAATAAAAAAAATAAAATAAAATAAAACATAAACTAAAATCTAAACCTAAACTGAACAAAAACATAAACCTAAAATAAAAACTAAAATAAAATAAAATAAACTAAACTAAAATAAAACTAAACCTAAAATAAAATAAAATAAATAAAAACCAAAAACTAAATAATAAACTAAAAATAAAACCTAAAATAAATAAAAATAAACCTAAACCCAAAATAAAAACCTAAACCTAAAATAAAAGCATAAATAAGAAGATAAACCTAAACCTAAAGCTAAAATAATCTAAACAATAAATAAACCTAAACCTAATAATAAACTAAACTAAAATAAATAAAACCTAAACCTAAACTAAAATAAACCCATAAACCTAAATAAAATAAAATAAACTAAAAAAACCTAAATCTTAACTAAAAATAAAACCTAAAAATAAATCAATAAAATTAAACACTAAACCTAAAACCTAAAATAAAAATAAACCTAAAATAAAAATAAAATAAAACTAAATTAAAAAATAAACCTAAAACCTAAAAAATAAACCTTAAAATAAACTAAAATAAACCTAAATAATAATAAATAAAATAAATAAACTAAATAAAAATAAATAAACTAAATAAATAAAAATAAATAAATAATAATAAATAAACTAAATAAACTTAAACTCTGGTTTACTTAATTTAAAAAATAAAAATAAAGATAAACCCTAACCTCCTAAACCCTAAAACTAACCCTAAACTCTTTACCTAAACTACCTAAACCCTACCCACTACCCACCCCACCTAACCCTAAACCAACAACTCTAAACCCTAAACCCTAAACCCTCCAAACCTCCCTCCCATAACCTAAACCTAACAAACCCTCTAAACACTCAAAACACAAAAAAAACAAACTTAAACTAAACTAAATAAAACCTAAAATAAATAAATAAAACTATAAATAAATAAAATAAAATAAAATAAAACCTAACTAAACCTAAAAACTATGAAAATAATAAATAAAATAAAACTAAATAAAATAAAATAAATAAAACCCAAACTAAACTAAAAGAAAATAAACCTAAAATAACAAACCTAAAATAAAATAAAAAACTAAATGAAAAATAAAATAAAATGAACCTAAAATAAAATAAAATAAAACTAAATAAAACCTAAAATAAAATAAAACCAAAAATAAATAAATTAAACCTAAAAACTAAAAAAAAAAAAACCTAAATAAAATAAAATAAAATAAAATCTAAACCTAGAAAAAATAAAACTAAACCTAAACCAAAAAAATAAACTAAAACTAAACCCTAAACTAAATAAAATAAAATAAACTAAAATAAACCTAAACCTAAACTAAAATAAATATAAATAAACCAAAAAAAAAAACCTAAACCTAAAAAAATAAAATAAAACCTAAACTAAAACTTAAATAAAAATAAACCTAAACCTAAAAATAAATAAACTAAAAATAAATATAAACCTAAACTAAACCTAAAAAAACTAAAACCTAAGATAAATAAACCTAAAATAAATTAACAATAAATATAAATAAAAAATAAACCTAAATAAAATAAAATAAAATAAACATAATAAATAAAATAATAAATAAACTAAATAAACTTAAACATATTTTTGCTTAATTTAAATAAACCCTAAACCCACATCCTCCCTAAACCTAAAACCTAAACTAACCTGACTAATCCTAAACCTGACCTAACCATAAACCTAAACTCCCCAAACCCTAAACCACCATCCCAAACCCAACCCTAAACCCCATCCTAAACTCACCTAAACCTACTCCCAGGCCCTGACCACTAAATTTACTCCTAAACCCTAAATCTAAACCTATCCCCAAATCTGGTTCGGTTACGTGTTGAAAATCTAAACCTAAAATAAAACCTACCTATAAAACCCAAATACAAACCCTAAAATCTAAAAACTCTAATCCTAAAACCTAAATAAACCTAAAAATAAAAAATAAAACCTAAAATAAAATAAATATAAAAATCTAAACCAAAATATAATAAGATAAAAATAAAATAAAAGCATAAACTAAAACCTAAACCTAAACCAAAAAACCTAAGCTAAATAAAACCTAAGCTATATAAAACCTAAAATAAATAAATAAATAAAACTTAAACCTAAATAAAATTAAAAATAAATCAAAATAAAACCTAAACAAACCTAAACTTAAAATAAAATAAAATAAAATAAATAAAATATATTAAATAAATAACTAAACTAGACCTACATAAAAAAAACCTAAATCCTAAATCATAAACCTACAAACCCCTACAACCTACAAACCCTAAACCCTAACCCTAAACCATAAACCCTAAAAGAATAAACCCTAAAGCCTTAAATCCTAAACCCTAAACCCTAAACCCTAACCTTAAATCATAAACCAAAACCTAAAAAACCTAACCTAAACAAAAACCTAAACCCTAAAACCCCAACCAAACTCAACCTAAACCTAAACCCTAAGAATGGGGAAGAACCTTGATAGGAATATCATAAAACCAAGCTGTTTAGATCTAGATAGAGGCAAAGAAGGCAGGCGGGTTATAGTGGTGGTGGGATCTGTGGGCTAGTGGATATGGAGGTGGTGGTCGGACTAGTGGTGGTTATGGAGGTGGGAGGAACGATAGAGGTTACTGCCATGGAGGGAGAGATCGGGGATATGATGGTGGATCTTGTTACTTGAGAGGCCTTATTGGTTATGGGAACGAGAAACAAGATCTCGATCAATTTGCGCATATGGAACCTATAGAGACATTTCTAATAATCTAAGATTCTTGATTTATTCTTTGGGAGCTCATTTTTTATCAATGTCGTCGCTTGTGTCTTAGAAAACTTGGTGTGTTACTTGGTTGATGAAATAAAAAATAAGAAATGTTAAATATAAATTTATTCTCTTTAAAACCAAAACCTTACCCTAAACTAAACCTACCCAACCTAAACCTAAACAAAACCCTAGACCCTAAACCTTAAAATCCTAAACCCTAAACCTAAACCAAAATCCTAAACCACCTAAACTAAACTAAACCATAAAACCTAAACTAAACTAAACCTAAACCCTAAACCCAAACCCTAAACTACCCCAAACCTAAACCCTAAACCCTAAACCCTATACCTCCCTAAACTAAACTTAAACCCTAAACCCTAAAAGCTAAAACCTAAACCTAAATAAAATAAAACCTTAAAATAAAAATAAATAAATAAACCTAAACCAAAACAAAATAAAAAATAATATAAAATAAAAACATAAACTAAAACCTAAACCTAAAAAAATATAATAAAATTTAAAATAAAAGTAAAATAAAATAAATAAAAACTTGAATTAAACTAAAAAATATAAAACCTGAATAAAATAAAAACTATACCTAAATTAAAATAAAATAAACCAAAATAAAATAAAATAAAACTAAATATAAACCTAAATAAAACCTAAATATAAAAAATAAAATAAACCTAAAATAAAATAAAATAAATAAACTATAAAATAAACTAAACATTAACCTAAACTAAACTAAATAAAATAAAATAAACTAAAATAAACCTAAACCTAAAATAAATAAACCTAAAATAAACCTAAAATAAAACCTAAAACTAAACTTAAAAATAATATAAAAAACCTAAACTAAAAAATAAAAAATAAAACCTAAACCAAAAAATAAAATAAAAATAAAACTAAAGTAAAGAAAGAAACCTAAATCAAAACCTAAACCCAAAAAATAAAATAAAATAAAATAAAATAAACTAAAATAATAAACCTGAAATAAATAAACTAAATAAAAAAAAAATAAACCTAAATAAAAAATAAAAATAACATAAACTAAAATAAATAAAAATAAACTAAATAAACTTAAACCTAAGTTTTTAATTTAAAATAAAAAAATAATAATAAAATAAAAAAGCTAACCTAAACCCTAAACAAACCCTAAACCTAAACCCTAAACCCAACTAAACCCTAAACCCTAAAACCTAAAACCCAAACCCAAACCCTAAACTCTAAACCTAAACCCTAAAACTCTAAACTAAACCCAACCCAAACCCTAAAACCTAAACCTAAAAACCCTAAACCCTAAACCTAAAAAAAAAAAAAAAATGAAAAAAAACCCAACCCCCCAAACTAAAACCCTAAACCTTATTCAGCCCCTTCCTCTTGGCTCAGGATTCTTGAATTATTTTCTTTTCCATTCTCTTTCGCATCATTTTTAGCTAGTTTTCTAAAAATTTATTCTATTTGCTCGCTTTGGCGATCCTTGTTTGTTCTTAAGTGGCACCATTTGTGGCATCGCTTTTGTGAATACTTGGGAAATAAATGCTCCCAGCTCCAATTCTTTGGGAATAGCTAAACCTTTTACCTTTAAATCCTTCAAAGATGCCTTATTTGGTAAGGATTCCTCAACTTCTTTGATATTTCTTTAAACCTGGTTCATACGAACTTCAATGGTGTTTTGGCTATTATGTGCTCTGATTTGGAAATTGAAAAACTAGCCAAGCTTTCTACAATCATTACAAAACTCATGGCCATGATGTCTCAGAATGTTTCGTTGCTCATCCACATCTTGGGAAGAAAGTGGTTAAAGATCCTAAGGTTGCTGGAAAAATTAGAGATTTAAAAAGTGATAAAAGAAAAACTACTTTAAATGAAAAGGATAATGGTGATATGAATGATATTATTGATGTTTCTAATGTTGTTCCTAATATTTCTAATGGTGTTCCCAATGTAAGTGGTAGTGATAAGCTTGTTAAAAATGCTTCTGAAACTATTTAGGAGAGTAATCAGGTTTCAGCTACTATTATTTTTATTATTCCTTAAAATTTGCAAGTGGATGATTTTTTTTTATTTTAGTTTCAGATTCTAAGGAGATTTGTGTTGCTGAAAATCTAGAAAATGGTTCTATTATTTCACCTAAGAAAATCTTTAAAAGAAAATCTTATTTTATCTTCTTTGAATTTGGGCAAGAATGATGGTATGGAGCTTCTTGATAATGTGCAGCCAAGTGTTTGTTTGCTTAATAAATATGTTTCTACCCCCTTCTTTAACTATTATTCTGGATGGTACTTTGCTTAGTGATAATTCTCATTTATTGGACAAAAAGGATTTATCTTCTTGTTAAATGAGATTTTCTCATAAATCTATTGTTAATAATGATGATAAAACCATTCCGATGATGAATCATTAGAGAATGAGACTAGTTTTCAAACTATTTTTGTAAAAAAGAAAAAAAATAGTTTTAAAATTATCCTCCTAAATTTTCTAGATCTACTTGATCTTCTTCATCTTCTTTTCCTAATAAAAATTAATGTTTAACTTTCTTATTTGGAAGGTGAGGGGCATTGGTACTCTTGTTGTTAGGAAAAGAATTAGGAATCTTTGTAGAATTTATAATGTTGGTTTCTTGGCTATTCTTGAACCACTTATTTTTTTCTTCTAAAATAATGCATGCAAGATGATTGGTTTTAGCAACTTTTATTTCAATAGAAATAATAAGATTTGGTTATTTTGGAATAATTCTCTTACTATTTATGTTATTAATGATTTTCATCAAGTTATTAATGTGGATATTTCATTTGGTGATTATCATGCTTTTGGCTCTTTTGTTTATGCTTCTTGTAACAAGTTTGAGAGGAGAATTCTTTGGGATCAATTATCTAGTTTTGCTTCTATTGTTAATGATTCTTGGATTGTTGGTGGGGATTGCAATACAGTCCTTTCTTTGAATGAAAGGAAAGGGGGTTCTTTTTTGAATTTACATTCAATGGAAGATTTTGCAAATATGATTTTGGATTGAAATCTTCATGATGTTGGTTTCATTAGTTCTGAATTTGCTTGGAATTATCATAGATTGTGGCAACAGTTGGATCATGCCTTATTTAATAATTATTGGTTAAACCATTGGACATTAACTTTGGTGGAGCATCTTAGTAGAACTCTCTTGGATCATCCTCTTTTTTATTTCTATTAAGGATGTTGTTCATAACAATAATATCATTAAAAAATTTTGTTTTCAAAATATGTGGTTACAAGATAAAAGTTTTCTTGATGTTAATGCTTATAATTGGTGTGCTCCTCTTTCTCCTGATGATTTTGCATTTGGTATGTTGAGGTTTTGGCTTAAGCTTAAAAGGCTTAAGCATAATATCACTTAGTAAACTATTTTAAAAAATCTTTTGATAATATCAAGAATATGGAACAAAAGGTGAAAGATTTGGAAGAACTTGTTATTACTGATTCTTCTTTTATTATAATCTTACTGAAGCTAAAGATAATCTCATTAAGTTTAGATATGGAGGAGACTTATTGGATACAAAAGTTTCTAAGCATCTTTCAAGGGGAAAGAAACACTAAATATTTTCATGCTTTGGTAATGAAAAGGAGAGTTCTTGGTTGCATTCATAAAATCAAGAACTTTGATAGTTCTTAACCAAAAAGAGGATATATTTTCTTCTCTTAATTATTTTAAAGATCTTTTAAATAAAATTGTCGCCATTAATCCAATCTCTATCATCCCTTCTATTATGTTTATAGAGGATAATGAGTGATTGGTTACTCCTCCTTATGATGAGGAAATTTTAATATTCTTAATGGTATGAATGTTGATTTTATTGTAGATGGTTACACTACTTTATTCTTTCAAAAGCTTGGTTCATTATTAAAGCTGATCTTGTTAATAATGTTGATTAATTTTTTTGAAATGAATTCTATTCCTAAATATTTTTCTAGCATTTCTATTGTTCTTATTTCTAAGAAAGATACTCTTGACTTTTGGAATGACTTTAGACATACTAGTCTTTGTACTTTTTTCAATAAATTGATTTCTAAAATTTTGACTAATATGCTTAGTAAGTTTTATCCTAAGATTATCTCTCCTAATCAAACTGGCTTTGTGAAAGATAGAACTATTTCAGATAACATCTTGCTTGCTCAAGAATTGATTCATGATTTGAATGTTAAAACTAGAGGTGGCAATTTACTTTTTAAGCTTGACATCATAGAAGCTTATGATAACATTTCTTAGGATTTTCTTAATAGCATTCTAACTTTATTTTATTTTTCTAATCATTTTGTTTCTTTGGTTAACAATATAATTAGAAATGTTTGGTTTTCATTAGTTATCAATGGTGAAAACTTTGGTTTCCTTAATTCCTCTCAAGGTATAAGACAAGATGACCCTCTTTCTCTCATTTTTTCTTATTACATTGAATATTTGTCTTGTTGGCTTAATCTTTTTTAGAAGAATTCTAGTATGTATTTCAGAATCTTGGTGGTTTGGCTATCTCTCATTTAAGCTTTTGATGATTTCATAATATTTTGTATTGGATTGTTACATTATGTTAAAAAAGCTTAAGGGTTTTAAATAAATTTGAAAGGAAAGTGGCCTTTTGATTAGTACTCATAAAAGTTGTTTTATCACTTCTACTTCTATTTTTGTTCATAGAATTAATAAAATAAAGGATATCATTGGTTTTTCTCATCAAAATCTTCCTATTAAATATTTAGGCTCCCCTTTATATTGTGGTCATAAGAGATCCCATCTCTTTGATGAGGTAATTCATAATATTCAAAATAAAATTTCTACCCTTGAATTTCATTTTTTTTATCTTTTGGTGGTAGATTATTATTAAATGTATTCTTTATTCTCTTCCTTTTTATATGTTGCTTAATATTGTTCCTACTTCTTGTTCTTATCCGATTAAAAGACTTTTAATAAGTTTTTTTGGGGTTCTAGGAATTGGCCAAAAGTCTTCATTGGACTTCTTTCCAATATGTGTGGTACTATTTATGAAGGTGGCCTTAGGTGCAAATCTTTGATGGACTCCACCAATGGTTTTGTTATAAACTTTGGTGGAATTTTGGAAAAAATGAAAGTCTTTGGGCCAAATTTATGAAATTTAAATATTACAAAGGTAGGCATCCTTTGATTTGCAATTATAAACATGATGATTCTATTGTTTGAAAATGGCTCTGTGATGTTAAATGGAAAGTGGAACCTCTCATTTTTTAGGTATTAATAATGGGTCTTCCTTCTTTTGGCAAGATAACTGGACGGGAGACTTTTCCATTGATTCTTTGCTTAATACACATTCTACTTCTTCTTTGAAAGTTAGTCATTTTATTTATAATGTGGAATGGAATTTCTCTCTTTTTGTTGATTTCATTTCATTAGTAATAACATCATTAATATTCTATTGATGGTAATTTTTTGATCAAATTCTTTTTAAATTTTCTAGTAATGGAGAATTTTCTTTTAAAGATACTTGGCATTATCTTAAAGTTAAAAAATCCACTTCTCCTATTTTTCTTTAAATTTGGAATAATATTATTCCTACTTCTTACTCTATTCTTGTGTGGAGAATTTTAAGGGGTTATATTGTTATTGACTCTTTACTTTGGGACAAAGGTTATTATCTACCTTCCAAATGCATGTGTTGTTTTCATATTGAGAATGTTAATCATGTTTTTGTTAATGGTGCCATTGCCTCTAAAGTTTGGGGTTGGTATGAGGATTTATTTAATTTAAGTTGTTTTAATGGTAATTTAACATTAATACAACATCTAGATTCTTATTTTATTAATACTGTTAAAGGGCATATCAAAATTGTGGTGGCTATTACTTTGATTTGGTTTATTTGGCTTGATAGAAATGATTCTAAACATCATGATGTGCCTATGAACCATAAGAGGATTATTGCTAGGACTAAAGAAAATATTTTTTTCTATACATAAGGCTGCTCTTCTCAGTAGTACTAATTTTAGAGGGTGTAAGTTTGTCGCCTCTAAATTGGGCATCAGTTTTCCATATTATGACTTGTCTCCTAAATTTAAAATTATTCATTAGATTAAGCCACTTAATTTTTGCATTAAAATTAATACTGATGGATCTGTTGCACATAACAAGTTGGATTGTGGTGGTATTTTAGAAACAATCATGAGAATATTATCTTTTATTTTCCACTCCTCTTTCTACTAAATCAGTTATTTTTTGTTAATTGATGGCTATTTTTTATGCTCTTAAGCTTTGTTTAGAGAGAAATTTTCAAGCTATTTGGTTGGAATCTGATGCTAAGATGGTTGTTGCTAGGATCAATTATAACCATAAGGGTAATGCTGGGCTTTTCTATTTAACTAAAAATATTAAAGCTATTATCCCTAAACTTTCTTTTAAAATTACACATATTTTAAGAGAAGGTAAGTGATGATTTTTTTAACTAGTTTAGGGTGCGATCTCTCAGACTTTACTTTGTTTACCAATGATAATATTCCTAAGCATTTAAGAGGTTTGTCTAATTTAGATAAATTTGGTCTACCATATGTTAGATTCTTTTAGATATTTGTTATTTTTTTAGCTATTTAATTTTCCTTTAGGTTTTGGCGTTGTTTTGTTGGCCTTTGTCCGCACTTGGTGGTGGTGCCTTGTCTCCTACTTTTGGGTATTGCTTTGGTTTGTTTGGATTTTCTTTCAAGTGGTTGGCTTTCTTTAGCTTTGTTGGCTTTTGGTGCATATGGCTTTTGTTTGTATTTTTCTAATGTGTTGCTTCCCTCTAGTTTCTTTGAGTTGGTTGGCCTGTTTAGGTTTTAGCTCTGACTTTTCCTTCCCTTTATGGTTTTGGTGGCTCACTATAGTTTTGGTTTGGTTGGTCCTTTGTGGCTTTTCTTTCCCTTCGATTTGGTGGCTTTCTTTACTTGTTTGGTTGGTGTTATGGTCCTTTTGGCTGGTGGCTACATTATTGGGCTACTTATTGTGGTTGTTGTTTTACCCTTGCTGGTTGATTGCTGGCTATTTTTTTTCTTTTGGGTTATTGCTCTCTATTTCTTTATGTTAGTTTGATGGCGGTATTAGAACTTTCTTTGGTTATTGGTTATGTTAGCTCCTTAGTCAAGGTAAGTTTGGTGATGGTGGATGTTTTCTTCATTTTCTTTTAGCTGTAGCATTATTTATTTGTGTAACCCTTCTTTTGGAGTTTGGATGCTCACAAATTTTGTTGCTCCTTTAGTTGAGTGGTGAGCTGAGCCTTGTCCATGGATTTTATTTCTTTTCTCTCTATGTTCTTACATTTTTTCATCTTTTCTCTTAGATTATCTCTTAAGTTTCTTTGTTTTTTTAGATCTTGGGTTCTTACAGGTGGTTTGTGATCTACTTAGAGGGTTTTAGTGTTATTGCTGAGTTTTCTCTCTTTTCCTTTTGCTTTTCTTTTTCTCTTGTATTAGGTGATTTATCTCTTTAGGCTTTATTGTAGCTCTTTGAGCATTAGTTTTGGAGATTTATCCCTTTTTAAGGACTTTCTAATCCTTTTCTTGTAATAAAATTTTTCCTTTTTTGAAAAAAAACCCTAAACCCTAAACCTAAAACCTAAACCTAAACTAAAAAACCTAAAAATAAATAAATAAAAAACCTAAACCTAAATTAAAATAAAATAAAGCAAAAAACCTAAACTAAACCTAAACCTAAACCAAAACCTAAACCTAAATATAAAATAAAATAAAAAATAAAAACTAAATGAAAATAAATAAATAAAAAACTAAACTAAATTAAAAAAAATAAACCTAAAAATAAAAAAAAAACTTAAATAAAATAAAACTTAAATGTAAAATAAAAATAAAATAAACTTAAAATAAAAAAAATAAAAACTAAATAAAAACCTAAACCTAAAAAATAAACCTAAAAATAGAACCTAAAAATAAATAAAAAATAAAACCTAAACCCTAAACTAAAAAAAAAAACTAAACATAAAATAAAGATAAAATAAACAAAGTAAAAAATCAACCTAAACTAAATTAAACTAAACTAAAATAAATAAAACCTAAACCTAAACATAAACCAAAATTAAATAAAATAAACTAAAATAAACCTAAACCTAAACTAAAAAAAAACCTAAAATAAACCAAAACCTAAACTAAAAAAATAATATAAAACCTAAACCTACACCTAAAAAATAAAAAAAATAAAACCTAAAATAAAAATAAAACTCAACTAAAAAAATAAACTAAACTAAACCTAAAAATAAACCTAAAAAAATAAACTAAAATAAAACCTAAAATGAAATAAATAAATCAAAAAATAAATAACCTAAATAAAAATAAAAATAAACCTAAATAAAATAAAAAAAATAAAATAAACTAAAATAAATAAAAATTAACTAAATAAACTAAATAAACCTAAACACAGTTTACTTAATTTTTTTAAAATAAAACCATAAACCATGAACCATAAATCCTAAACCCTAAACCCTAACCCTAAACCCTAAACCCTAATAAACCTAACCCTAAACCCTAAACCCTAAACCCTAAACCCTAAATCCTAAACTAAACCCTAAACTAAACCCTAAACTAAACCTCCAAAAACCTAAATTAATTAAATAATAAAAAATAAACCTAAACCCTAAAACCTAATAAACCTAAACTTAAACCTAAACCTGAACCATAAGAATGGGTAGAACCTTGAAGGGGAACATCTGTCAACTAGGTTTCTAGATCAGCGGTGGAGGCGGTGGAGGTGGTTATCGTGGTGGTGGGGATAGGTGGGTGGATATGGAGGAGAGGCGTAACAGTGGTGGTTATGGAGGTAGGAGGAGCGGGGGAGGTCCTAGCCATGGTGGGGGCATAGGGAGAGATTGGGGATATGATGGTGGATCCTACTACTTGAGAGGCTGGGGTAGTTCTAATGGGAATAAGAGAAACTAAAGAATGGCCCATCCAATCTGCTGCTTATGGAACCGTGCCTTTATAGTAGAGATAGTTCTAGTTATCTTGGGTTTTTCATTTGCTCTATGCGTGCTCATTCTAATATATGTCATCGCTTGTGTCTTAGAAAACTAGGTGTGTTACCTGGTTGATGAAATCGAACTGAAGAAATGTTGAATCTAAATTTATTCTCTGTTAAAAAAAATTCCAAAACCCAACCTAAACTAAAACCTAAACCTAAACCCAAAACCCCAAACCTAAACCCTAAACCCTAAAAAAACCAAAACCTAAATCCTAAACCCTAAACCTAACCTAAAACTTAAACTAAACCCTAAAACACCCAACAATAAACCATAAACCCTACAAACCTAAACAAAACCCCAAACCCTAAAATAAACCCTAAAACCCTAAACCCTAAAAAAGCTAAAACCTAAACCTAAACTAAATAAAACCTTAAAATAAAATTAATAAAATAAACCAAAATAAAATAAATAAATAAAATAAATTAAAAAACTAAAAAACCTTAACTAAACCATAAAGAAAATAAACAAAAATAAAACCTAAACTAAAATAAAATAAATAAAACCCAAAATAAACTAAAAAATAAAACCTAAATATAATAAACCTAAATATAAAATAAAATAAACCCAAAATAAAATAAAATAAAACTAAATAAAACCTAAACCTAAAAATAAACTAAATATAAAACTTAAAAATAAATAAAAAATAAAACCTAAACCCTACACTAAAAAAAACCTAAACCTAAAATAAAAAATAACAAATAAACCTAAACCTAAACCCTAAAATAAATAAAATAAAATAAACTAAAAATAAACCTAAACCTAAACTAAAAAATAAAACTTAAAAATAAACCTAAATTAAAAACCTAATACCTAAACCTAAAAAATAAAATAAAATCCTAAACCTAAACCTAAAAATAGAAATAAAACCTAAAAAAGAAAATAAAATAAACTAAAAAATAAACATAAATAAACCTAAAAAAAAATAAACTAAAATAAAACCTAAACTCAAATAAATAAACATAAAATTAATAAACTAAACTAAATTAAAATAAACTCAATAAAATATAAAATAAACCAAAACCTAATGATTTACTTTTTAAAATCAACCACAATCCCACCTTAAACTAACCCTAAACCCTAAACCATAAACCAAAACCTAACCCTAAACCACAAACTTATCACTAACCCTTACCAACCCTAAACCTAAACCTCCTAAACCCTAAAGCCTAAACCATAAACCCTAAACCCTAAACCCTAAGGTAACCCTAAACCCTAAATCCTAAAATCCCTAAACCCAAAAGACTAAAAACTAAACCTTAATCTCTAAACTATAAAATCTAACCCTAAACTGTAAACACTAAAGCCCTAAACCCTAAAACCCTAAACCCTAAACCCTGAACCCTAAACTCTATATCCTAAAATCCTAAAAACCTAAAAAATTTAAAAAGCTAAACCTAAACTAAATAAAACATAAAAATAAAATAATTAAAAAAATCTAAACATAAATAAAATAAAAAATAAAATAAATAAAAAATAAACCTAATGAACCTACCTAAAAATAAAATAAAATAAATAAATAAAAATAATCTAAAATAAAATAATAAAACCTAAACTAAATTAAAAAAAAAATAAAACCTAAGAATAAAAAAATATAAATAAAATAAAACTAAATGTAAAATAAAAAAATTAAACCTAAAATAAAATAAAATAAAAACTAAATAAAGACCTAAACCTAAAAAATTAACCTAAAAATAAAATCTAAAAATAAATACAAAACAAAACCTAAACACTAAACTAAAAAAACCTAAACCTAAATTAAAAATAAAATAAAACTAAACTAAAATAAACTAAACTAAAATAAATAAAACCTAAACCTTAAATAAACTAAACTTAAACCTAAAACTAAACTAAATAAAGTAAAATAAACTAAAAATAAACCTAAACATAAACTAAAAATAAAATAAAACCTAAACCTAAAAAAATAAATAAAATCTAAACCTAAAAAAAAAATCTAAAATAAAATGAAAATAAAACTCAACTAAAAATAAACCTAAATCTAAACTTAAAACTAAAATAAACTAAAATAGATACTAAACAAAATAAATAAACTAAACTAAATTAAAATAAAATAAAATTAAATATACTAAATAAATAAAATAACATAATAAAAAAATAAACCCTAAATAAACTAAACCCTAAACCTAACTAAACCAAAACCCAAAAAACCTAAACCAAAACTAAACCCTAAACCCTAAACTCAAACCTAAAAAAACCTAACCCTAAACTAAACCAAAACCTAAACCTAAACTAAACTAACCTAAAACCTAACCTAACTAAAACTAACCCTAACCTAAACCCTAAACCTAAACCTAAACCCTAAACTAACCCTAAACCCCAAACTAAACCTAAACTAAACCTAAACCTAACTAACCAAACCTAAACTAAAACTTAAAACCATGGAAAAAACCTAAAGAACCTAACCTAACTCTAGACCTAAACTAACCTAAACTAGAACCAAAATCTAAACTTATCATGGTGGTGGATGGACCTCATGGGTTAGAGTGGTTCTTGTCTTTCTAGCTTGGTGGTGGTGAGAGGACTATTGGTTACTGGTGGTGGATGAGATGGTTCTACTAAAATTCTATATGATGGTGTTGGCTCTCCTCTGAACTCAATTACCTCATTTTTATGGTGGTGCCTCCTAGTGAACTATTGTTGGTTGTTGCCAGCCATCTTTGAGAGTTTCATGGATTTATGCCTCCCTCATTCTTTGATGCATCCTTCTTTTTTCTTAGTGTTTGGTTTTTAGATTAACAATTGCATTATTTACATTTTATGTTATCATTATGCTTCTATTGCTATCTTTATCTAAGTTTGGTTTTTTTCATCCTAAATCATATTGCCATTTATGGTGGTTGTGCTCTGGACCTAATGCTTTGTTGGTTTTCTACCTAACTAAACCTAAAAACCTGGTTGCCAGACTTTTACTTAGCTATAAAAGTTATCCTTAATCTATGACCCTCCCCTTCCTAAAACCAATAGCCAACAATCCTAAAACCATAACCTAAACTTACTAATCTTCTTAAAACTAATCTTATGTTTCCTTCAATGGACTAACTTAAGTCACTCACCTAGTTTCTTGGTGACTACTTGTTAAACTTAACCTATCTTGGTTTTGTTACCCTACTAATAGCATAATATGACTTGTTGATTACCCTAGCTTGGATGAGTATTTGCATAAAAAAACTTTATACTCTAAATTATATATTAATAATAATAACTATACTCTTTGTTTAATAGATCTAAACTAATAAACCTATAACTTACTATGATGGCTTTGATGTTTTCACCTCTTCTCTAATGGATTAAACATATGATTGTAACCTTCTTTATGAAGTTTAGATGCTAAATGTATTGTTGCCTATGATCTAAATAAAACTTTCTCATTCTAAACCTCTTTTTTCTCCCTTATCCTTTTTCTATGACCTTAGTGTTTGCAAACTTAAATAGTTGGAAATTTATAAAATAAAAACTAACTAAATGTTGTTAATGGATCTTGCTTATCTTACTTTAAAATATGAACCTTCTAACTCATCCTTTTACTATTCTTAGATTTATACTTACTCTGTCCCTTATGCTTTTACTAAATTTGATATTTCTAATAATAATATACTATATGGGGTTTAGCTCTTTAGGTTTCTTGTATCTAGCGTAAATTTGATTTTATCCTTTTAAACATTATATCTTTTCTTTTATGGTAATAAAACTCAACATTCCCCAAAACACTAAACCCTAAACCCCAAACCCTATGACTCTAAACCCTAAAACCTAAAACTTTAAACCTAAACCTTCCCAAACTAAACCTAAACTTAAACCTAAATAACCCTAAACTTTTCTTAAAAACCCTAAACTAAACCTAAACTATCCTAAACCTAAACTAAACAACCTAAACCTTAACCTCCCTAAACCTAAACTAAAACTTAAAACCTAAACCTAAACCCCAACCTAAACCCTAAACCCTAAATCAACCCTAAACCTAAACCTAAAGTCTAAATAAATTACAATGTATAAACCCTAAAATCTAATAAACATAAACCCAAACTATACCTCCCCGATGTGAACATCTGGTCTCTAGTCTGATCTAGCTGGAGGAGGAGAACTGGTTATCATTTGGTGGAGGATCTAGAGGTATTCTTGATATGGAGGTGGTTCAGCAATGGTGGTTATGGAAGTGGGAGAGCATGAGGTTACATGGTGGCAGAGATTAGGGATATAATGTGGATCTACTGAGGTTTTTGGTTCTGGGTTGAAGTGGAAGAACCTCTAATCTACTACTTATTGAATTGTCTTTTAGTAGATGATTCTATATCTATGATTTTTTGATTTGCTTATGTGTCATTTTATCTGTCGCATGTCTCAGAAACTTGGTGTGTGTGGTGTTTATTTTTTGAGATGTGGGATACCACATGATCTTGGGGTACTTATTGAAATGATCAGTATGACATTAGATGCATTTCTTGAAAGATAGAAATTATCACCTTTTAATGGGCCTAATACTAAGGACTCCCAGGCCTGATGGTCTGAAATGAGACCTTTTACTTTACATGAAAATGTAGCATTTATATTGGTTTCATTGTTCCTATAGTTAAGCTTGTTAATTACATCTGGTTGAATCCCTTTAATACTCTATTAATGTAGCTTAAAGTCTAAGATTTTTTAAGGCTACTATCAGGATTAGTTATGTCAAGTGGAAAACTCAAGGAGAAGACTTATTATCAAGCCAAAGGAATTGTGAATGCTCTTGATATAAACCTAGTGAGCATTTCAACCTATTCTATAATTGGGCTTTATAATTTTGAAATTGAAGAGAAGATCAATTTTGTTAGTTGACTTTTCATTGAAAGCTAGGACTTGTAATCCAATAAGATTATGGAGATGCCTAAGAGGTGAGGATTTATGCTTGTCAAAGAAAAGCCACCTGACCTAAATCTAGTGAGCTTTAGCATAAAGTGTGACCTAAATCTAAGCCCTAAATCTAAGTGAAAATGGGCATATGGTTTAACTTGTGAGAGGTGCTTCTCTTTGGTTTTAACCTAGTGGAAGCCAACTACATCTACACTTTAAATATTAAGTTTGATTATATGATTTACAAGATTAGTTAGGCTATTTTTTAATTATGAAACAAAGTTATTAAACCCACTCTAGAGACTGTATGGTGTATGAGCATATGACTTAGTCTAGTGCAACATCTTTTCAAATTTTATTTATTTTGACACTTCATTTTGATAAAGGCTTTGGGTTTTTTTATGCTTGCATGCATGATGAAATTTTTGTTGGCTAAATCGAAGGTTTTACACAAAGGATGCCTCATGGTCAAGCATTCTCTATTGTGCAGATGGAAATCCCTTATTTTTAGAACATAATATGATGTGCATGTTGTTGGCCATTCTTATTTAGCTGGGTTATAAATCTTTTTAATTATCTTAATTTATGTTATGTAAGGTTATGAATTGTTTAAAACTTTAGTTATGAGTTTTATAAAGGTTTATTTTTTTTCTAGCTAATGCATTCAAGGACACATTCAAACATCAAACATATAAAGAAACTAAGAAAAACATGTATCCTAATTGTTATTTTAAACACAACATCAAATACTTTTTATTGCTAATAAAAAGAATAACACCAATGTAAACTTGACAACCCCAAAAAAGAAAAATGGGTATAGCTCTATTATACCTATACATAGAAGAATAATTTTCAATTTACAAATGATAAATGCTATGGGGGCTTCAAGTCTTCATGTATTCATCTTCCTCCTTATTTGATTTGGTTTGTTCCACTTCAAAGGCATCATGGCCTCCAGACAAAACCTTCTACCCAATGCTCATCCTTATCCCCATAGCACTAATCTAATTTCTAATGCAAAAGTACATTAAAAATAAAAAAATAAATCAAAAACCCAAGACAAGTGTTAGCTAAACATACAACCCAAAGTTATATTTATAATTTGACTTAGCAACTACATGAGTAATAAAGCCCCTATAACTTGGATTATGCTTCTTAAAGCAACCTACAAAGAGCATTTATATTTACCTAAAATAATCTCTTAAAATATGATTAGGCTAATCACCTACCATCCAACAAAACATACACTCTAACATAAATCTAAAATAATATGTCATAAAAAAACATACATCACACCATGCATCATTTAAACATAAATGGAAGTTGGCGACTTAATCTAATGTGTGTATTAAAACATGTGTGGTATGCTAATTGTTTAGAGTTAAGATTTTTAAGTGTAGAAAAAATTGCTTAAAGGGTGGTTTCTTCAAGTGCTTTAATTGATTTGCAAGTTTTAATTTATGTTTTCTTGTTACATATGACATACACTTAGCAACAAAGTGTTGTAAAGAGAAGAAAAGATGGCTTTTCATCCCCAACGTAAACTACTTTCCAAGCTTGTTAATTTGATTTAGTTCTCTTTAGTGAATGGCTTTACACATTTTAGATTAATCCTAAGTTTAGTTCTCTTTAAATAATTCTATTCAATGTGAAATAATTAATCTAATTGAAATACTATCACATGACATGCTAAATCATTCCTTTCCATCACATGTAAGGCATATGATTAATTCTTAAGTATACCTACACATACAATATGTTTTAACTTGAATGATGATGTGAGTATGTACATTTGAAGCTTTATATTTCCTATTATTATTTTATCATATTAATTTAAGGCTCTATCTAAATTCTTATGAAAAAAACATAGGATGAAATTAAATGGGTATGTCATTGTCAACCAAAAAGTGAGGTAATCAAATGACCTCAGTCTAGCTAAAGTCTCATATTTGGGATGTCTAGACTACATACTATTACATTCAAATATGTAAATTTACATGCATGAACATAAGAAAGAGAGCTAAATCAAATGATCAATTAATTCATTCACTTGAACAATAGCAAATGCATGTATTTTTAATAAAAGGAAGGATTACCATTCTTTAAATACACACATATATGTATAAGACATAAGCAAGTACAAATTTGTTAAACTTGAAGTTAGGTAATCAAATGACCTCCTTAGGGCTAGCTAAAGCCTCATATTCCAGGATGTCCGACTATATATCACTTTCTTAGATACATACACATGTATTCATAATTTAGAGAATGAAAATCAGGCAAAAAAGTGATATTTAATTTGATTGAATCATTTATGTAGAAGAATTAAAGCGTCTCTAGTATTGAGATACATAAGAATGAAATCAAATGATGCGTGCCATTATTCTAGAGAAAAGAGGTAATCATATGACCTCTTGGGGCTAACTAAAGCATCATATTTTTGGATGTCCGACTATATACCCATTAATCTCACTTACATAAATTAATACATGAATAAAAGAAAAGGAGCTTCACTTTATACATTTAAGCTATAATCAAATGCATCTCCTATGTATTTATAACTAACATTCATAACTGTAACCATTCATTATAAGCTTTGGAAAATATGTTGGATTTAATAGTGATAATACACATATTATAAATTAAATCACACAAGCTTGACATAAAGGAAAACCATTTGACTTAATGAATTTTGAAAAATGAATGTATGATTTCAAATGACATACAACATTTAACATGATTGGAAAGGAATGTATGAGCATAAACATGTGATTTCATTCAATTAAATTAACTCCTAAAGATAATCAAACAAAAAAAGCATTTAAAGAAAACCAAGGCTTGTTGATTATATCTTTCAGTTTACTTTGAAGAAACGAGGGAAAGATTGTTGATCCTAACCCATTCCCATGTTTGTGATTTAATTTCATTTAATGAAAAGTAATTAAGTTGATTTTATGGGTTAATTAAGTTTTACTATGCAATAAATCCATTAATTGATTAACCCTTACCTATGTTGTCTTAATTTAAATAACCAAGTAATTATGATCTAACATGATATATACATACTTTAGAAATTAAATCAATAATGAACCTAAGAAATGAAAGATGCCTAATGCAATTGGCTTATTATTAGTGATTAATTAAGTTAAGAAACTTTAAACATGGTTTTACATGTTTGTTATCCATAATTTCCTTAAATGTCATTAGATATTGAACACCTAAAGATCTGAATGAATTGATTAATTAAATTCATGCATGTGTTTCAAATTGATTAATTAAGCAATTTAATTAATGAATTAAACCATCAATTAATCCCATTAATTTCCATTCAAGTGAAATGGACTTAAAAGATTGAAAAGTTATCTCATTCATGCCCATTCACTATTTCAAATGAGTAGCTTAACTAATGATTTTCTTACTTTTAGAATATTAATTAATTGCTTGAAATTAGAAAAGTAATTAAGGTTAACACAACCAATTTCCTAATTAACAAGTAACACTAAGAAATTATGGGATTAAAGGTCATCCCATTAATCAACCAAAGTTTGGGATTAATAATTATGCAATTAGAGTAATTAAGTTAATTAAGTTTTAATTAACCCAAATTAAATTTAATTTTTCAAAATTAATTGGGATCTTTGAATCTCCTCTAAAATACCTTATAATATATACTTGCATTTTTTAGATTTGTTTTAATTTTCCATCTATTTAAATGATTTTCCATGATTTTATAAAGTCCATTAATTTATTTTAATTATTCAAACTTCAAAATGTAATATTTCCCAATCCAGAAATCTTTTTTACTTAAAATTTTTATGGTAGGCAGATGTTAAGCTCAATTTTTATCTCTGAGAATTTCAAATCAATCTAATGTGTCATTTTAGTTCAATTAATAAAATTTTATTTTTCTCTAAAGCTTAAATTAAGCTCATAATATTCAGTAAAATTTTGGGCTTTTGGATTCATTGATTCCTAAAGACCAATCAACAAACCTTTTTAAATTTTAGTTAAGTATTTTATTTTCTATGAACTTTGAAGTTTTAAGTTTAATTTTTAAAATTAGAAAATCCAATTTCTTACTTAACCTACTTTAGTTTGATTCGACCACATGATATGTGGGATGATGCCATCAATGCCTATAGATGAGCTAGAATATGGACAAGGAATGCGGATGATGTATATTTGATTGGGTCATATACACGATGATATTTATACATGATTACGATACCACATGATCATGATCTAAGCCATCTCTGAATGGAGATCAAATGGCTTAAATATGGCGAATGGATGAAACACTATTCTTGATGGGATTTTTGTGATTCTTGAGAAAAAAATTGAATGAAAAACTTCATTTTATGCTCAATTTTTTGGCGATCTCATCAAAAATCACTCCAAATGCATGGGTATGATGTAAAATAAATAAAATAAAATGCAAGGGTTATCTGAAGGAAATTCCTAAAATTGATCAAAAAACCAACATAAATAAAAGAACCTAAGGCCAACTATGGTTTTTGAAAATTATCTCATCGAGGATGATTTTTGATGGTGGTGATGATGATGTGCTCGAGTGCAAGAAGCTTTAGAATGGGTTTGGGCTCTTTCCTCACTTCATAATAATGTATCCACCAATGGACACCACTTCTTCACTAGAATCCACTTGATTTTGATGGTTTTGCTCAAAAACAAATAGGAATGGTTGTTGGTTGGTTTGAGACCTCTGAGAGAGTGAAATGAGTGTGTGAGGAAGAGTTTTTGCCTCTCTATTTTTCTGTCTCCTTGCAATGGCCAAAAATCACCTCATTCATGGTGGTTTTTGGCTCCAAGTGGATGTCCTTTTCTTAGGGTGGTTGGGATTCTCCTTAGGTGGCTTAATTTGGTTGCCCAAGGCATGGAAGGTGGATGCTATGAAGGAGAAGTGTGTGTCCTAGCAAAGAGGAGGTCCTTCATGCCAAGTGTTCCAATGGGGGTGAGGTGATTTCACCTCCCCATAAGTCATGTGACAACCACCTCTTAGGTCAAGTTGGGTGGAGTGTCCTTGGAGCCTAGGTGGACCAATGGATGAGTGTTAACTGGCCAAGGAAGTGAAATGACCATTTACATGGGTGTTTTTGTCTTATGTGATACCATAGACCAAGGGTAGAGTGGTCATTTGATATTGAATTTGATTTGGGATTTGAAATGAGTCAAGAGTTGGACCAAATTTCATGTCATTTGGAGTTCATTTGGTTAGGTTTGGCTCAATTTGACCTAGGTCAAAATGGGTAAAATTAGTTGACCAATTTATCAAATTGGGTCAAATCAAGGATTAGGTCAAGTTCATATGACTATTTGGATTGTATGCTTTGGTTTGATTTAATTTGGATTTAATTTGAGTTTAGTCTAATTTGACCCTTTATGTCAATTTAGTTAGCTTGGGTCAAGAGGCCAATTGGGCTAGGTTTGGCTCAATTGAAGGTCAATTCATGTTTAAATATTGATTTTGGGTTGATTTGAATCATCAATTTCAATGGATATTGTTTAGGTTGCAATTTGGCTAGTTTGGGTTCTATAGGCTAAAGGGTTGACTTAGTTTGACCCAATTTATATCAATTGATCTTCCTAAGGTGATCAACAATCATGACATAAACTTTGGATTCGCTTAATTGATTTGGATTGAATTGGATTTTGGTTCATGTAGGTCAAATTGGCTACTTTAGGTCAAGTGAACCAATTAGATGTAGTTGGCTTTACTTTGGGTTGAGTTTGATTTAGTTGAGTTTATATATAGATTTGAGATTGATATAAATTCAATTGCAATTGGTTTGGATTCAAATGAGTTTTGGTTCATTTGAATATTTCAAGTCAAATAGGCTAGGTTGGGTTTGACTTGGGTTGATTTTGGTTTGACTAGATGATTGTAGGTTTCATTTATATTTGGATAGATGGTTGAAGTAATGATTGATTCAAGAAAAATCCATTGATTTTGGCTTTATTTAGATGGGTTTTGGCCAAGTTCAAAGAAATGGCATAAAGGGTTTAAATTGGGTTTTGATTTGATTTTGGATTTGGTTTTGGCTATTTGAATTTATATTTCATTTATATTTGAGAAGATAATTCAAGGTACAATTGATTTATAAGAAAATCAATTGAGTTCATATTGAATTGGATAGAAATTTGGTGAAGTTCATGAAGGTTGATTAAAGGGCTTGGGAAGGATTTCAAGTTTGGATTTGATCTTGGGTTTCAATCATTTGGAATTGAGTTTGGACTTTGGTTTGGATTTGAAATTGAGTTTATGGTTTGGTTGGATATTTGGATTTGAATTGAATTTAAGGTGTACATGGATTGGGTTTAAGCTTTAGGGTAGGTGATTTTCCTAAGTCCATAAGGCATGGCCTAATCCTATGATTAACCCTTCTAAGTCTCTAGCTTGGGTTAAGTGTTCACCTACTCTCTAGAAGTGTCTTATAAGGAAACCTTGTGTCTAGAAGGTTCTAGGTTTAAGAAGCGGAGGTTGAGAACTCACTCCAAAGTGAGGTCAACAAAGGACCCCAATAGGTGTGGTGTAACTAACAAGGCACCACATGTGTATTGATGATCAACAATGTCCAAAGAAAAACACTAACAAAAATGATCTATACTTAAACTTGAAAGGTAGATAGAATCACAATCTTAGTGCAAAGTGAATCTATTTATGCGAAGGGCATAAGAGAGATGGAATCTGTGGGGGATTGAGTATATGAACCTTCCACTAGGGAAGTAAGTTGAAGCTATCCACTTGGGATATGAATTTGAGTTTCATTAGGAAAATGATTTATTTGGGTGTGTATTCACTGGGGATAAGAATCTATAATCGAGGGATTGGGAATGTGAGCCTTCCACTAGGGAAGGGTTTGGGCTCTGCTTGGGATAAGAGTTTGATGGTATTTCTTATGGCTCCTAGGAGATTAATTTGATTTGTGCCTCCTGGGAGAAGTTTGGTTTGTTCTATATGTTTTAATTTGACTCCATTGGGAAGGTTGGTTTCAAATTTAGTTTATTATGGATCCAGTGTGCGATGGACCCAGAAGGGGCTATGTCGGCCTTGACCTATCTCAAATTTACAAATCCAAAGGGATAGTCTACCGACACAAGGTAGGACTATCCGACTAAGGGCCTATTGGTGAAAAGGTTGTACTTAGAAGAAAGTATAGTAGACTTACATCTTTTAAAGCAGGGATCAATCGCTGGGGTGATCTTTTGGATCTGCAACAAATTAAACCTGACCTAGGGGTGACTAGTGAGTGAATGTTATTGAGGGACTTATGTCAACTCAAAAGTAGTCAAGATTAATTTCAATGATTTGTTTAATTTTGATTTGTTATATTTTAATTTGTTTTAATTTGATTTGATAGATCCCTGATGTGATGGACCACAGAAGGGCTATGTTGGCCTTTATCGATTATCGATCCAAAGGGGTAGTTTATGGGCTGAAGGGTAGGACTATCTGACCTAAGGGGTGCCTTTTGGTGTGCAATAGCTTTGTTGGACAAAGCATAGTAGACTTACATCTCCAAAGCAAGGAAAAACTACTGGGGTAACCCATTAGATGCGCAATAAATTGAACTCAAACTAGGAGCATCGTGTTCAATTGTCATGCTAGAAAGAATGCATAGACTTACATCTTCAAAGCAGGATGACCAGAGGTAACTTTGTTGGTGGAATAATAGATTGAACCGACTAGGATATATTGAGAGAGTGTCATGGAGAACTTATATATATATATATTGTTTCTTGTATGGACCTCTTGGTGTGCAGGGACCACTAAGGGACTATGTTGGCTAGACCTATCTTAGATTTATTGGACCAAGGGAGAATCTATGCATCCACTGAACAAAATCTCCAACCACAGAGGTGGTTACTAGGAAAGGAGGATTCTCCAATCCAGTAGTAACCCGGGTAGTGTCTAAATGAGGTTGCAAAGGACGTGATCTAAATAAAGTGCCCACATAGGGGAGGTGCCACTAGGATCATTATCTTGGACCCTATAAATAAGAAAGCCTGTAGGTGTATGGTGGCCAACTCAAGGAGAAAGCGTACCAGACTTATATCTACCCTGAGTGGTGTATCCATCTAGTGGGTCACTATCAGCATAGCAAAAACTAACCAACCTAAGGTTCCCATCAGTGCACGATAATCAATCTAGGAAGAAGCCATTTAGATTTATATATCCTTAAAGTGAAACTCATTATTGAGATAGTTTGTCATCAGCTCGACAGGTGCTATCCAACCTAAGGCTATGGTTGTACTTAAAAAGAAAGTGTAGCAAACTTATATCTTCCAAAGTGAGGAACAACTGCTGGGGTGACCATTTTGGCAACAAATTAAAACCTAAGGGACTAAGTAGGGAGTCATAAAGAAGGACTAGACCAGACTTGAAGTAGTCAAGAAGAAAGTTTTGGGGCCTTACCCTAATCTACTACTCGACCAAGTCAGTTCACGATGGCTAGTCCAAGAAGAAAGTGTATAGTATACTTATATCCTCTTGAATGAAGCTAACATGAAGGTAGCTTAATGACGACACCGTAAGGCCTACCATGCTAACAACGCACTCATGTGTGTACAAGCAAGTCGAAAGAAAGCATAGTAGACTTACATCCTCCTAAATAAGGGATCACGGGTGGACACTAGGGGTAGTATGTTAGCGACCTAGCTAATGAGTGAATGCGAGGGCGTTATCCCAGATCAAAGTAGCCCAAGATAGAAGATGTGTATGTGTGTTTGTCAGATATACTCAACCAAGTCAGTTCATGATGACTAGTTTAAGAAGAAGGCATAGCAAACTTACATATTCTTAAACAGAGCCAACATGAGGGTAGCTTAACAACTGCACAGTAAGGCCTACCATGCTATCAAGGCTTAGTGTGTAGTGGTTAGGTCGGGGAAGGAAAGCGTAGAAACTTACATCTTCACGAACAAGGGACCAGGGTGATTCACTAGTAGGGTAACACGTCGGTCACCAAGCGACTAATAAGTGAGGGAGGGTGGGGTGTTATCCCACATCAAAGTAGCCGAGATAAAAGATGTGTATTTGTTCATGTGATTTTGTAGTTTGTGTTTATGTTGTGTTGATGAAGGATAGGATGCGGGTTCCTTACACCTACCCTAAACACATCGAAGAGTGGATGAAATGGTGCTAGAGGGGCAATGTGACTCCACCAAAAGGATGTTGCTCGGGTTGTCTTATACCTAACTTATGCTAGTCGAAATAGGATGCCCTCTTGGGTTCTCTTACTATAGCACCATAGAATCATGTGTAGTTTGTGTTTGTTTTGATGAAGGATAGGATGCCACTTGGGTTATCTTACACCTATCTAACACATCATGGTAGATTCATAGATAAGCAAATAATGCTTCTAATGAAGAAGGATTTGATGAATGGAAAGATAGGATTTTTTATTGATGATAATTATTTTCAAACATTATTTTAAGGATAGTATTTCTTTAAATAGTGTTTTTGATTGGAAGCATCGGCTCCCCAATCATAGTAGTTTAAACTACTTTCCATCCTTCGAAGCACCAAGGTAGTCCTTTCAATGATCAGAAGTAGAATTCTGATTTAAAAAGTTTTGAGATAGACTAACTTTGAAAGAGTTTAAACCATCTATATTCAACATTAATTGAAATCTTTCTCCTTAAGTAGAATCTTGGGCATCTCTAATGTCACTTTAATCTTTTTAGATCAATCTTTGTTATCCCATGATGCTTTACTACAAGCCTTAGAAACTCCCCTAAAGTCATTCTAATTGTATACTTTAGGGGATTCAACTTCAAGCTGTAGTGTCATAACCAATCGAAGACAACTACTCAGATCGTAAAGATGGTCTTCCTTTTTCTTTAACCCTAGTGACTAGAGAAAGGCATGACCTTATAGTGGTAAATTCCAATGGAAATTATAAGTGCAAATGACCTCTCATCCTCTAGCATCATTCAACCCATCCTTGAATGAGGAGACTGCATGTAAAGAGGCTATGTCTGCTATCAAATTTAAAATAGGTAATGTGGATTCATCTTCAAGACATGCC
Source organism: Cymbidium sinense (assembly GCA_021442155.1). Lineage (NCBI taxonomy): Eukaryota > Viridiplantae > Streptophyta > Magnoliopsida > Asparagales > Orchidaceae > Cymbidium > Cymbidium sinense. The sequence goes on along the minus strand of CM038215.1, from coordinate 273,084,194 downwards.
TAACTAAATCTTGAATCGATGTATGTGGATTTGAATGTCCTTCCTTTGAGGGCATAATCTTGGATAATCATGATAGCATCTTTCTTCTTCAATAAGGTTGACCTCAAACTATGATCTTATTCTTGGTGCAAATGTTCACATCAAATGTTTGCAAAGTAGGAATAGCAATAGGTTCAATTTTGAATTTGTAGACTGCTACCTTTAAAGATGTATTGGGCACCTCATTACGGTCTTAGGTAAAGCAGCCTTTTAAAAAGTAACCTAACTAAGTCATTGTCATTTTCTTTCTAACTTATCATATATGGATGTTGGGAGTGTGGGTGGACTACCTTTATGTTCTAAGGTTAATCTCTTAAAACTCATTGGTTGATGATCTAATTTTCTTCTCAACTTCGTGGAGTGTATCCTCTACTTGAAAGTCTTCAAATTCTTTAAGCAAAAGTAGGTAGACTAGGCAAAATATGATTTTATTACTTCATTTGAAGGTTTATCTACAAGCTGAATCCTCTTCGAGCTTGAAGAAAGAGATGAAGTGGAAATTTGATATCTCAATATATATATATATATATATATATATATATATATATATATATATATATATATATATATATATATATATATACATGTTAGTGAGGTTAGCACAACTCTTAACTTACAATCCTATAATAATATCATGAGATAGTAGAATTGGAGTCAATGTGCTCGCATACCCACACAGTTTCTAGTCACATCTTTCATGAATTATCCTTTTAGAACTTTTTGTTTTACTATTATCTACTCCAAAGACTTGTCAAAAGTAGACTCAAAATTTATTTCATATATATATTTTTTTCTCTCCTTTCTTTGAATTTACACCTCATACACATGATTTATCCTTTGGATTCCAAATCAATCTGTATTATTGGTGCTTTACTTTTCTCTTTTCTTCTTTTTTCTCTTCTTCTCTATTTTTTCATTCATTCTTTTCATTTTTTTTTTCTTTATTTTCTTATTGTTTCATTTTTTCATTCTCTCCTTTTTTTAGTCTTTATTTATATTGTGTTCTCTGGAGGGGATAGCTTGTCTTTCTTTTCCATAGATATTCTATGTTGAGTAAGACTTGAGGAGGTTGCCACTAACCGAGCAAGGAAGAATTAGGTTAAGTTCCAATTAATCACCTCTATCTCCTTAGAGAAGGTGAGGTGCACTCATTATTTTAGCTTAGGGGCAACCTTCCGTGATAGTTTAGGACCTTAAGATTAACCTTCAGAATAGTTTAATGCCCTTATTTTGGATTACGAGGTGTATCTTAAGAAGGATTAGAATTTGATTATTTCCATTGATTGGTTTGCTTATTGCTATGGTGTTGATCAAAGTGGTAGGACCCTGCCACTACAACAATTGGCTTTTGTGATATCTTCAAAGAGAGGTAGAATTGATGTCTACCTACTCTTTATGGTGCCCAAAATTTCTTCTATTATGTTTGATGATTCTAAATCTTTGTTGATAGTAACACCATGAAAGTTTAAAATAGGGGTACCTCTACTCGAGTTGGAATCCTTAAATGCATCAAGTCCATCGCATCGCTATTTTATGGATTACGATCATTATTATGATTATCATTTTGAGAGTTGTCTTCTTTTAGGAATTAGAATTCAAATCATTTGAGGCATACTTATCTAGAATAAATAATACAAACTCAAAAATCCTTATTGATCTTATTCTTAGCTCTTGAAGGAAATTTATGGCCTTTCTCCTTTGGTTAGGGAAACTCAAAATCGATCAGATCAAACTGATGAAGAAGTCTTCTTGCTCGCACCTCCTTTCTACCGATGGTCGGAGGGCTAGAATCTCACATTCCGGAAAGAGAACCATATGACCTTCACTTGAATGTTGTTGACTTGAATTATTTAGTTGATTTGATTGTTGAATTGGAACCCTCATTTAACAAATTTAGGTATGCTAAATGGGGTTCAAATATTGGAGAGATTTTGAAATTTTTTTTTGGAGGAGAGACTTTGAATTTGATTTAAATTTAGAACCCACATTCAACAAATTTGGGTATGTTGAATGGGGTTCAAATGTTTTGGAGAGGCTCTTAATTGATGCTTCCATTGCTCACATTTGAATTTGATTTTATGTTTGGGACCCTTATTTATTAAATTTGGGTATGTTAAATGGAGGGTCAATTGACTTTGTTTTGAAATTGATTTTAGAATCTTCACTTAGCAAATTTATGTATGCTAAATGAGATTCAACTGCATGTTTGAAAAAAAATTTTGAAAGCATTTTTGTTGTTTATGATGATGTTTGTCATGTGTTTGATTTGTTTAATTCAATTTGAAAATGGGATTCTTACTTAGCAAATTTAGGTATGCTAAGTGAAGCACAATGTGTTTGATGTATTTTGATTTGATTTTAAAAAAATGAGTCCCAAATAAATTTGGTATGTTAAGTAGGATCAAATGTGTTTGATGAGTTTGTTTTGTTTTTTTGAAAGAGAGAACTTCTATTTAACAAATGTGGTATGTTAAATAAAGTTCAATTTGTTTTCAATTTTGAAAAGGTGGGACTCTCATTTTACAAATTTGGGTATGTTAAATGGAGTTCAAGTGTGTTTGATTTATTTGTGATTTTAAAAGGAACTCTACTTAGGAAATGTGGGTATGTTAAGTAGAGTCCAATCTTTGATTTTGAAAAGGGAATTCTCATTTGACAAATTTGGGTATGTCAAATGGAATACAAATGTGTTTTAATTTTAATGACTTTGAAAAGGGGACTTTCATTTAACAAATTTATGTATGTAAAATGGAAATCAATTATATTTTTCTTTTTGATTTTTAAAGATGGGATATTTGTGTGTGATGTTGCTTTTGAAAAGAGAAATAACTTAGCACATGTAGGATTTTCTAAATGAAATTTCAATTTTATGTCATGATCTTATTTGAAAATAAAATCTTCATTCAACAAGCTTAGGTGTGTTGAATGGAGATTACTATTTTGAAATATGTGCTTTTGGAAAAAGGATTTTAAAATTATTTGATTTTAAATTTTGAAAAGAACCTCCATGCAACAATCATGGATATTGTTGCATGAGGTTTGGTTATCTTAAATAGATCTTTTGTCATGAGAATTTTAATTTGAGAAGTGCTTTTGAAAGTATATATCTTTTGCAAAGAGTTTATTTTCTTAAGTATGAGATGAACCTTGCCTCACCAAGAGAATGGTAAAGAGGTTCTAAATATTTAATCATCTTCTTTAGTTAATTCAATTTTTTTTAACTATTGGGGACAATAGGGGTTTTAAGACCTACATGGAGTGAGGTCTTAAAACCTAAAGGATGTTAGCTCAACCTAAGGATGAAATAGGCTAAGTGCCAACAAAAAAAGAAAGATAGTGTTGGACCCATATAAAATACAAGTCCACAATCGATGTTGGAGACAATAATTGCTACTAGAGATGGAGAGAGGAACCTCCCAGTGGAGTCGCCAAAAAATATGGTGTTTATTTTTGAGATGGGACACCATGAGATCTTAGGGGTACTTATTGAAATGATCAGATATGACATTAAGGAAAGATGCACTATCTCAAAAGATAGAAATTATCACCATATAATTGACCTAATCACCTAATAAGGACTCCTAAGCCATGATGGGTCTTCCTTGGGGCTAGCTAAAGCCTCATATTCCTGGATGTCATATTATATACCATTAAATTCAAACCATATGTAAATTTACATGCATGAACATAAGAAAGAGAGCTCAAAATCAAATGATCAATTAATTCAATCACTTGAACAATAGAAAATGCAAGTATTTTTAGTAAAAAGGAAGGATTACTAATCTCTAATTAAATAAACACATGTATGCATAAAAGACCTAACCAAGTACTTGCCTTTGTTAAACCAGGAAAGTGAGGTAATCAAATGACTCCTTAGGGCTAGCTAAAGCCTCATATTCCTATAATGTCCAGACTATATACCACTTTTCTTAAATACATACACATGTATTCATAATTTGTCATAATTTGAAATGAAAATCATGCAAAAAAATGATATTTAATTTGATTGAATCATTTAGGTTTATGAATTAAAGCCTCATCCAAATTCTAGTATTGAAATACATAAGAATGAAATCAAATGGAGTATGTGTCATTATTAAACCAAGGAAGTGAGGTGATCAAATGACCTACTTGGCGCTAACTAAACCTTCTTATTCTCGGGATGTCCAGACTATATACCCATTAACATTCTCACTTACATAAATCAATACATGAATAAAAGGAAAGGAGCTTCACTTCATACATTTAAGCTATAATCACATACATCTCTTATGTATTTATAACTAGCAATCATAGCATATGTAACCATTCATTTATAAGCTTAGGAAAATACATTTTGATTTAATAGTGGTAATAATACACATATTATAAATTAAATCAACATGCAAGCTTGACATAAGGAAAACCATTTGATTTAATTAATTTTGAAAAGATAAATGTATGATTTCAAATGACATACAACATTTAACATGATTGGAAAGGAATGAATAAGCAAAACATGTGATTTCATTCAATTAAATTAAGTTCTAAGTACAATAAAATAAAATAAAAGCATTTAAAGAAAACCAAGGATTTTAATTATCACTTTCAATTTCATATTTCATTTGGTTTGAATAAATGAGGGAAAGTTTTCTGATCATAACCCATTCCCATGTTTGTTATTTAATTTCATTTAATTAAAAGTAATTAAGTTGATTTTATGGGTTAATTAGGTTGTTTACTATCATTAAATCCATTAATTGATTAACCCTTACCTATGTTGCCTTAATTTAATTAACCAAGTAATTATGAGCCTACATGATATATGTACATACATTGGAAATTAAATTAGCAATGAACCTAAGAAATGAAAGAGGCCTAATGCAATTGGCTCATTATTAGTGATTAATTAAGTTAAGAAACTTAATTAAGTACTTTGGTTTTCCACACATGTTTGTTAACCATAATTTCTTAAATGTCTTTAGGATTATTGAACACCTAAAGATCTACCCATGAATTGATTAATTAAGATTCCATGTGATAATAGTTTCAAATTGATTAATTAAGCAATTTAATTAATGAATTAAACCATCAATTAATCCCAAATTAATTAATTTTCATTCAAGTGAAATGGACTTAGGGAAAAGATTGGGAAGAGGTCCCAATCTCATTCCCCATGCCCATTCACTATTTCATAATGATTAATAAGCTTAATTAATGATTTCCTTACTGTTTAGATTATTAATTAATTATCTAATTAATTAAGAAAGTAATTAAGGTTAAGATGACCAATTTCCCTTATTTAACCAAGCAATAAATCCCAAGAAAATTATGGGAGGCTGAGGTCATCCCATTAATCAACCTCATAAAGTTTCAGATTTATTACTTCGGTAATTACAGAGTAATTAAGCTTATTAAGTATTTAATTAAACCAAAATAAGCCTTAATTACTATTCAAAATTAATTGGGATCAATTTTAATTCAATCTCCTCTGAAATACCTTCAAACAAATATATACTTACATTTTTAGGATTTTTCTATGATTTTTTATAATTTTCAAAAGTTTCAACTGATTTAAATGATTTTCCATGATTTTTATAAATTTCATTAATGTATTTTAACTATTTGAACTTCAAAATGCAATATCCCCCAATCCAGAAATCCTTTTAACTTGAAATTTGTATGGTAGTTAGATTTTAATCTCACTTTTAATCTCTAAAAAACTCAAATCAATCTATTTTGTCATTTTGGTTTAATTAATGAAATTTTATTTTCCCTAAAACTTAAATTAAGCTCAAAATATTCAGTAAGATTTGAGGCTTTTACCTTCATTAGATTCCTTTCGGAAAGACAAATCCAATGAGGCCTTATTTGCAATTTTTATGTAAGTATTTTATTTTTTTGTGATTTTTTGAATTTTTAAGTGTTTTTAATTAATTTATAAAAAGCAGAAAATCCCAAGTATCTTACTTAACCCAGTCAACACCATAACATTCGGACCCATTAGACCACATGGCACCGGCGTGAGTGGCTGTGGTGCCACATCATGAGATGAGCGAATGTGACAGGATGCATCGGTGGCCATCGATCATTAGATGGTCGTCGATACACATGATCCGTGATCTGAACTGCACTCACGATCATTCCATATGATCTAAGTTGTCTATTTCCTTGAATAGAAGATTAGATGGCTGACAGGAAATCTAGTGGAAGAGGCAGATGGAACACTATTATGGGCAAGATTTTTATGATTCTTATGAAAAAATTGAATAAAAAACTTCATTTTAGGCTCAATTTTCTGGTGATCTTCACTAGAAAGCACTCAAAATGTGCGGGGATGATGGAAAATATAAAACAAATGCATGGGTAATCTAAAGAAAATTCCTAAAATCAAGCAAAAACTGTCACAAATAAAAGAACCTATGGCCAGCTACAATTCTTGAAAATTACCTCACCAAGAATGAATTTTAGCCGCAGTGATGATCCAAACGTGCTCTTAAGTACAAGAAGAAGCTTTGGAATGGGTTTGGGCTCTTTCTTCACTTCAAAATAATGTATCCACCAATGGTCATTGCTTCCTCACCGGAATCCACTTGATTTTGATGGCTTTTGCCCAAAAATCAAGTGGGAATGGTTGATGGTTGGTTTGGAAGCTCTAAGAGAGTGAAATGAGTGTGTGAGGAAGAGTTTTTGCCTCTCTACCTTCTATCTCCTTGCAATGGCAGAAAATCACCACATTCATAAAGTTTTTTGGCTCCAAGTGGGTGTCCTTGGCTTGGGGTGGTTAGGATTCTCCTTAGGTTGCTTAATTTGTTTGCCAAGGCATGGAAGATGGATACTATGAAGGACAAGTGGGTGTCCTAGCAAAGAGAAGTGTAGGTCCTTCATGCCAAGTGTTCCAATGGGGGAGGGTAGGTGATTTCACCTCCCCATGAGTCATAGTTGACCCAACAACCTCTTGGGTTAGGTTGGACAGTGTCCTTGGAGCCTAGGTGGAATAATTGATGAGTGCTAAGTGGCCAAGGAAAAGAAATGACCATTTACATAGGTGTTTTGTCTTATGTGATGCCCTTAGCCCAAAGGTAAAGTGGTCATTTAGCATTGAATTTTATTTTGGAATATTTGAAATGAGTCAAAAGTAAGTTGGACCAAATTTCATGTCATTTGGAGTTCATTTGGTTAGGTATGGCACAATTTGACCCATTTGGGTCAAATTGAGTCAAAATAGGTTAGGTTAACCAATTGGTCAAATTAGGTCAAACCAAGGTTTATATCAAGTTCATATGACTATTTGTAGAGGATTGTAAGGTTTGGTTTGATTTAATTTAGATTTAATTTGGGTTTAGTCTAATTTAACCCTTTATTTCAATTTGGGTCAATTAGTGTCAAGAGGGCCAATTGTGCTAGGTTTGGTTCAATTGAAGGTCAAATCAAGTTTAAATGTTGATTTTGGGTTAATTTGAATCATTGGTTTTCAATGGATTTGGCTTAGGTTATTTGCTAGTTTGGGTTCATATAGGCTAAAAATTGACTTGGTCAACAACTAGGTTGACTTTGTTTGACCTAATTATATGATCATCTAGGGTGATCAACAATCATGACATGAACTTTGGATTGGCTTAATTCACTTTGATTTGGATTGAATTGGATTTTGGTTCATGTAGGTCAAATTGGCCTCTTTGGGTCAAGTGAAGCAATTGGATTTAGTTAGCTTTATTTAGTTGAGTTTATATATATATTGAGATTGATATATAAATTCAATTGCAATGGTTTTGGATTCAAATGAGTTTTGGTTCATTTGAATAATTCAAGTCAAATGGGCTAAGTTGGGTTTGACTTGGGTTACTTTTATTTTGAGTGGATGATTGTAGGTTTTATTTATATTTGAATAGATGATTGAAGGAATGATTGATTAAAGAGAAAATCTATTGATTTTGGCTTGATTTATATGGGTTTTGGCCAATCTCAAGGAAATGGATTAAAAGGTTTAAATTGGGTTTTGATTTGATTTTGGATTTTGTTTTGGCTATTTGAATTTATATTTCATTTATATTTGAGAAGATAATTGAAGGTACAATTGATTTATCAGAAAATCAATTGAGTTTGGATTGAATTGGATGGAATATTGGCTATGTTCATGAAGGTTGATTAAAGCTTATGAAGGATTTCAAGTTTGGATTTGATCTTGGGTTTCAATCATTTGGAATTGAGTTTGGACTTGGATTTGGATTTGAAAGTTTGAGGTTTGGTTTAAAATTTTGGATTTGAATTGAATTTAAGAAGGTGTACATGGATTGGGTTTAGGCTATAGGGTAGGTGATTTTCCTAAGTCCCTAAGGCATGGCCTAATCCTATGATTAACCCTTCTAAGTCTCTAGGATTAGGTCAAGTGTTCACATAATCTCTAGAAGTGTCTTATGACTAAAGAAACCTTAGTGTCTAGAAGGTTCCTAGGTCTAAGAAAAGGAGGTTGAGAACTTACTCCAAAGTGAGGTCAACGTGTGTTACTTGGTTGATGAAATCAGAAAGAATGTTGAATCTGAATTTGTTCTCGGTTAAAAACTAAAACTCTAAAAACTAAAACACAACCTAAACCTAAACTAAACCTAAATGCTAAACCCTAAACCCTAAAACAAATACCCAAAGGCCAAGCTAGGCACAGACCACAATCCTAAGACCCTAGACCACACTGAGACCCTAGGCCTCAAACCCTAGGCCCTAAACCAGAGCCCTAAACTGGCCAAAAGCCTAAGCCCCAGGCCACAAAACCTGAGCCACAGGCCTTAGGCCACAGGCCCATGACTAGTAAAATAAACCTAAAATAAACTAAAAAAAATAAATAAACTAAAAAAAACAAAGGCAAACCCACCCCCTAGGGCCCTCAGCCTCTTGCAGTCACCGGATTTCCCTTTTCCCCTCTCATTTTTGGCTTTTCAGCTTGATGGTTTGGCATGATTCTCACTATTCCTTCTGGAATGGTGATGGCTGCTTTCTTATTTTTTGCTTGGGGTGACATGGTGGGCATCTTCCCATGATTTATGGGAAGCGGGATCAATGGATCCTACTAGGGCATCAACTACCTTGGCTTTGGCTGCTTTAAAATCATTCAAAGACATCCTCACTAGTAAGGATATCTATTCAGGCGAGTCCATGGAAGTTGTTTTGACTTCTTTTCGAGGCATGCCTATGGTTATGTGCTCTGATCTTATTGTTGAAAAGCTTGTTAAGCTGTTTGAATTTACTTTAGTTGGAAAGTTTACTCTTTGTAGGATGGAAAACATTCGCTCTTTCTTTAATAGTCTGAAACTTTTGGGTGCTTTTATGATTTGTTTAATTGATCCCTTCCATTTTTTTATTCAGTTAACGAATGATTTGGATTACTCACATGTTTTTACTCATCATTCTTATTTTATTTTCAATTGCCAAATGATATTGCCGAAATGGATTTCACTCTTTGATATTAAGGACCCAATCATTCCGATTTGGATTTCTCTTCCCAATATGTGAATTTATTTTGTTAATCATCTATTTCTTTTTATTGTGGTTGCTTTATTTGGTCGACTGTTGCAAATTGATCAGGCAATGGCTATGAAATCTCAACCTTTTGTGGCTATAATCCTTGTTGAATTAGACATTATCAAGAAACACCCCAAAGAAATCTGGTTGGGATCTTAAAATTACGGTTATATGTAGAAAGTTGATTTTGAAAATTTTGTTGTCTTTTATTCTCAATGTAAATTCCACGGGCACAATAATTTTGAATGTTTCATTCTGCATCCTCACCTAAAAAAGAAAATTCTTATTAAGGAAACTATTGTTCCTAACCTTAGGCCGAGCAATGTTAAATATCAAAAATTTAATTCAGAAAAAAAATGATTCATTGAATGTTCCTAATAAGGCTATTTTACCACTTATTTCTTCTATGAAATTGAAGGTTTCTAATGTGGAAAATAATAATTTCTCTAAACTTTTGGATGATGATTCTTTTTCCTCTGAGTCAATCCCAGCATCTTTACCAATCTTGATTGATGAAATTAAAGCTTTACTTGAAAATATTAATAAGGATATCAATGTTATGCATCATTTGAATTCAATGGAGAATATGGCTTTGGTTTCTCATGATATTTAGTTTGAAAAATTTGACTTTACTTTACTTCAGGATGATTTAAATTCTCAAAAAGATTTAGTTTTGTCTAATAATTTGGGTATTGAAGAAGAAGGGATTGATGTTCACACTTGCCTTCTTAATAAATCTTTGGCTCCTAAACTTGGATGTTCATTTGCCTTTAAAAAATTCTAATGGCTTGGAAGAAGGAGAACTCACTTCTATTTAGGAGACTTCCACCAAATCTATGAAAAATGTTGCTAAATCCTTCTCCGATGATGATTCTATAGGAAAAAGAAATGGTTTCAAAAAGTTATCATGCAAAAAAGATAAAAAATGTTAAAAACATCCCTCCCAAATTATCCAAAACCACTAGATCTACTGTGGCCTCTCTCTCCTCTCTTAATTAACCTTTTCTTAACCCCTTTTTATACTTATGTTAATTTTTATTTGGAATGTTAGAGGGATCGGTACCCTATCTAGTCATAACTGTATTAGAGACCTTTATCAAATTTATAATATTTTATTACCTCTTATTTTGGAGCCTCTTATTCATGCAAATAAAATTAACCATTTTACTATAATGATCAGTTTCAATAAAATTTTCTCTGATGTTAGTAATAAAACTTGGTGTTTTTGGAATAATTTTGTGGAAGCTTCTATTCTTGATGATTTTAAACAAGTTGTCAATGCTCAAATATCTTATGGTGACTATTGTGTTTTGGTCTCTTTTGTCTATGCATCTTGTAATAGATCTGGTAGAAATCTTCTTTGGCAAAATTTGAGGAATTTTGCTGCCTTTATCAATAAACCTTGGTTTGTTGGTGGGTATTTCAACACTATTTTATTCTCTTCTAAATGAAGTGATGGTTGCTCTCCTAATATTCATTCCATGGAAGAATTTTCCAATATGATCCTTTATTGCAATTTGATTGATATTGGCTTTAAGGGTTCAAATTTTACTTGGCAAAACTCTAGACTTTGGCAAAGTTTCGACCAGATTCTTTTTATTACTCATTAGATTACTCAATGGCCTATTACTTCTATCGATCATTTAAGCAGAACCTTATCGGATCATGATCCTCTTTTGGTTTCTATTAAATATAACTCTAATAGATTAAAAAATTTATCTCATTTTAGATTTCAGAACATGTGGATTCAACATATTGATTTCTTTAATGTTATGGCTAACAATTGGAAAGGTTCCTTACATCTTGAAAATTTGATTATGGGGATGAATAGATTTTGGTTTAAGCTTAAAAAACTTAAACAAAATATGGGTTTGTGGAACAAGCATTATTTTTAGAAACCTTTTTACTAATATCAAAGAAATAGAAAATTTAGTTTGTGATCTTGAAGTCTCTGTTATGTCTGATCCTACTAAGATTAAGGACTTGATTGAGGTGAAAGATAAACTTCTTAATTTATAAAATATGGAAGAGACTTATTGGTGCCAAAAATCTACTAGTAAATATATTGCAGATGGTGACAGAAATACTAGATATTTCCATTCTTTAGTTAATAAAAAGAGAGCTTTAAATAATACTCAACAAATTAAAGATGATAATAGAGAATGGATTACGAAGAATAATGTTATTAAGGATTCAACCATTAATTACTTTAGAAATATGTTTAATAAGAGTTTCCCTTATGAAGCTATTTCTAAATCACACTTCATTCCTTCTATTATAAATAATAATGATAATGATTTGCTTACTATTGTTCTTAATGAAGAGGAAATTTTTAAAGTTCTTAATAGCATGAACATAGATTATGTTGTTGGTCCGGAGGGCTTCACTACCCTTTTTTTTTTAAATGCTAGTTTATTATTTAAAATGATTTGGTTGAGGCTGTGGTTGATTTTTTAATGGTAATCCTTTTCCTAGATAGTTTTCTTGCACTTCTATTGTTCTCATACCTAAGAAAGATAATCCAAACTAGTGGAGTTATTTTAGACCTATTAGTCTTTGCACCTTCTTCAATAAGCTGATTTCCAAAATTCTAACCAGCTTAGTCCTTTACTTCATAGGATTATCTCTCTAAACCAAACTAGTTTTGTTAGAGGTAGATCTATTTCGATAATATTACTTTCTTAATAATTAATTCATGATTTTGATGCTAAGACTAGAGGTGGCAACATTATGTTCAAATTAGATATTACCAAAGATTTTGACAATATCTCTTGGGATTTCCTTATCCATATTCTGAATTTATTTGGGTTTTCGATAAATTTATCTTTCTTATTAAAATTGTATTAAAATGCCTAGTTTTCTATTTTCCTTAATGGGGAAGCCTTGGGCTTCTTTCCTTCTTCCATGGCCTAAAATAAGGGGATCCTCTATCTCTACATTATTTATTATTATTAAGTACTTATCTAGGAGAATCAATGATCTATTCTTAAAGAATCCTAGTATGCATTACAAAACTCTTGGTGTTCTTCCTATTTCTCATTTAAGCTTTGCAAATGATTTCATTATTTTCTGCAATGCTTCTATTCATCATTTCTAGAATATCAAGATTTTTTTTAAATAAATTTGGTTTAGATAGTGGTATATATATATCAATGAAAACAAAAGCTATTTTATCTTCTTCAAGCATATCCAATAATAAAATTAATCAAATCCTCCATATCACTAACTTTGAACATCAACACCTTCCTCGTATGTACTTGGGTGCTCCTCTTTTTAAATGTCCGAAATGATCCCATCTTTTTGATGAGTTAATTTAAAAAATTTTAAATAAAATTTCTATTTAGGAATTTCATTTACTTTCTTTTGGTATTAGGCTCACTATTCTTAAAAGAACTCTCAATTCAATGCCGCTTTATTTGATTCAAACTATTATCCCCACTAATACTACTCTTATCAGAATTGATCGCTTGCTTAATTAAATTTTTTGGGGATCCAATAATTCTACTAAAAGAATGCATTGGACTTCCTGGCATAAATGTTGTGGTCATTTGGGTGAAGGTGGCCTCAGTTGCAAACCGATTCATGAAGCTATTAATGCCTTCTCTCATAAGCTTCGGTGGAATTTTAGAAAGAATGATAGCCTTTGGGCTAATTTTATGATGAAAAACTATTTCCAAGGTAAACACCCTCTTATATGTGCTTATAAATTTTGTGACTCTCCGGTTTGGAAAAGGTTTTGCTCCATTAAATTGGTTGTTGAACCTTTAATATGTTGGGGTATTCAATCCAGTTCTTCTTTCTTTTGGCAAGACAATTGGATTGGCAATGGCTCTATTGACTCTCTTTTATCTACCCACTCTACTACAGCTATCAAATTTAACTTTTTTTGGCATAAGAACACTTGGAATGAAAATAAACTTGAGAATTATATCCTTATTTCTCTTTTAGATAACTTTAGAAATATCTTTATTTTCTCTAACAAACCTAACCAAATTCTCTTTAAGCTTTCTTACAATGGTGATTTTGTTCTTAAAGAGGTTTGGAATTTTATTAGAGATAAACAAAACTCCTCAAATATTTTCATTAAACTTTGGAACAATATCATTCCCATTTCTTATTCAATTTTAGCTTGGAGGATTTTGAATAACTTTATTCCTGTGGACTTTTTGCTCTAGAATAAAGGGTTTTATTTACCTTCAAAGTGCTATTGTTGCTTTCATATTGAAAATGTTAATCATGTTATTGTCAATGGTGCTATTGCATCTAAATTATGATTATGGTAAGATGATTTATTTAATACCAACTACTTTCAAGGCTCTCTTTCCATATATCAACTTCTTGAAGTCTGTTTCCAAAAAACTGTAAAAGGTCATATCAAAGTTCTAGTTGCTATTACCCTTATCTGGTTCATTTGAATGGATATAAATGATGCTAAATATCATGGTATTTTGATGAGCTATAAAAGGATCCTAGCTAGAACCAAAGATAAAATTCAAGCTCTATTTAAAGCAAATCTTATTAGTAGCATTCATTTTACGGGTTATAAATTTGTGGCTAAAAATTGGGTATCATTACGATGTTGACTCTTATAAAAGAGCTAGGATTATCCATTGGATCAAACCCAAAGAAAATTTGATTAAAGTGAATACTGATGGTTCTATTGCTTCCAATAAATATGGTTGTGGTGGTATTCATAGAAATTCTAAAGCTACTACCATTTGTGCTTTTACTATCCTCTTAAAGCACCTTTCGTTATCTATGTTGAGCTTATGGCTGTCAATAAAGCTATTGAGATTTATTTGAATAAAGGTTTCCTCAACATCTAGATTTAAGTTGATGTGTTCTTGCTTTTGACATGTTAAAATCTAATATAACATGAAATGCTAATTTATTTAATCTTCTTAATCATACTAAAAATATTCTTTCTCAAGTTTGTTATAAAATTTTCCATATCCTATGTGCAGGTAATGCTTGTGCTGATTTCTTGACTACTTTAGATGCAAACTTAACTGATTTAACTTTATTTGACAATCAAAATTTGCCTAAACTTTTAAGGGGTTAGGTCAACATGGATAACACTGGATTACCTTATCTCAGATTATAATTTTCTTGGCTTGGTTTGTTCTTTGGTTTTTGATGAGCCATTGCTTTTGGTTCCCCTTTATTAAACCTTCTTTGGGTTATGGCCATTTGCTTCTTTTTACTCTTGGGCCTATGCTGAGTTTTGTTTTTGAGCTCTTTCTTTTGGGTTGGCCTAGTGGTTAATACCTGGTGGTTCCTATTTTTTCTATCTAGGTTGTTTTGGTTTTTTTGGCCTGGTGGATGTTGTTTGCCTGGTTGGATGATTATTGCTTGGTTATTTTGGTGACCTTCATTTGGGTGGTGGCTTTGCCTACTATTTTTTATGGGATTTGCCATATCTCTAAATTTGGTTCTTAGCGAGTTGGATTTTTTACTATTGTGGTGGTTGGTGGTGGGTTGTGTTGGTGGTTGGGTTAGTTGGTTGGTGTTGTGTTGGTGGTTTATCTGCTATTGGTGGTAGATTGGAGGGATGTTGGTGGTCTAATTTTGGATTGGATTTGGCAAGGTGGAGGTTATTTGTTGATTGTTATTTCTTCTTTTTTGTGGATTTGGTTTTGGTGGTCAGTTTTGCTAGTTTGGGTTTGTTTCTTTTGGTTATGGTTTTGGCCTCTTCGTGTAATGGTCTTCCTGTCTTGGCTACAAGTTCTTTTATTTTTGTTGTTATTTTGGGTTGGTTGGTTGACGGCTATTTAGTGGTTGTTGTTTTTCTTTAGGATCTGGTGACTTGGTTTGGTGTATTGGTGCCTAACTTGGCTATGGTTATGATGCTTGCACTCATTGATATTTCTGCTCCTTTTTGCTATTGGCTTTTGTGGTGTTCCTATAGTACTGTTGCTACTCCTGATGGATGGCTCTTAGTCGGTCTTATCGATCTTTGCTCCATTTTGTATATGGTTGGCTATTCACCTCACCTAGATCAAAATTTTTGTTGCTTTGGTTGGGTTTGGTGGATGTTGTTGTTTGCTTCTACCCTTTTCCTGGTGGTCTTGGGTGGTTTTGGCATGATGGATGTTATTGGTCTTTTAACTGATTTGGATTTTCTCCTACTGTGGTAGTTGGCTGGGAGGCTATGTTGGATAGCTGGGTTGGTTGGATGGGTGGCTATTTTGGCCTTTCTTTCCCTTGGTGACATCTTTGGTTGGCTACCCTACTATGGTTCTCTTCTCTTGGCTACTACTGCTTCCCTTTTCTGGTTTGGGTGACAACCTTGCTGCCTTTCCAGTTTGCTTGTGGAGGACATGAGCTCTTGTATTTTTTTCTTTTTGGTCTTATTTTTTTATGGTTTGTGTTGTTAAGGTCATGATGCTTGCTCCCTTTGATGTTACTATTCCTCTTTGGTGGTGGCTTTGGTGGTGTTCCTACTATACTGCTGTTGTCCTTGATGGTTGGTTGATTTTCTGCCTTATTGGGCTTATTTGTTTTGGTGGCTTTATGGTTGGCTATTATGTCTACTACTTGGAGGAGTTTGTAGCCTTGCAGGATGACAGACTTGGGATGATTGGCTATAAGAGGTATGCTGGCAATGATTGCCTTCATGTTTCCTCTCTATCTTCTTTTGGCTGGTAGCATTATATGTAATTGTAACCCTTCTTCAGAAGTTTGAATGCTTACATATAATGTTGCTCCTTGAGATGATTGTTACTGAGCCTGAGCCTTTTCTTTACTTTGCTCCTTTTCTTTGCTCAAACTCTTTATGTTTGCTTAATTGTACTCATCCTTTCATTAGTATGTTTCATATTTCTTTTATTGGTTGGGAGAATCTTGCAGGTGGATCTTGCTGGTATCAAAAGGACCTAGTGGATGTTGCTGTTGCGCACATTGATCAGTTGTTGTTGGTGATTTCATTTTGCTTTTGTTTTTGTTATTTTTTTCTTATCTTATTGTAATAGTTAGGGGGTTTATATCTTTAAGACTTATTGTTGCTCTTTGAGCATTAGTTTAGAGATTTACCCCTTGTAAGGACTTTGTACTTTTTTTGTGGCAATAAAATTCCCCTAATTTCTCTAAAAAAACCCTAAACCCTAAAAAGCTAAAAACCTAAACTAAATAAAACATAAAAATAAAATAAATAAATAAAAACTAAACCTAAATAAAATAAAAAAATATAATAAATTAAAACTAAAACTTAAATTTAAACCCTAAACCTAAACTCTAAACCCTAAACCCTAAAAAAAATCAACCCTACCTAAACCCTAAAACCTGCAACCCTAAACTAAACCCACTATAAAAACTAACCACACCAAACCCAAGGTTAAACCCTAAACCCAAAACCTAAAAACCTAAACCTAAACTAAATAAAATGTAAAAATAAAATAAATAAAGAAACCTAAACCTAAATAAAAATTAAAAAGTACAAAAAAACCTAAACTAAAACCTAATCCTAAACCTAAACATAAACCTAAACTTAAGCCTAAAAATAAAATAAAATAAAATAAATAAAAAGCTAAACTAAATTAAAAAATCAAATGAACTAAATAAAATAAATCTAAACGTAAAATAAAAATAAAATAAACCTAAAAAAATATATAAACTAAATAAAAACCTAAACCTAAATAATAAAATAAAAGCCCAAACCCTAAACTAAAATAAAACCTAATCACATAAAATAAAATAAACCTAAAACTAAAATAAACTAAACTAAAATAAATAAAGCTAAACCTAAAAAAACATAAAACTAAATAAAACAATACAAACTAAAAATAATGATAAGCTAAAAAAATAAAACCAAAATAAAATCTAAAACCTAAATCTAAAAAAATAAAATAAAACCTACATGCTTAAACCTAAGTAAAATAAAATAATACAATTATAAATAAACAAAAATAAAAAATAAATAAACAATAAATAAAAATAAACTGATAAAAAAATATAAAATATATAAATAAACTTATTGGTTTACTTAATTTAAATAAAGACACTAAACCCTAAAACCTAAACTTTAAACCCTAAACCTAAACCTAAACCTTTAAACCCAGCCACTCCTAAATAAAATCTGGATGCAAAACCAAATCCAAACCATGATCCCACAAACCTAAACCCAAAACCTCCTAAACCATAAACAATGAGCTCAGGCCCTAAACTAAACCTAAAACTAACCCTAAATCCTAAACCCTGCTAAAACCTAAAAGCCAAACCTGGCCAAAGCCCCCTAACCACAGACTTAAACCCCAGGCTGACTTTTGGCAGGCCCTGGAACCACTAGGCAGTAAAGCTAAACTTTAAACCCTAAACCCAACCAACCCAGGCCCTGAGCCCTAAATCCTGGCCCTTAAACCTCTCCATAACATACCCCAAACCCACATTTAAAACCACTGGGCCACTGGGCCACAGGCCCTGAGCCTACCTAAACCTGGGCCTGGGCTAAAATACCTAAAAGATAAATATAAACTTACATAATAATAGATAAAATAAAATAAAATAAAACCTAAATTAAAGATCTAAACTGAGAAAACATAAACCTAAGCTGATAAGATAAAATAAACAATAAAACATTAAAATAAAATAAATAAAATTAAAACTAAATTAAAATAAATAAATAAAACAAAGTAAACTAAAATAAAATAAACTTGGAAAATAACATATAAACTAAATAAACCTCTAAACAATAAACATAAAACCTAAATTAATAAAACATAAACCCTAAACTAAAAAAAACCTAAACCTAAATAAAATAAAACCTAAACCTAAACTAAAATAAATAAACTAGACCTAAATAAACTTAAAATAAAAAAAAACAAACTAAAATAAACTAAACCTAAGTGAAATAAACCTGGATAAAACCTAAACCTAATCCTAAAATAAAAGAAAAACCTGGACCTAAATAAAAACATACACCTAAATTAAATTAAAATGACTAAACTAAAATAAACATAAACTATCATTAAACATAAACTAAAATAACATAAAGATAAATACTTAAGATAAGTAAACTAAATTAAATAATATAAGCCTAAATATAAAGATAAACTAAAAACCTAAAACTTGTCGGGTTTGCTTTTGTAAACCTAAAAAACCCAAACCTAGGCCCTAAACCTGACCTAAACTAACCCAACCTCCTAATCACCACCCAGCACTAAACCTAGCCCTAAACTCTAGGCCCTAAACCCTAAATAAGATAAATAAATTAAAAAAAACTAAACCCACTAAACCTGAACCAGGCCACATGTGCCCTAACTTACTCCACCCCAGGCCCTGGGCCCTGGGCCCCAGTGAGCCACAACCTGGGCCATGGGCCCTGGGCCCTAAGTGTAACCTCTAAACTAAATAGACCTAATAAATATAAAGGCATTACCTAATAAAAATATAAAAATAAAGATCTGACTACTGAGCTGACATACTGGTGCTGACTACTAAAATAAGATAAAATAAAAATAAAACTAAACTAATATAATACAAAACATAAACTAGGCTATCTAAAATAAACTTAAAATAAATCTATAAAGAAAACCAAAAATAAAAAATGTAATAAACCTAAATAAATCTAAATAAAACCAAAACCTAAAAATAAACCTAAAATAAATAAAATAAGATCCTACAAGAAATATAAAATCTAAAACCTGATAAACAAAATAAAATATTCCACTATGAAATAAATAACTAAAATAAATAAACCTAGCCTAAATAAACTAAACCTCAATACGACTAAATAAAATAAAATAAACTAAATAAACCTAAACTAAAAATAATCAAAATAATCAAAATAAAACCATACAATAAACTAAAACCAAAACCTAAAATCAAAATAAATATGCACACTAAAAATCTAAAAAATAAATAAACCTAAACCTAAAATAAATTAAACCTCAACCCACTAAATAAAATAAACTAGAATAAAAACCTAAACTAAAATAAATGCTAAATTAGAAAATAAAACCTAAAACCTAAACCTAAAATAAAATGAAACCTAAACCTAAACCTAAAAATGGACCTAAAATATAAAATAAAAATAAAATGACTGAAATTAAACATAAACCTAAACCTAAACTTGAAAAATAAAATAAAAATAAAAAACCTAAAATAAACCAAATAAAATAAAAAAAACCATAAATAAATAAAAATAAACATAAACCTGGGTTTTCTTAATTTTTTTAAAAAAAAAACCTAAACCCTCCTCCAAACAACCTACAACCCTAAACCCTAAACTAACCTACTAGAGCTAAAACCTAAACCTAAAATAAAATACTAAATAAAATAAATAAAAAATGCTTAACCAAAATAATATAAATAATAAATAAATTAAAACATAAACCTAAACTAAACCTAAAAATGAATAAAATAAAACTAAATAAATAATATAATAAATAACCAAAACTAATTTTAAAAATAACCAACCTAAATAAAATAGAAATTAAACCTAAAATAAAAAGAAAATAAGCCTAAAATAAAAAATAAATAAAAACTAAATAAAAAGCTAAATAAAAATAAAATTAAAAATAAACATAAATAAAAATAAAAAAATAAAATAAACTAAAATTAATAAAATATAAACTAAAATAAAACCTAATACTTATTTTATAAAATAAAAAAATAAAACCCTAACCATAAACCCTAAACCCCAAACCTAAACCTAAACCTAAATTTAAAAATAAAAAATAAAACCTAAACATAAAGATATAAAATAAAGAAAACTAAACTAAAATAAACATAAACCTGAAACACTTTAAAATAAACTAAAATAAAATTCTAAACAAAAATAAATTAAATAAACCTAAACCTGGTATATTGATTATAAAATAAAAAAAAAAACCCTAACCCTGAACTAAACCCTAAACACTAAACCTGAGCTACCTAAGATGAAAATAAAACCTAAAATAAAATAAAATAAAATAAAACTAAACTAAAAAATAAACATAAACACCCTACTTGAGATAAACTAAAATAAAATTCTAAAACTAACAGATAAACTAAATAAACCTAAACCTACCACTATGCTTAATTTCAAAGATTAAAAAAAATAAACCCACAAACCCCTAACCCAACCCACTACTGAGCACTGAGCCTCAAACCTAAACCTTAAAGAAAAATAAAACCTAAACATAAAATAAAATAAAAATAAAACTAAACTAAAAAAATAAACATAAACACTCCTAAACTTTGATTATAAACTAAAATAAAAATTCTAAATTAAAATAAATAAACCTAAAATAAATAAACCAAAGTAAATAAAAAAACCTAATAAAAAATAATAATAATAATCAAAATTAAATAAAAACTAAGATAAATAAACTAAATTAACCTAAACTTACAAGTTTACTTAAATTGTTTTTTAAAAACCCAAACCCTAGTAAATCCTAAATTCTCTAAATGTAAACCCTAAACTAACCCACCCTACTTACAACTCACCTAAACTCTTTGCCCTACCTTACCCTAGGCACAAACCCTAAAACCTAAAACTTAAACCTAAACTAAAATAAAACCTAAAAATAAAATAAATCATAAAAAAACCTAAATATAAAATAAAATAAAATAAAACCTAAACCCTAAACTAAAAAACCTAAACCTAAAATAAATAAAATAAAAAACCTAATCCTAAACTAAAATTAATTAAACTAAAAAAAATAAAACCTAAACCTTAAATAAACTAAAGCTAATCCTAAACTAAATAAACAAAATAAACAAAAAACCTAAACTAAACTAAAAAATAAAACCTAAAATCAACTTAATTAACATCTTATATTTGATTTAATTACATTTCTTAAATTAACCCACAAAATCAACTTAATTACATTTCCTTAAATTAAATCAATTCACTAATAGGTTTAAAATAACAAGTTAATGATTTCTCTTCTCCACTTTAAATCAAATCAAATCCAAAACTTAATTAAAAAAGAATCTTTGGTTTGATTTAAATAATCTTATTTGATTTGATTTTCTTTAAAAACTAGTTTGGTTGAATGAATCTCATGCTAATATTTGATTGTCCTCTTTATAATCATGTTAAATTTGGTATGTCATTTGAATGCATGGATCCATCTTTTCAAAATCAAGTAAAATAAAGTTGATTTCCTTTATGTAACACATAAGCTTGCATGTGTTGATTTAATTTAATATATGCATGGCTATTATAACTATTAAATCCAAATGTGTTTTCAAAAGTTTATAAATGAATAATAATATGTGTTATGATGCCTGTTATAAATACATAAGAAATGCATTTGCTTATAGCTTAAGTGTATGAATATTGAGTTCTCTTTCCTCTATTAATGTGTTGATTTATATAAGATTGAATGCTAATGGGTTTGTACTCTGGACATCCCGGGAACACGAGGCTTTAGTTAGCCCCAAGGAGGTCATTTGATTACCTCATTTCTCTGGTTTAATAATGGCACGTACCCATTTGATTTCATTCTTAAATATTTCAACATTAGAATTTGGATAGAGGTTTAAATCATATATATAAATGATTCAATCAAAAAATATATACACTCTTTACATGATTTTCTTTCCCTCATTCATGTTTACATCCATGTGTGTCCAAGAAAAGCAAGTATACAGTCTAGCCATCTCAGGAATACGAGGCTTTAGTTAGCCCCAAGGAGGTCATTTGATTACCTCACTTCCTTGGTTTATAATGACACGTACATTCCAATATCTTTGTACATGTATATGTATATGTGATTAGTAAATGAAAATCCCATTTTACATTAAAATTGCATGAATTCATAATTGGCCAAGTGGTTGAATTAACTAGCCATATGATTTTGGAGCTTACTTCTTATGTTTATATATATGAATTTAAATATATTTGAATGAAAATATGTATATAGTCTAGACATCCCGAGATTATGAAGCTTTAGCTAGCTCCAAGGAGGTCATTTGATTACCTCACTTCCCTAGTTCAACAATGCCACATGCCTATTCAATTTCATTCTTACGTCCTTTTTGTATAGGAATTTGGATAATGTTTTAAATTAATATGTTTAAATAATTTAATCAAATAAAATATAAATTCTAAACATACACATACATTCATCATTTAAGTGTGCTAAAATATATTGCATGTATAGATACACTTAAGATTAAATCATATGCATGTTACATGCGATGGAAAGAAATGATTTAATATATGTTATGTGGTACTAATTCGTTTAACTTAATCTTAAGATTCCTTTCATTTTGGATAGGATTATTTAAAGTGAACCTAAACTTAGGATTTATTAAATCATTTAATAAGCCATTTGTTAAAGAGAACTAAATCAAATTAATATACTTTAGAAAGTGACTTAAGGTAGGGATGAAAGAGGGTAATCCTCTTTTACTCTCTTTATAACACTTAGTTGCTAAGTGTAATCAAATGAAACAAAAGAAAACACAAATTAAAATTCTCAAATCAAATAAACTACTTCAAGTGAAATCAACCTTTCATGTTAGATTGAATCCTTCCATACTTAGAAAATACAACACTAATGCCTGACAAGATGAAACACACAAGCCTTAATATACACATTAGAATTAAGTCACCACTTCTAGCTCTAAGTTAGGATGTCATATGATGTGATGTGTATTTTGTTTTATGATGTATTATTTTAGATTGATGTTAGGGTGTATGCTTTGTAGACTGGTTGATAGGCCATTATTAGCTTAATCAAGTTTTCTATAGGGGATTATGCTTAAGGGATCTTAAAAATAAATGTGAATGCTCTTTTAGTTTTTAAATCCTTAAGCATAATCCAAAACTAGAAGGTGGGCTTAGTTACCCATGTGTAGGTGCTAAGTCCAAATTATAAATACAATTTCTTGCGATTATATGTATATTTAGCTAACCTTTATTTTTCAGGTGTACTTAGATTTACTTTTCCCACATAAATGTAATTTTTTCAATAGGAATTAGGATTAGTGTTATCGAGCATTAGGATGAGTAGTGGCCAGAAGGCTTTTTCCTAGAGTGCCCTGTGATGCCTTTGAAGTAAGGACCATCCGAATCAAAGAAGGAACCAAATCAAAAATGGAGATACAAAGAAAGAAGACCCCCATAGAATTTAATACAATTATAATTATTCTTTCATACTCACAGTTGTATAAGGGTAGAGCTAGGCTACCCATATTTTCTCTCTTCGGGTTGTACGATAGTACCCGAATGAACTGGCATTTTATTCTTTTATGATAGTTTATATAATTGTTTGATGTTATGTTTATATTATGCATTAGGATGGCATGCTTTTCATAGTTTCTCAAATGATTGATGCTTTAATGTGTGGCTTGGGTATGATTAAGCTCTTAGGATAAAAATAACTTTTTTACCCAACTAATCACTCATAACTAAATTTTAAACAACTCATAACCTCATTATAAAGCCTAATACATAAATAAGATAATTAAAATATTTAGCAACCCCTTAGTTGTATGGTTGTATGTTTCACATCATGCATGCATATTCTTTGTCTCTTGAACATGAAGGATCTCCATCCTTGCACCATAAAGGAATGCTTGACCTATGAGGGCATCCATTATGGTGGAGAACACCATCTTCTAATTGATTTGACCCATAACCTATTTCATCATGCATTTAGTCATAAGAAATCCTAAAGCCTCTATCAAAATGATATGTCTAAAATGAAATAAAATTTGAAAATATTTTGCATCTATAGATTAAGTCATATGCTCATACCACTCATGCTCTAGTCTCATAGAGAGTGTGTTTAGGACTTTAGTCTCTTTCTAATTAAATAACTATCATGGCTATCATGCATTTCATAAAACCAGACTACTTCATTTTAAAATTGTAGTAGGAGTTAGCTGGCAGACACTCCAAGTGATTATAAGTCTAGAAGTCAGACAATTTATTCTCACTTGTAGAGGTAAACCCTAATGTCCACCTATCTCTTAGATTTAAGTCATGCTTTAGCTCATACTAAAGCTCCCTTGATTTAGGATCTGACATAGCTATTTTCTTTAGGCTACGAGCATAAATCCTTACCTCTTAAGCATTCCCACAACCTTGTGTTGGTGGATTATAAGCCTTAGTAATCTAATAAAATTTTAACCTAGAACATATAAATCTCCTCAACCTCAAAATTATAAAGCCCAACCATAGGATAGATTGGAATGCTCACTAAGCTTCCTAGTATCTTGAGCATTTCTTACTTATTTCATTTGGATTCCAAAACTAAGTCTTCTCCTTGAACTTTCCCAATTGATTTTCCAAATACAACTAATCTTTTGATAGTCTAACCTTGAAATATTTAGAGATGATAATTGTCTACTTTAATCGAGAGTATTCTTAGGAAATTTCATTTGCTAAGATGTAATTAACTATGGAGGCTTGCCTCCATAGGGAACCTAAGAACCTGGTTTAATATAAATCCTACTTTATTCATCCATGTAAAGTAAGGGAAAAATTGCTAGTACGTTCGAAGACCCATCATGCCTTAGGAGTCCTTATTACATGATCTAGTCCATTGTAGGGTGATGTCACTATCTTTTGAGATAGTACATCATACCTTAATATGCGATCACCTTAAAAGTACACCCACCCCACCCCCCTCCAAAATAAACAACATAAGGCCCTCTCATCTTGTTCATTAAATCCTCTCAACATCATCCTTTCTTTTTAGAGTTTGGAGATGTCGATCCTCAAGTAGGCAAGGGTTCTTAGACTCATAATGTTGACTACACAGGTCCAAAACTTTAGCTTTGTATCAACATCCTATAATGTAAAGAGATGATTATGCTCGGTCATCCATAAGAGTAAGTTTTACTCACTGAATTTAACTCCTAAGATATCCTTTGAGTGGCATGCCTTCTTTTTAGTAGCAGTCAGCTGAGCTAAGTATATCTCTAGATCAAATAAGGCAAATTCCCTCATCTCTTTAGATAAGAAAAGGGCGTCGTATATGCTTAACTTAGTTGGAAACTTTATAAGGTGAGCTAGGACATTGTAATCATCTCTAGCTTGGTCCTCCATAAGCATATCCATGGGTGGAGCATCCTGTGGAGGGGCTATCTGCTCACTAGAACCAATGACTTGCTTACCCTTATCCTGAGGTGCTACCTTAGGAGGTACAACTTTGTCACTGTGTAAGTTGACTTCAATGAATTCTTAGAATGATGAGCTTGTGGAAAGTTCTACCTTCTAATAGAACATACCTTTAACTTCTCCTATGGGATCCTCAAAGTCAGTTGGTTTCAATTCAATCTCAAGAGGTGAACCTGATTGATTCAGAGAAGGATAGTTCGATTCTAAATCAGAAAGGAAAAGATAAGAACTACAATAGGTAGGATAAGAAAAGTAAACTATAGCTCCCAACTTGTAGCTGTGCTCAAGCTAGTCCTTAAAAGAAGTACAATCTTATAAGACATGGCCTAACATGCGGTGGTAGGGGCAATAACTAGGATCATCGCTCTTGTCCAATTCTTCTATCCTTTTAGGCTCTTGTAACTAAAAGTCAGTTTTTATTTAAGAGATTCTTAAATATTTTCCTAACTACCTCCCTTTGATTGAATATGGCTTATTCAATCTATTGGCAAGAGTAGGTGGAAAGTAACTACCTAGCGATAGATATGAATATCGCTGTTGGGTAGGCTGTTGAAGTGGATGAAATGGTCATTATGGCAGCTACGGTGGCTGATATGATGGAATGGAATGATTTAATGTATGGATACACTTAGGATTAAATCATATGCATGTTACATGTGTTGTAATGAATTGATTTAATATGTCATGTGGTAGTAATTCAATTAAATTAATCTTAAGATGCCTTTCATTTTGAATAGGATTATTTAAAGTGAACCTAAACTTAGGATTAGTTAAACCATTTAATAAGCCATTCACTAAAGAGAACTAAATCAAATTAATAAACATTAGAAAGTGACTTAAGGTAGGGATGAAAGAGGGCAATCCTCTTTTCCTCTCTTTATAACACTTAGTTCATAAGTATAATCAAATTAAATAAAAAAAAACAAAAATTAAAATTATCAACTCAATTAAACTAATTCTAGTGAAATCAACCTTTCATATTAAATTGAATCCTTCTACACTTAGAAAATACAACACTAATCCTTAACAAGACTTACCACAAAATCCATAATACACATATTAGAATTAAGTCGCCACTTCTAGCACTAAGTTAGGACAGCGTATGATGCGATGTATGTTTTATTTTATGATGTATTTATTTAGATTAGATGTTAGGGTGTATGCTTCATAGACTGGAAGTTAGACCAATATTGGCTTAATCATGTTTTATGCTGGGGTTTATGCTTAAGGGATGCTTAAAAAGAAATGTGAATGCTCTTTTTGCAGGTTGCTTAAATCCTGACGCATAATCCAAGTTAGGATAGGTGGGCATAGTTACCCATGTGTAGAGTGCTAAGTTCAAATTATAAATACAACTACTTGGGATTATATGTATATTTAGCTAACCACTATTTTGTAAGTATAGTTAGATTTACTTTTCCCACATTAATGTAATTTTTGCAATAGGAATTTGGATTAGTGTTATGGGTAATTAGGATGAGCAGTGGCCAGAAGACTTTATCTTGGGGTGCTTTGTGATGCCTTTGAAGCAAGCACCATCCAAATCGAAGAAGGAACAAAATCAAAAATGAAGATATGAAGAAAAAAAATACCCTCATAGTATTTAATACAAATATAATTATTCTTTCATATTCTAGGTTGTATAAGGGTAGAGCTCAGCTACCCATCTTTTCTCTCTTCGGGTTGTGCGGTAGTACTCGACTACACAAGCCTTTAATTATTTTACAATAGTTTATATAATTGTTTAATGTTATATTTACATTGTGCATTAGGACTGTGTGCTTTCAATAGTTTCTTAAATAATTAATGCTTTAATGTGTGGCTTGGATACAATTAGGCTCTTAGGATAAAAATAAAAAATAAAACCTAAACTAAAGAAATAAAAAAAAACCCTAAACATAAAAAATAAAATAAAAATAAAACTCAACTAAAAAATAAACCTAAACCTAAAAAATAAACTAAAATAAAATTTGAATCAAATAAGGAGGCATTGAATTAAGAGTGCTTTTAAAAATAGTGAGCCTACCACCAAAGGAAAGCAAATGGAATTCCCAAGCAGAAATTTTATTTACATTTTTTTGAATTAACTTATCAAAAGATGGGATCGTTCCAAGCCTTTAAAGAGAGGAGCACCCAAGTACTTTAGAGGTAACTGTTGATGTTTAAAATTAGTGATACGCAAGATTTGATTGATTTTATTATTGGAGATATGAGAGGAAGATATAAAATAGCTTTTATTATCATATAGAAGAAACACTTTCTCTACCAAATTTATTTATAAAATTCTTGAGATTCTTGATATGATAGAAGCATTGTAAAAAATAATGAAATTAACTGCAAAGCTGAAGTGGGAAACAGGAAGACCACCAAGACTTCTGTAGTACATACAAGGATTAATTAAGAATAAATCATTAATGCTCATAGATAAGTACTCTACAACGATCATAAATAAAGCAGGAGATAAAGGATCCCCTTATCTTAAGCCATGGGAAGAGGGAAAGAAACCGAAGGCTTCCCCATTAAGCAAAATAAAAAACTAGGCATTATTAATACAATTTTTAATAAAATAAATAAACTTATTAGAAAAACAAAATAAATTCAAATATGGAAAAGAAAATCCCAAGAGATGTTGTCAAAGGCTTTGGTAATATCTAATTTGAAAAGAATGTTGCCACCTCTATTCTTGGCATCAAGATCATGAATTAATTCTTGGGCAAGTAAAATATTAACATAAATAGACCTACTTCTAACAAAACTTGTTTGATTGAGAGAGATAGATCTATTAAGTAAAGGACTAAGGTTGTTGGTAAGATTTTTGGAAATCAACTTATTAAAGAAGGTGTAAAGACTAATAGGTCTAAAATCACTCCAATAGTCTGGATTATCTTTCTTAGGAATGTGAATAATAGAAGTACTTGAAAAATATGTAGGAAAAAGGATTGCCATTAAAAATCAATTACAGTCTCAATCTAATCATTTTTAATGATAAATCAATATTTTTAAAAAATTGAGTAGTGAAACCCTCCGGACTAGCAACAAAATCTATGTTCATGCTATTAAGAACTTTAAACATTTCATCTTCATTAGGTACAATGGTAAGCAAATCATTATCATCATTAGTAATGACAAAAGGAATCAAATGTGGTTTAGAAATAGCATCCTAAGAGAAATTCTTATTAAGCATATTTCTAAAGTAATTAATAATAGATTCCTTGATATCATTATTCTATGTAATCCAATCTACATTATTGTCTCTAATTATTGAATATTATTTAAATCTCTCTATTTATTAATTAAAGCATGGAAATAGCTAGTATTCCAATCACCATCCGTAATATTTTTACTAGCAGCTTTATAAGTCTCTTCCATATTTTGGAAATGAATAAGTTTATCTTTCACCTCAGTCAAGTCCTTAATCTTAGAAGGATCATATACAATAGAGACTTCAAGATCACAAACTAATTTTTCCATATCTTTAATATTAACAAAAAGATTTTTTAAACAAAAGGTTCTGGCTCAACCCTTGCCAAAGTCAAGAGTTTTGCCAATTATAATTTGAACCCTTAAAGACAATATCAATGAAATTATAATCAAGGATCATATCAAAAAAATCTTCCATGGAATGAATGTTGGGAGAGCAACCACAACTTCGTTCAGAAGAGAATAAAATAGTGTTGAAATCACCACCAACAAACTAAGGTTTATTGATCGAGGTAGCAAAATACCTCAAAATATCCCAAAGAAGATTTCTATCAGATCTATAACAAGATGCATAAAGAAAAGAGCCCAAAATACAATAATCACCATAGGGTTTTAGGTTTAAGGTTTACAGTTTTTTTATTTTTTTTAATTTTTCTAAAATTAAATAAATTGGTAGGTTTAGGTTTATTTAGTTTATTTTTTTTATGTTAATTAATTTTTTTTTAAGTTTATTTTTAGTTTTATTTTGATCAGTTTATTTATTTTAGGTTTATTTATTTTAGTTTATTTTTTAGGTTTAGGCTAAGGTTTAGGTTTACTTTTTAGTTTAATTTTATTTTTATTTTATTTTTTAGGTTTAGGTTTAATTTTTTATTTTTAGGTTTAGGTTTAATTTTTTATTTTATTTTTAAGTTTAGGTTTAGGTTTAGTTTATTTTAGGTATTATTTATTTTAGTTAGGTTTAGGTTTATGTTTTTTTTAATTTAGGGTTTAGGTTTTACTTTTTATTTATTTTTAAATTTTACTTTTAGCTTCAATTTTTTGGTCTAGGTTTTTATTTAGTTTTTATTTAGTTTTTATTTTATATTCTTTTAGGTTTATTTTATTTTTATTTTATGTTTAGTTTTTATTTTATTCAGGTTTTTATTTTTTAATTTAGTTTAGGATTTTATTTATTTTATTTTACTCTAGCTTTTATTTTCTATTTTATTTTATTTTGAGGTTTAGGTCAAAGTTTATGGTTTTGTTTTATTTTATTCTTTCATTTTATTTTATTTATTACGGTTTAGGTTTTTTTATTTATCTTATTTTTAGGTTTTATTTAGCATAATTTTAGGTTTTTAGCTTTTTAAAGTTTAGGGTTTAGGTTTTAGGTTTTTATTTTAGGATTATTTGTAAGTTTTATTTTTTAGTTTAGGTTTAGGTTTATTTTTAGTTTATTTTATTTTATTTATTTTAGGGTTAAGGTTTATTTTTTTAGGTTTAAGTTTAGGTTTTATTTATTTTAGTATAGTTATTTTAGTTTAGGTTTAAGTTTATTTTATTTTTTTTATTTTATGTTTAAATTCTTTTTTAGTTTAGGGTTTAAATTTTATTTTTTATTTATTTTTAAGTTTTATTATTAGGTTTATTATTTAGGTTTAGGTTTTTGTTTAGTTTTTATTTCATTTTATTTTAAGTTTATTTTATTTTTATTTTACGTTTAGTTTTTATTTTATTTATGTTTTTTATTTTTATGATTATATTAATTTTTAATTTATTTTACATTTTTATTTATTTATATTTTAGGTTAGTTTTTATATTATTTTATTTTTAGGTTTAGGTTTAGGTTTTGGTTTAGATCTTAGTTTAAGTTTTTATTTTATTTTATTATATTTATTTTATTTAGGTTTAAGTTATTTATTTATTTTATTTTTACATTTCATTTAGTTTAGGTTTAAGTTTTTATGTTTTTAGGGGTTTAGGGTTTAGGGTTTAAGATTTGGAGTTTAGGGTTTAGGGTTTAGGGTTTGGAGTTTAGGGTTTAGGGTTTAGGTTTATGTTTAGGGTTTAGGGTTTAGGTTTAGGTTTAGGGTTTATGTTTTTTTAGGGTTTTAGTTTAGGGTTTATGTTTAGGGTTTAGATTTTAGGTTTAGATTTAGGGTTAGGTTTAGGTTTAGGTTTAGGTTTAGGGTTTATGTTTAGTTTTAGTTTAGGAGTTTAGGGTTTAGGGTTAAATTTTAGGTTTAGATTTAGGTTTAGGTTTAAGTTTAGGGTTTAAGTTGATTTAGGTTTAGGAATGATTTAGGTTTAGTTTAGGTTTTATAGGTTTTATTGCTTATTAGGGTTTAGGGTTTAGGATTTTATAGGGTTTATGTTTTAAGATTGTAGATTTAGGGTTTAGGATTTTATAGGGTTTAGGGTTTAAGATTGTAGGTTTAGGGTTTAGGGTTTAGGGTTAGTTTAGTGTTTAGGGTTTAGGGTTTAGGGTTTATAATTTAGGGTTTAGGGTTTAAGGTTTAAGGTTTAGGGTTTAGGTTTTATTTTAGGGTTTAGGATTTAGGGTTTAGGGTTTAGGTTTTTTTGAAAAAAAAATTAAGTAAATCGATAGGTTAAGATTTATTTAGTATATTTTTTTACTTTTTTAGTTTATTTTATTTTTTATTTTTCTTATGTTTATTTTTTTATTTTTATATAGTTTGGTTTATTTATTTTAGTTTATTTTTTAGGTTTTGTTTAGGTTTATGTTTATTTTTTGCTTAAGTTTTATTTCTATTTTAATTTTATCAGGTTTAGGTTTTATTTTTTATTTTTTATAGTTTGATTTAGTTTTTTTTTAAATTTTTTTAGGTTTTTATTTTTTAGTTTAGTTTTAGGTTTATTATCAATTTATTTTAATTTATTTAGTTTAGGGTTTAGGTTTAGTTTATTTTAAGTTTAAGATTGGGTTTAAATTATTTTAGTTTAGGTTTAGGTTTATTTTATTTTGTTTATGTTAAATTTTGATTTTTTTAATTTAGGGTTTATGTTTTATTTTTTATTAATTTTTAGGTTTACTTTTTAGGTTTAAGTTTTTATTTTACTATATTATATTATATTTTATTTTTCTTTTATTATTTGCTTTTTATTTTATTTAGGTTTTTTATTTTTAGGTTTATTTTATTTTATTTATTTAATTTAGGGTTTTATTAATTTTATTTTAGTTTAGTTTTTATTCTTTTTATTTTATTTCATTTTTAGGTTTAGGTTTAGCTTTTAGTTTAGGTTTTAGTTTTATTTTATTTTTTAGTTTATTTTGGTTTAGGTTTTTTAATTTTATTTTTAGGTTTTATTTAGTTTAGGTTTACGTTTTTAGGGTTTAGGGTTTAGGGTATATGGTTTAGGGTATAGGGTTTGGGGTTTAGGGTTTAAGGTTTTAGGTTTTTGGGTTTATGGTTTAGGGTTTTGGGTTTAGGGTTTATGTTTTAGGGTTTATGGTTTTAGTGTTTAGGGTTTAGGGTTTAGGGTTTGGGGAGTAGAGTTTAGGGTTTATGGTTGTAGGTTTTAGGGTTTAGTGTTTAGGGTTTAGGGTTTAGGGTTTAAGGTTAGCTTAAGGTTTAGGGGTTTTTTTAAAATAAATAAGTAAACTAGTAGGTTTAGGTTTATTTAGTTTATTTTTTTTTATTTTAGTTTATTATATATTTTATTTCTATTTAAGTTTATTTTTTATTGCTTATTTATTTTAGTTAAGGTTTAAGTTTAGGTTTTTATTTTATTTTTTTAGGATTAGGTTTTAGGTTTTTTGTTTAGGTATATTTTTATTTTTTATTTTTTATTTTAGATTTAGATTTATTTTAGTTTATCTCATTTCATTTTAGCTTTAGTTTCAATCTCCCAGATTTAGGTTTAGATTTTATTTTATTTTTAGTTTTTATTTTTAGTCGTTTAGGTCATTTATTTTATCTCACATCAATCTTTTAGCTCTGTGGCCTAGTTTTATTTTATTTATTTTAAATTTATATTCTTCTTATTTAATTTTGATTTATTTTATCTTAGGTCTCATTCTTTTTTTTGTATTCTTAGGTTTATCTTTATTTGAGTTTAGTTTGGCATTTCCTATTTTATTTTAGTTTTACTTATTTATTTTATCTTTTAGTTTTGTGCTAAGGTCCTAGCTCAGGGTTTTATCTTTTATTTTCTTATCAGTTTCAAGCTCAGCCTTAGCCTCATCAGCTCTGTGCCCTCTTGGATCACAGCCTTGGATCTGGGGCTCAGGGCCTTAGGGCTCAGTCTAGCCTGGTGGCCCATGGCTGCCCAGGGTCAGGGCCTCAGCCCAGGGCCCAGTATTCAGGGCCCAGCGCTCAGCCTGGCTGGCCCAGGATCTTTGTGGCCCAGATCACCAGTCTCAGCCCATCTCAGAAGTAGTGAGCCTGCCTTCAGTCCCACCTCAGTCCTTTGCCTGGCTGGCCTCAGGGCTCAGCCCAGGGCCCAGGGCCTAGCCCAGTGGCCCAGTGGTCCGAGGCTCAGTGGCCCAGTGGCCCAGATCTGGGGCCTGGGCCCAGGGCTCAGTGGCCCAGAGCCCAGGGCCCAGGCCACCCCCCAGGCCTGCACTCTGGGCCCAGGGCCTAGGGCTCAGTGGCTCAGTCCCAGTCTGGGACTCAGTGGCCCCAGCCTCAGTGGCTCCAGGTCAGGGCTCTGGCCCAGGGTCTCAACGAAGCCAAACCAGGGCCTAGCTCATTTTAGTTTATTCTCCACTCCATCTTTAATTATCCCATTCTTTTATTTAGGATTTTATTATTTATCCATCTATCATTAGCCCATTTATCTTAGTAGCTTTATCTTAGTTTATCTTTGGTTTAGCTACTGATGTATTTTAGTTTTTTATTTTATTTTATCTTTTAGTAAGTTATTTTTTATTCTCATGTTCTTTATTTTAGCTATCTTATTTTAGTTTATTTTATTTGTTTAGTTTTATCTATTTAGTTTTTTATCTAGGCCCATTTATCTTTAGTAAGCCTTTATCTTATCTTACCTAGTTTTATCTTTATCTTATCTTATCTTCAGCCCAGGATCAGGCCTAGCTAGCCTTTAGCTCAAATCTAACCTTATCTTTATCTATTTAGCTCAGTTATTTATTTATTTAGTCTTTGGCTAAGTCTTAGGTTGTGGCCCAGTGCCTAGGGTTTGTGTTTTTGTTTGGTCAGTGTCATCAGGTTTTAAGTTTAGGCTTGTGGTTTAGGGTTTTAGGGTTTAGGGTTTAGGGTTTAGGGTTTATGGTTTAGGGTTTTAGGGTTTAGAGGTTAGGGTTTAAGGTTTAGAGTTTAGAATTAGTTTTAGGGTTTAATGTTAGATTTAGGGTAAGTTTAGGGTTTAGGGTTTCAGTGAGCCTAGAAGATTGGGATTTATAAAACTAAAACATACTGCTAAGAAGAAATCTACAAGATAGAAATAAAGAGCCGGGGAGATTGGGATTATACAAGTTATTACATGGTTGAAATGGAATTGTTGTTAAAAAAATACTTGTATTTATCCTACTAAGATCAATTATTTAGAGTTTAACTCGCTAAAGAAAAAAACCAAAATTTTAAATGAGTGCATGAACAAGTTTGAAGTATTATTGTTATCTTCTAAAATTATTAAAAGATTAAACTAATGTTTTTTAGGTTTAGATCGACAAGAGCCCTAAACTTAAAAGAGACACTACATAAAATTAATTTGCTTGTGGCATGTCAGCAAACTTCATATTTCAAATAACATCAAAAATTCTTGCACCTGAAAGAACGTCATCAAATGTAGGAATTATTCTTTCCACCATTAAATCAAATTCAAATTAATACATCTAAATGAAGTAACACTACTACCAATAAAAAGAAAATAGAAAAGATGATAGATACTATGTTGGGATCCAAAATCTCTCTTAAATCATAATTTAGATGTCATCAAAAAATCTATCAGTGTCCTAAATCTCTCACAACACTATGACACCTATTTCTAAGCATTAACTTAAGAGTTTAACTTGATCTTTCTTGCTTTTGTGTTGATGTAATTTATTTGTTACATTATGTTGCCGCATTGAGTCTCAAAGTAGGAGAGCTATAGTTTTGGAAATCCCTATCCAGAGATGTTGATTTTGGATTATTCTTAGTACACACTAGTTATCAAGAAATTTTGTCATGATCACTATTGTAAAATCTCAAGAATACTCACATTAAGTCTCCCTAATTTGCCAAGATCTCGAGCACTATCTCAAAGCATTGAAATCCTACTAATGAGAGATTTTTAAAGCATAGATTTAGCCCCTTGTCATATCTGCTAAATTGAAAGAGCTACAGTTGAGAAGACAATTTTGATTAAAGAGGAGTTCTATGATCAGATAGGTTATCACAGCTATAGAAGAGGATTGCTCATAGATGGACACTTAGGTGTCTGAACTTATGTAGATTCTTTCTTCATTTGTCCACGAACAAGATGCTACCCTTTAGCATCTCTACGAAACTTGAGAGAGGTGGTGTACTATGGCATATAAAGCTCATACAACTTTTGTTTATATTAGAGAAATTCATGCTAATCATTTGTAGTTGAAATCTCTTTTATTTAGTTTAGGTTTAGGTTTTTAGGTTTTTAGGTTTTAGGGTTTAGGGTTTAAGGTTTAGAGTTTAGGATTTAGGGTTTGGGGATTAGGGTTTAGTGTTTAGGGTTGTAGATTTTAGGGTTTAGGTTAAGGGTTTAGGCTTTAAAGTGGAGGTTTAGGGTTTAGGGTTGTAGGTTTAGGGTTGTGATTTTGAGGTTAGGTTAGTTTTAGGGTGTAAAGTTATGATTTTTTTAAATTAAGTAAACTTGTAGGTTTAGGTATATTTAGTTTATTTGGTTTATTTTTTAGTTTAGATTAGTTTTCTATTTAAGTTTACTTTTATTTATATTTAGTTTAGTTTATTTATATTATGTTTATTTATTTTAGTTTAAATTTTTTATTTTAGCTTAATTTTTTGGTTTAGGATTAGGTTTATTTTTTAGCTTAGTTTTATTTTTATTTTATTTTTTAGGTTTAGGTTTTTTTTTAGGTTTATGTTTAGGTTTTCAATTATTTTTATAAATTTAGATTTTAGGTTTTTCTTTTAGGTTTATTTTTATGTTTTATTTTTCAGTTTATTTTATTTTATTTAGTTCAGGTTTAGTTTAGGTTTAGTTTATTATAGGTTTAGGTTTATGTTTTATTTATTTTAGTTTAGGTTTAGTTTTATTTTATTTTTATTTTAGGATTAGGTTTTTTTTTAGTTTAGGGTTTAGTTTTTTTTATATTTAATTTTAGGTTTATTTTTAAGGTTTATGTTTCTATTTAGTTTTAATTTTATTTTATTTTTATGTTAGGTTTAGTTATTAATTTATTTAGGTTTTATATTTTTTAGTTTAGTTTAGGTTTTTATTTATTTTATTTTAGTTTACTTTTTATTTTTTTTAATTTATTTTCTATTTAGGTTTATGTTTAGTTTATGTTTTATTTATTTTATTTTATTTTATTTTTTTATTTTATTTTTAGGTTTTATTTATTTATTTTATTTAGTGGTTTAGGTTTTAGGGAGGTTTAGTTAGTTTAGGGTTTTAGGTTTAGTTTAGGTTTTGGGTTTAGAGGGGTTTAAGTTTAGGGTGGAGGTTTAGGGTTTAGGGTAGGGTGGACATTTTAGGTTTAGGTTGTGTTTTGTTTAGGGTTTAGGTTTTTTGGTTTTTTTTTTAACAAAGAACAAATTCATATTCAACATTTCTTTTTTTAAATTTCATCAACCAAGTAACACACTAAGTTTTCTAAGATACAAATAATGATATATATAGAAAATGGGCACACATAGAGCAAATCAAAAACCCTAGATAACTAGAATTGTCTCTACTATAAAGACACAGTTCCATAAGCAGTAGATTGGATCGACTGTTCTTTAGTTTCTCCAGTTCCCATTTGAACCACCCTGCCCTCTCGAGTAGTGGGATCCACCATCATATCCCTGATCTCTCCCTCCGCCACCGCCACAGCTATAACCTCCATCGCTCCTCTTGCCTCCATAACCACCACTGCTTCGACCACCACCTCCATATCCACCAGTAACTCCAGATCCCACATCACCGCTATAATAACCACGCCTCCCCCTTTACCTCCACCACCAGATTTAGATTAAGCCTAGTTGATGTTGATGTTCCTGCCGTCATGGTTCTGCTCATTCTTAGAGTTTAGGGTTAGGTTTCAATTCATTAGGTTTTAGGGTTTAGATTTATTTTTTAATTTATTTAGTTACTTTAAGTTTAGGTTTAGGGTTTGGGGTTTAGGGTTTAGTGTTTAGGTTTAGGATTTAGGGTTTAGGATATAGGGTTTAGGGTCTTTTAGGGTTTAGGATTTAGGGTTTAATTTTTTTAAATTAAGTAAACTCATAGGTTTAGGTTTATTTAGTATATTTATTTTAGTTTACTTTATTTTTTATTTTTATTTAGGTTTATTTTTTATTTTTATTTTAGTCTTATTTTAAGTTTATTTATTTTAGGTTTATTTATTTTAGGTTATTTATTTTAGTCTATTTTTAGGTTTAGGTTTATTTTTTAGTTGAGTTTAATTTTATTTAATTTTTTAAGTTTAAGTTTAATTTTTAGGTTTAGGTTTGGTTTTTATTTTTATTTTTAAAGTTTAGGTTTTAGGTTTTTATTTTAGGTGTATTTTTACATTTTACTTTTTAGTTTAGGTTTAAGTTTATTTTTAGTTTATTTTATTTTATTTAGTTTAGGTTTATGTTTAGGTTTAGTTTATTTTAGGTTTAGGTTTAGGTTTTATTTATTTTAGTTTACATTATTTTACTTTAGGTTTAGGTTTTATATTTTATTTATTTTTAGGATTTATTTTTAGTTTTATTTTTTAGGTTTAGGTATTTATGTAGTTTTTATTTGATTTTATTTTTATTTTACAATTAGATTTTATTTTATTTAGGTGTTTTATTTTAGGTTAATTTTATTTATTAGTTTAGTTTATTTTATTTATATTATTTTATTTTTATATTATTTTATTTTATTTTATTTTAGGTTTATGTTGAGGTTTAGGTTTTAGTCTGTTTTATTTTATTTTATTATTAAAAGTGTAGGTTTTCTTATTTATTTTATTTTAGGTATTATATTTAGGTTGAGGTTTTTAGGTTTTAGGATTTTTTAGGGTTAGTTATGGTTGGGTTGTGGCTAGGATTTAGTTTAGAGTTTTATGGTTTAGGGTTTAGCATCTTTGGGTTTATGCTTTGGGTTTAGTTTATGGTTTAGGGTTTAGGGTGGATCTGGTGGGGTTTATTTTTTTTATTTTTTTTTAAATTAAATAAACCAGGGTTTATTTATTTAGTACATTTAGTTTATTTTTTATTTATTTTAGTTTACTTTATTTGTTTTTTTATTTAGGTTTATTTTTTATTTAGTTTAGTTTATTTGTTCTAAGTTTCTTTATTTTAGTTTACTTTTTTTTATTTTAGTTTATTTTATTATTTAGTTTTATTTTTATTTTATTCTTAAGGTTTAAGTTTTAATTTTTCTATTTAGGTTTAGGTTTATGTTTTTATTTTATTTTTTTTATTTTAAGTTTATTTTTATGTTTTACCATTTCGTTTAGGTTTAGGTTTATTTTTCGGTTATTTTATTTTATTTAGATTAGGTTTACGTTTAGGTTTAGTTTATTTTAGGTTTAGGTTTAGGTTTTATTTATTTTATTTTATTTTATTCTAGTTTTAGGTTTATTTTATTTTTATTTATGGTTTAGGTTTTTTTTCTTAGTTTAGGGTTTAGGTTTTATATTTTATTTATTTTTAGGTTTTATTTTTAGTTTTACTTTTTTAGGTTTAGATTTTTATGTAGTTTTGATTTAATTTTATTTTAGGTTTATTTTATTTTTATTTTACATTAAATTTTTATTTTATTTAGGTTTTTTATTTTTAGGTTTATTTTATTTTTTAGTTTATTTTAAGTTTTTATTTATTTTATTTTAATTTATTATTATTATTTTATTTTATGGTTTAGGTTTAGGTTTAGGTTTTAGTTTAGGTTTTTAGAATTTATGGTTTAGGGTTTAGGTTTTATGGTTTAGGGTATAGGATTTAGACTTTCAAGGTTTATGGTTTAGGGTTTAGGGTTTAGGGTTTAGGGTCTTTGGGTTTATGCTTTTTGGGTTTAGCGTTTAAGTTATTTTTTTTTAAAATTAAGTAAACCAGTAGGTTTAGGTTTATTTAGTAAATTTAGTTTATTTTTTATTTATTTTTGTTTACTTTATTTATTATTTTTATTTAGGTTTATTTTTTTATTTAGTTTAGTTTATTTGTTTTAAGTTTTTTTATTTTAGTTTACATTTTATTTTAGTTTATTTTTTTGTTGAGTTTTATTTTTATTTTAGTCTTAAGGTTTAGGTTTAACTTTTCATTTTATGTTTTTATGTTTATGTTTTAGGTTTTATTTTAAGTTTATTTTATTTTCCTTTTAGTTTAGGTTTATTTTAAGTTATTTTATTTTATTTAGTTTATTTTAGGTTTAGGTTTAGGTTTTA
Source organism: Cymbidium sinense (assembly GCA_021442155.1). NCBI lineage: Eukaryota > Viridiplantae > Streptophyta > Magnoliopsida > Asparagales > Orchidaceae > Cymbidium > Cymbidium sinense. The sequence goes on along the minus strand of CM038215.1, from coordinate 273,044,898 downwards.
TTTATTTATTTTAGTTTTTATTTTTTATTTTAGGTTTAGGTTTTTTTCTTAGTTGAGGGTTTAGGTTTTATATTTTATTTATTTTTTGTTTTACTTTTTAGGTTTAGGTTTTTATGTAGTTTTTATTTTATTTTAATTTAGGTTTATTTTATTTTTATTTTACATTCAGTTTTTATTTTATCTAGGTTTTTTATTCTTAGGTTTATTTTATTTTTTTGTTTATTTTAAGTTTTATTTATTTTATTTTAATTTAATTATTATTTTATTTTTTTAGAGGTTTAGGTTATTTTTTAGGTTTCGATTTAGGGTTTAGGGTTTAGTCTATGGTTTAGGGTTTAGTTTAGAGTTTCAAGTTTATGGTGGGGATTAGGGTTTAGGGTCTTTGGATTTATGCTTTTTGGGTTTAGGGTTTAGGTTTTTTAGGGTTTAGGGTTTAGGGTTTAGGGTTTTGGATTTAGGGTTTAAGTTATTTTTTTTAAATTATGTAAACCGATGGGTTTAAGTTTATTTAACACATTTAGTTTATTTTTTTTATTTTAGTTTACTTTATTTATTATTTTTATTTAGGTTTATTTTTTTATTTAGTTTAGTTTATTTTTTTTAAGCTTGTTTATTTTAGTTTATATTTTTTATTTTAGTTTATTTTTTGTTGAGTTTTATTTTAATTTTATTCTTAAGGTTTAGTCCTTTATTTTTCTTTTTAGGTTTAGGTTTAGCTTTTCATTTTATTTTTTATGTTTAGGTTTTTATTTTAAGTTTATTCTTATGTTTTACCTGTTTGTTTATGTTTAGGTTTATTTTTATGTTATTTTATTTTATTTAGTTTAGGTTTAGGTTTAGGTTTGTATTTTAGGTTTAGTTATTTATTTTATTTTAGTTTATTTACTTTAGGTTAATTTTATTTATATTGTAGGTTTAGGTTTTAGGTTTTTCATAATTTAGAGTTTATATTTTATTTATTTTTTTAGGTTTCATTTTAGTTTTACTTTTAGGTTTAGGTTTTATGTAGTTTTATTTTATTTTATTTTATTTATTTTATTTTATTTTTTCATTTAGTTTATTTTAGGTTTTATTCTTATTTATTTTATTTTTTAGTTTATTTTAAGTTTTTATTTATTTTATTTTTGTTCATTATTATTATTTGATTTTATTATATTTTTTGGTTTAGGTTTAAGTTTTAGTTTAGGCTTTTATTTTATTTTATTTTATTATTTTATTTAGGTTTAAGTTTTGTTTTAGGATAGGGTTTAGGGTTTAGGGTTTAGCTTTAAGATTTAGGTAGAGTTTAGGGGAGTGGGAAGGTTTAGGTAGTTTAGCCCAGGTGGTAAGAGAGGAGACACAGGTTTTGGCCCAGTGGAGAGTTTGTAGTTTTGGTTTTTTATAGTTTTGTTTAGTTTGGGTTTAGATTTAGGAGGGTTAGGTTTTTAGGGTATGTTAGGTTTAGGGTGGGTAGTTTAGGATTTGTTTAGGGGGTATGGTTTAGTTTTTTTAGCATTTGTTTTAGGTAGGGGTTTAGGGTTTAGTAGGTTTTGGGTTTAGCCTGGGGTTTAGGTTAGTTTAGGGTTTATGGTTTAGGGTTAGTTTAGGGTTTAGGGTTTAGGTGAGCCTAGAAGATTGGGATCTATAAAACCAAGTCATACTCCTAAGCAAAAGTCTACTAGATAGAAATAGAGAGCTGGGAAGATTGGGATCCAAAATAGTTATTACATGGTTGAAATGAAGTTATTGTTAAAAAATACTTGTCTTTATCGTACAAAGATCAATTGTTTAGAGTTTAACTCACTAAAGCAAAAAACCATAATTTTAATTGAGTACATGAACAAATTTGAAGTATTGCTATTATCTTCTAAAATTAATGAAAGATTAAATAATGTTGTTTAGGTTTAGATTGACTTGAGCCCTAAACTTAAAAGAGACACTATATAAAATTAATTTGCATGTGGCTTTTCAACAAACTTTAGATTGCAAATAACATCAAAACTTCTTGCACCTAAAAGAATGTCATCAAATGTAGGAATTATTCTTTCCACCATTAAATCAAATTCAAATGAATACATCTAAATTAAGTAACACTTCTACCAATAAAAAGGTAATAGAAAAGATGATAGATACTATGTTGGGAAGCAAAATCTCTCTTAAATCATATTTTAGATGTTAGCAAAAAATCTGTGATTAGGTTAAGGTATAAATTAAGTGACTCAATTAACCCTTACCTACACCACCTTAGAAAAATTAACTAAGTAATTATGAGCTAATGAGATGACATAAAACCCACAAGGTATTTAAATTTGCAATGCACCTAATAATGAAAAGGCCTAATGCAATTTGGCTCACAATTAAAAGTTAATTAAGTTAAAGGGTTTAGCTTAAGTAATTTTAAAACACCCTTTCATACATATGAAAGGGGTTTTAATTTCCTTAATTAAACTTAAGCTATTAAACACCTAAGCATCTACCCAAGCTAGATTAATTAAGTTATGGAACTTTTTAAATTTTTGAAAATTAATTAAAGGGGTGATTAATGAGTTAACCCTTAATTAAGAGGGGATTAAGGAGAGAAAAGGGGGTTTAGGGAATACCTTAAGGGAAATGCCCAAAAATTATTCCATAAACCCCTTACTCATTGGATCTAACCTTAATCAAACCTAATCATAGGGTAAATCCACTAATAATATCTTAATTACCCTTAATTACATGAAAGAGGTAATTAGGGAATGAAATACCAATCTCCCTAATTGAGCCCTCAATAAATCTCAAGAAAATTTAGGGAAGCAGAGGTCATCCCTTAAAGTGAACCCTAGAAATTTGAGATCAATTGATGATCTAATTAAAGGATAATTAGCTAATTAAGATTCCCAAAGAAACCCAAATTCAGAGAAAAGAGTAATTCAAAATCCACTGAAAACATTTTTTTAAATATTCTAGATGAAGTTGTCTTTCCATGGAATTTTTTCTTTTATTTTTTTGATTTTTTTATGAAGAATTATGAATTTTTGAAAATCCATGGATTAATTAGGAATTAATTAATTGTTTAACTAATCATTGCTTAATACTCAGCTCACAACACGACGTTGGGTGAGGAGGCATCGCTTTAAACGCACGCATGTGAGGGTGTGACTTAAACATCACATCCCAAATGGCGGCGGTGATGCATGCTAATATCCTCGGCCATCCGATCAAAGATCAGATGGCTAAGGATTCACCCATGGTTTTAAAAGCAAAATTGATTTCTAAAATGTGTTAAATATTCTCAAACGTCCATCTAAAATGCATGGATGGATGGCTGAGATGAGCCAAGTTCTTCCCTGAGGATCAATGGAGACCATCCATGATCTAAGGGGAGATCCGAGCTTGACCTAGCATGGAATCATACAAAAATCAACTCACACCGTATAAGCATAATTACAAACCCATCCAATGGTGGATTTCACTTGCCATGAATATTTCTTTCACAAAGCTCCAACACCTCCTAAGCTAAGTGGTCAGAAAATTCCATACCTCGGTGGAGGTCATCACCGGCGCTCGAGATCGATGAGGTAGCTTCATCTAATAGAGACGAAGCCCTGTTGAAATTCCTAGGCCTTGGGATTGAGTGGATTAATGGGTAGACCAACACCACTTCACTTGGGCTTCAGCTTTGATTGAGCTCTTCCCTTGCGTGGGAACTTCAATCGAGCTTGGGCAAGTTTGACTTGGCCCTCGATGGAGTGTGCAGTAGATGGAGATCAAGAGGAAGTTGGCTAATGGATTGATCTCCCCTATTTTGCACTGTGCAAAATTGAGAAATAGGTAATTCAAATCTTTCCTAAGAAGCTTGGGAATGCTCTAAGGAGGTTTCTCTGGGTTCCTAGGCTTCAATCGATAGTGAGTGAATTGAAATTTCATTGAAATAAGGGGAGTATATCTCCCCCTATGGAAATCGGACTGCCGACACCTCCTTTTCTATTTTGATCCAATTATTAAGATTAGGAGATTTGTTTTGGCAATTAGATCTTTGTACATGGTCAATTTGAGGTGTTGAGTGGATTGGCAAACTCTCATGTGCATCAAATTGAGCTTAGGAGGGAATTTGAAAACTCAAAAGCTATGTGGTTGGGTTTGGTCTATTAAATGGGCTGACCCAAACCAATTAGGTTGGGTGCACCACTCATCACTAAGTCCCCTTGAGCTTTTAGGAAAGCCTCAAGTGATTATAAAGAGGGTATGACCAAAATACCCATGGGCTAGGCCAAAATTTGTTCTATGGCCTAGGGGTAAAATGGTCATTTTGCTATTTTTTCAATTTGGATATGTTAGGTATGTGGAAAAACTAGGTTTGACTAAGTTTCATTAGATTTGGAATCCATTTGATAGGGTTTTGCTCATGTTGACCCATTCAGGTCAAAATGGGTCAAGTTGACCAATTGGTCAAATTGGGTCAAACCAAGGGTTGGGTTAAGTTCATATGACTATTTGAAATGTTTTCGTGGCTTTGGTTTGGTTCAATTTGGTATATATTTAGTTTTGGCTCATATGACTTCATTTAGGTTAAATGGGTCAAGTTGACCTATTTGACCCATTTGACCTATTTGAGGGAGGTCAAGGGCAGCTTTAGGTTAGGTTTGACATATGGAGTGGATTGGTCTCTTTGTTTCCAATCAATTTGGGTTAAGTTCAATTTTGGTTCAACATGACCCGTTTAGGTCATGTTGGGTCTAAGGTCAATTGGGCTAGGTTGGGTCTAATTGGCCAATTGAGGCTTTGGTCAAGTTCCTCAAGTGATTTGGGATAGACTTGACCCATTAGTTTCAATCAATTTGGCTTAGATAAACTTTTGACACATTTTGACCATTTTGGTCAAAATGGGTCAACTTGGGTCAAGTGGCCAATTAGGTCCTCAAATATTGGCTTGCTCAAGTTCAAACATAGGTTATGAGTGAACTTAGATCAATGGTTTCAATCAATTTGGCTTATGGTGGATTTTGGCTATGTAAGGTTTCATTTTAGGTTAAGTGTTGACTTGGTCAGCCCTTAGGTTTGGTTGGGTTTGACCCAATTTGATTGATTGATCATCCCATGATGATTGTTGATCATGATGAGAGGGATATATGAGTGTGGTTCAATCTAATTTGGTTAGGTTCAAAAGTTGGCTCATAAGGGTACTTTAGGTCACTTTGGGTCAAGTGAGGTTAAGTGGGTCAAATGGCTTGGTCAAAGCTTGATTTGAAGTTGATTGATCTTCTATATGGACTCATGATTGAAATATAAATCCATTTACAAGTGATTTGAAGTCAAATGGGTTTTGATCCATTTGAAAATTTCATATTCAAAGGAAGAATATGAAAGGGTTTTGGGTCTAAGGTTTTGATTTTGGTTTTGATTTTTTGATTGAGGTTTGGATTTATATATGAGCTCATGATTGTAGGATTGATTGTACCATGAGAGAAAACTAATAGTTTGGCTTAATTTGAAAGTGATTTGGCTAAGTTCAAGATTTTGACTTGAAAGGCTTAGATTTGATTTTGAATGGATTTGAGTTTGATTTTTTGAATTGGTTTTGATTTTTTGAATTTATATTTCATTTATATATGTGAATATAAATGAGAATATAAATGGATCATGAGAAAATTTCAAGAATTTTAAGTGGTTTAATCATGATTTGGGTTAAAGCCATTAAAGGCTAAAGGATTTAAGGAAATTTTTAAATTGAAATTTAATTTTATTAATTAGATTTGATTGATTTATATTTATATTTCGTTTATATATGAGAATATAAATGAGAATACAAATAAGTTTTGAAAAAATTTCATGAGTTTGAATAGGTTTGATCAACATTTAGGTTAAATCCATTAATGGGATTAAGGGAGAATGATTTTAAATTTGGAATTTAATTTGAGGGCTTGCTTTGATTGATTTATATTTATATTTCATTTATATATGAGAATATAAATAAGTTTTGAGAGAATCCCATGGGTTTGAATAGGTTTGATTGAGATTTAGAGTTGATTTTAACTAAGTTCTTTAATGGAAAATTAAAGGGACTTAAGGAAATTTTTATGAATTGATTTGGAATTTTGAATTTGATTTGATGGGTTTCAATTCACATTTCATTTATAAATGTGAATATAAATGAGAATATAAATGGATCATGAGAAAATCTCAAAGATTTGAATAGATTTTGATCATACTGTTGGCTAAGTCCTTAAGGGAGGCTTAATGACTTAGGAAATTTAAACTTAGGAATTTTTGATAAATTTTGATCATGGGTTTCAATCATAGATTTCAATCATGGATTTGATTTGAGTTTGTAGAAAATCAAATAGAATTGATTTGGGAGTTTGACTTGAAAGAAGGAAAGTGAGGAAAGGTTTAAGCTAAGGGTAGGAGGTTTTCCTAACACCCCTAAGGAGTAACTTATTCCTGTAGCTAACTCTTCTAAGTCTTCTAGGCTAGGGGAGTGTCTACCTAATCACTAGATGTGTTTTAAGACTAAAAAACTCTTAAAGTCTAAGAGAAGTCCTATGTCTAAGATGGAGGTGTTAAGAGCTCATTCTAAAAATGAGGTCAATAGTTGCCCAATAGGCATCGTTTATATCAAACGAAGCTTCCTCAATCATTGGAACCACTAGTCCTAAGCTCCAGTGATGTATGCCATTGAAACTGACCTTTAGCTTAAAATGGGTTGGAGCTCTTTGAAGAAAAGTTGCATGTTGTGAGATTTCCACCTTTAGATATCTTCGTTTTGCTTCCCTGATGGTGTGGAATCGATTTGATCTCCATTCGAGCATGAGTGAGCTCAGATCATGCAACAAATGATGGATGGTCTCCGTCTCTTGTGGCTCGAGAAGAGACAGATCATAGACCATCTATTATACATGATCGAAATGGACAGTCCTCATCAAACCATGCTAGATCAACATAATTAATCCTACTTAACCGCAAGTTTGATCGTGGCCATCTAATCTTTGATCGGACGGCTCACTAGAAAGCGCATCTGCCTCCGACTAACTCATCTATGTGATATGATGAGTTAAATAACAAATCCCATGACACCATGTGGAAAGCATGCTGTGTTAGCATGTGACGTGGCATCGATAGGATTAGTTAATTAATAATCCATTTTAATGTTGAAACATCCAAAATTCATAACTAATTGTAAACAAATCTAAAAAATACAAATGAGTGCTCATTCTAAAGGTATTTCAGAGTGACATCCATTAAAATTATCCTTAATTAATTTTAAGTTGTAATTTTGGTTTATTTAAGGTTTTATTAAAAACTTAATTAGCTTAATTACTCCTTAATTAATCATCTGATTGATTTCATACTTTTTGAGGATGTTTAGGGAGATGATCTTTGCCTCCCCTATTTTTCATGGAATTTATTAGTTGTTTAATTAGGAAAATTTATTGATTAAGCTCTAATTACCTTCTTAACTTAATTAAGTGATAATTAAGTATATGAATAGTAATTTATTAATTATGGACTCCTTAATTACTGTTGAATAGTAAGGAGGCTTAGGGAATGAGATTAGGTCTTCTCCCTTAATACTTTCCCTAATTTTTTCTCTCTTTTCAACCAAAACAAATACTAATTAATGATTAATTAATTAATTAACGACTTAATTGCCTAAATTAAAAATCAAATTATATGAATTCATGCTTGATTAAATGGATAATTTATGGAATTAGGTTGGGCCCGCTTTTCCAACCTTTTTCCCTTAAGTCCATCTCATTTTGAAAAGATAATCAAAAGTTGATAATTAAGTAAGAGAAAAAATAATCAAGGGATTAATCCTTTGATCGATTAAATTAAAATTTTAATTAAATATAATTTCCCTAATTAATCCTTAGGTAGTTCTTTAGGTGTTCAATAACCTAAAGAGAGCTAAAAAAATTATGGTTAGCTCACATGTGTGAGAAAACCATAAAAGTAATTAAGTGATTTCCTCAAGCTTAATTAATTAATGATTGTGAACTAATTGCATTATGTCCCTTTCATTTCATATGAGAATTGCTATTTACTTTTCAATTTATTTGCATATCATATTAGCTCATAATTATTTAATTAATTACCTTAAGGCAACATAGGTAAGGGTTTAATTAATTGATTTAATCCATGCTTAACATAACCAATTCATAAAATGAACCTAATTACTTTTCATTAAATCAAATTAATTCACATTTGGGGAATGAGATTAGGATTATAAAATCTTTTTCACATTTCTTAAATAAAATAAAAAATAAAAAATGGCATTAAGGAACTTTGTTTTGTTTTAAATGATCTTATTTAATATGATTGTCCTTAAACATTAATTAGATTGAATGAAATTATGTGCTTATGTTCTTTTATTTCTCTTCAATTATATTAAATGTTGTATGCCACTTGTAATCATGCATTCATCCTTTTCAAAAATTAATTAAATAAAATGACTTATTTTATTTCAAGTTGCATGTGTTGGCTTAAATTAAAAATACATGTGGCTATTATCATTATTAAATAGAAAATTAATTCTTAAAGTATATAAATCAACTATAACACATAGAGTAATGATAATTATGAGTATTTATAAGCTTGTATGTGCTTACAACTTTGAACATGTGATATGAAGTTCTCTTTTCTTTAATCTTCATGAATTCACATAAGGATATGAATATTAACAAGTGTATAGTTCATTTGGAAAGGACACAACACTTGCTTGGGTTTATTCTTATGTATATCCATGTCAAAATTTAGATAGAATTTTAGCTCACATGTATAAATAAATCAAAATATAATTCCTGCATGGTTTACATTCTTATAGTTGTTTGTACACTAATGAGTATTTAATAATATCAAGTATATTTAGTCTGGATGCCTAGAGATGCACGGCTTTAAGTAGCCCCAAGGAGGTTCCTACCTCATTCTCCTGGTCAAACAATGGCAAAGTACTTGCTTATAGCTTTTATACACTTGTGTATCTATTTGGCTAATGAGTAAAAACCTCACCTTATTCTATATGCATAATTCAAAACAAAAAATATAATTTTTGCATGATTTCCATTCTTATAGTTGTTTATACATCCACATGTATTTTAGAATAGGGGGTATATCTAGTCTGGACACCTAGGGAGGTACAGCTTTAAGTAGCCCCAAAGAGGTTCCTACCTCATTCTTCTGGTCAAACAATGGTGAGTTACTTGCTTAGATATTTCATACATTTGAATGTGTATTTATCTAATGAATGAGAATCCTTTTTTTTATAAAAATCATTCATGCATCCTGTATTTAAGTGTGCCAAAAACATATTGTATGCATAGATATGTTTAGGACTTAATCATATGCATACTACATATGATGGAAAGAAATCAACTAACATTTGTTGTGTGATAGTAATTAACTCCAATTAATCTTAAGATGCCTTTCTTATTGAATAAGATTATTTAAAGTGAACCTATACTTAGGATTAATTAAAATATATAATAAGGCATTCATTAAAGAGAATTGATTAATTAATATGTTTTAGATGTGGCTAAAGGTAGGGATAAAGGAGGGTGATCCTCTCTTTTTTTTTCTCTTTATAACACTTACATGTTAAGTGTAAACCAAGTGAGACAAAAGAAAACATTAAGTAAAACTTACAAATCAATCAAGCCACTTAAAGTAAAATCATCCTTTCTCACTCAAAAAATTATAACAAAGCCTAGCTAAGACATACCAAATAAACCTTAACACACATTAGATTAAGTCACCACTATTAGCCTTATGTTAGGGCGGTGCATTGTTTGAAGTATGTTAGGTTTTATGATGTATTGTTGTAGAATGAATGTTAGGGTATATGCTTTGTAGACTAGATGTTAGGCTATGATTAGCCTAATTATGTTTTCTATAGGATATTATGCTTAAAGGATGCTTATAATAAATATAAATGCTCTCTTTTGCTGGTTTCTTAACCCCTAAGCATACCTAAATTAGGACAGGCAGACTTGGATACCCTTGTGGAGGGTGCTAATTCCAAATTATACATATAATTGCTTGGGTTGTATAGTGTGTTTAACTAACACTTGTCTTGCAAGTGTAGTTAGATTTACATTTTCAACTTTTAATGTAATTTTGCATTAGGAATTAGGATTAGTGTTATGGGGGATTAGGATGAGCGGAGGCTAGAAGGCTTTATCCTGGGAGGCCCTTGTGATGCCTTTGAAGTAAGAAAATCCAATGGAGAAATGAAGGAGAAATGAAGAATGAAGAAATGAAGACCTCTCATAGCATTTATTTATATGTATTTGTAATTATTCTTTCATATACCAGGTTGTATAAGAGCTCAAGAACCCATTTCTCTTTGGGTTGTACTACACCATCTCACCATTCTTTTACATTGGGTTTATAAATTATTTGATATTTTATTTACAATTTCAAAATAGAAATGACATGTCTCTTTCTAGTTTCTTCATGTATGGTGATTTAATGTGTGGCCTCGATCCGATTAGGCTCTCAGGGAAAATTAATTTTTATACCCTAACTACAACTCATAATTAAATCTTCTAAACAACTCATAACCTCTTTTAAAGCCTAAGTATTAAATCAAGATAACTAAAAAAATTTAGCATCCCCTTAGCTGGATGTTGTATACTTAATATCATGCATGTAATCTTGTTTCACTTTTACTAAGAGAAGGTTTCCATCCTTGCATGATAGGGGAAGGCTTGACCTTTGAGGGTCTATCCAATGGTGGAGAACACCTCTTTCTCTCTGATTTAGCCAATAACCTCATTTTATCATGCATTTAGACATATAAAAATCCTATTGCATTTGTCAAAATGAAGAGTCCAAAATCAAATAAAATTTGAAAATATTTACATTAGACTAAGTCATTATTCATACCACTCATGCTCTAGTCTCTTAGGGAGTGGGTTTAAGGACTTTAGTTTCTTTCTACTAATAACATCCTACCATCTTGCAAAAGATATGACTTGATCACATGGTTTTAATGCGTAAGAGGAGTTAGTTGGTTGCCACTCCAGGTAGTTATAAGTCTAGTAGTTAAGTGATTTATCCTCTCTTGTGGAGATAAACCATATACCCATCTTCCCTTAGATTTAGGATGTGCTTCGGCCCTTCCTAAAGCTCATTAGATTTATGATTTCAAGTTTATGTTTCCCCTCAAGCTACAAACATAAGTCCTCACCACTTAGGCTTTTCCATAATCTTAGTGATGGGAGTTAGACTTCTAATGGTAGAATGACTTCTGACTCAAATACTAAGGAGAAAGGAGTTGATTGAGTTGGAGTTCTATAGGTGCGCATAAGCCCACAAAGTTTCAACCACTCATGACATTATCGCTGTGTCATTGAGTGTCTTCTTGAGTATTTGAATGAGAGTTTTGTTGAAAGCTTCTACTAGACCATTCACTTAATAATAGATGGTAGAGTATCGCCAATCTATGTTGTCTCCGAGTTATTGATCCCGGTGCTCTTGAATGCATCATTATCGATATAATTCATCGAGGCACCTCAAACCTATATACGATATGGTTCCTTAAAAGCTAGAGCACATGCTGGGCTTTGACCTCCCTGAGAGGAATTGCCTTTGCCCACTTAGGAAAGTAACCCATAGTGGCAAGGATGAATTGATGACCTTTGGAAGAAGAATGATCGATCAGACCCATAATATCAGTACCCTAACACTCGAATGGCCAAGAGGCCAATGTTGGGTGGTTGGTGTAGGACCAGTCCATGCACCAAACATTAGTGATAATGCTTGGCTACATCTATGCAGTCGGTAATCATCATAGCCTAATAGTACCCTAGTCTCTTAATCTTGGCCTTCATCTTGAGATTGGTGAGCTCGCCATAATCAGTGTACCTGGTCATGATTTTATGGGCTTCATGCTAAACAATGTACATGATTGAACACATATATAATAAGGTGCCATTGATGAAAATGTAGGAAAGGGGTCTCTACTTCATAATCTAGGACTCCATAATACTCATCTTGAACCAGATTGGGGTCCATGAATGCTAACACCCCATCCTCATAACCCAAATCTTGAGATCTTGTATATGGTAACCTCTAGATTTGGGCTAATAGCTCCATGATGTATTTGTGATAATGATGGAGTTTAGGCTTAAGAACCTTATATGACCCAACGATTTGGTTGATGACCAGCTCAGAATCCCCAAAGATATCAATGTTCTGGATGCATAGCATGACTGCTAACTCTAGATTGATAATTAAAGCCTCCTATTCAGCTTCATTATTGTTGCAAGGATTGGATAGATGATATGCGAATCTCATCACATTATAATCTAGAGTTAGAAGGACTATTCCTACCTTTGACTATTCTAAAAGAGTAGATTGTGGTTCTTCACCTTTGTCAGAGAAAGCCACACCATCAAAATATAATTCCCATTGGTGATTGCTAGTGTCCCCCAAGTTCATGATTTGTTCATCAGGGAGATCGTCAATAAGTGGAGACTCAGCAGGAAGTGGGTGTGCTACTAAGAAGTCTACCAATGCTTATCCTTTCACTGCATAGAGGTACCAGAAGTGTCAAACGAGAGAATCATGGACCATCGTCAACCATCCCGATAGCATTGGCTATGTCATGTGATAAGTATTGACTGGAGATCAAGTTTACTTTATGAGAAAGCATATAATGCCATAGCTTTTAGGATGCAAAGATTAAAGCTAAGCAATGTTTCTCAATTGGTGGATAATTTTCTTTAGTAAGGATTGGACGAGGACTAAGATTGTAGAGAGCATTCTCTTTCCCTTCATCATTGGGTGGGGCCAACAAAGTGCCAAGGGAATCATCCAATGCAGTAGTGTAGAGGATGAATGGCCTTCTTGGGATAAGGGCTACTAGAACTGGCATCATCATCAGGTAGTGCTTGATGTCCTCAAAGGCGTGCTGACACTTGTCATCCCACTTGAACTTGACATCCTTTTTGACAAATGCTGAAAATGGCTGGCACCATCCTGATAGGTTGGATATGAAGCATCTTAGATAATGCCCAACCACCCAGATCCAGTTGAGTTAGACTTTAGTGGCATTTTGAGTTAACTTGATCTCTTTGGGATTGATCTGATTTCAACTTACAACAAACCCAAAGAACTTTCAAGTTAGCACACTTTCATCTTTGAGGTTAAAAGTCTTATATCAAAATAATTTTGCTAAAGAGTAGTCTTCCTTTCTTTACTTTGTATGATATCATCAAATATAACACCAACTTAATGATGAATGAGCCAATCAAGATTGAAATATATTTTCACCTATTTAAAAAAAGATTTTCTCAAAGTCATAACCTTAATAGACAAATTTTGGCGATTGAAAAGTAGTATTTTTCTCTTCATGGGTCACTTAATTTCTTGTAACTGATGAGCCATCCATGTAAGAGAAGAATTACTAAATAGGGAATGTCCACCAATCCTATTGGTAATAAATTATCTTTGGCATCCTTCTTAGTCCCTAAAGTTGAGCAAGTTCAAATTTGGATCTTTCTTCTTAAGGATTTAAGGAAGGATTTTCTTCTAAATTACATCAACTTGATAGTTATTCTTTGTTCATATTTGTTTTGATATAGGTCATCTAAAGATAAAGACCCATCTTGAATTGATTGATGAATTAATTAAAGGACTATTTTAGAAAGTATGTTTAATCTTGATCTTGCTATGTTGATAAGAATATAATCAAAAGAAAATTTTATTAAATCTTTATATGAATCATCCTCAAGTTTTACATCAACTTCTTGACTAAGGATGATCCTCACAGAAAGAATCTTTGAGTCTTCACATCTATGGATGACTTAAAGGCTTTCTTAACTACCAAACCCTAAACTTCTTATGAGAAAAGTGAGGTTAGAGCTAAAGATTCCAACCGATGCCTGACAGTTTAACATATAGACTTGGATACACTCATGCTTTACTTTGGAGCCCGATCTTCATCATCACTCAAGTGTCACCAAAGGAATATACCACCGAGAAGAGCTAGTGTGCTAACCATGTAAAACTCATCCAACTAGATTCTAAGACTATGGATGGTGTACTAGATGAGACATATCTCTTTGGGTGGGCAATAAGGAGGTCTTCCATCCACACGCCTAGATCTACCTCTTTCTTTGCTTAGTGGAGGTCGGGTCATCCTATCCATATGTTTGAATGGAGTAATGAACTATGAGTGGAATATAATCTCAAGCTCTAGTTCCTCCTCCAAGTCTATTACTCCCTCCCTTTTATTTTCAATCTTATTTTTTCTTTTCTTTTTTCATTTTCATATTTTTCTTTTTCTTTCTCTTTTTATTTTTCTTTTATTTTTGTGCTTTGGCCAAGTTCATAAGAATAGACTTGTTAATTTTAAGAGAGGTACTAGGCCGCATCCTCATATATGCCGACCTCATGAACTGTAAATGGCTTGAGATCTCCTTTGATATTGTACTCTATCCCACCTCTCATGAACATGAAGCATTGGTGCAAAGAGGATGTGACCATGTTGTCTCATGTATCCATGGTCTCTCTAGCAAAGTATTGAAAGATGTATCTGAATCTATAATGTGAAACATGGCTTCAGTCTTCCACTCATCAATATTCATTGGCAACACTATGGAGCCTAAATCCCTCTCGCCTTGCTCATTGAATCTTTTCAACATCATCCTCTCTGAATTGAGTTTGGTGATGTCAATCCTCAAGTAGGCAAGGGTCTTTAGACTCATAATGTTGACTGCTACACCTAGGTCAACCAACACTATGGATAGCGTGAATCTGCCCATGTCCACTGTGATGTAGAGGGGATGGTTGTGTCTGATCATCCCTAAAAGCAAGTCTACATTGCCGAAAGTGACTCTTGGGACATCCTCTAAATCATGAGCCTTTTCTCCAATAGCAGTCAGCTGAGCTAAGCTAATCTCTGGATCAAGAAGAGCCTTAATTAGAGATTTCTTCAACTCTTTAGATAAGACAAGGGCATCATATATGATTAACTTAGCTGGCAACTTTCTAAGGTGAGCTAAAATGTTGTAATCAACTCTGGGCTAGTCCTCCACAAGCATATCCATAGGTGGAGCATCCTGTGGAGGGGCTATCTGCTCACTATAACTAATGACTTGCTCACCCTTATCCTAAAGTGCTACCTTAGGAGAATGCAGGTGACGACTGTGGCGGGTTGGCAAAAAGTTCAATATGCTCATCGCATATTCTATATTTCTCTTATGGGACCCTGAGTCACTGAGTCCAAGTTAATCTCAATGGGTGAACTGATTGATTAAAAAGGAAAGTCGATCAATTAGAAGAAAAGTATTGGAATTATTAGAGCTATTATTATTCTAGACTTGGAGAGCTTTCAGAATGAAATCAAGAGCATAAAAATGGACAAGATGTAAGTTGAATTTATTTTCATTATTGAGTTTTTTTTAGGTGGAGGTACATGATAGAAATCAAAAAAAGTAAGTGGGTTTTAGTGCTTGTCTGGCATACAAAACTCTAGAAGAAGAACTAGATGAAGTAGTAGTTGCAATGGAGGAGGGAATGCTACACTGCCACTCGAACTATTCTGAAAGTGTGGACTATTGTCGCATCGCTAAGCTCCCACTTTACCCAAGTTATCTTTGGAAACTTGAAAATTTTCCTTGATGTTGGACGTTTGAGCTACCACAGGCACCTATAAGGAGAGTTTCTTGATCTTAGAAATAATCTTTTTAGAGGTTTAGGATAAGAAAATATGCCAACCTTCTTTTGTCATGAGAGGATCACATGTATCCCCAAGGATTACCCTAACAGAACTAGATGGTTGGTTTAATAAGTAAATAAGTCATCCTTAGAGATAATTATGACACCCGACTTGTGGCTATGCTCAAGCCAGTCCTTCAAGGTGATGCAGTCCTCTAAGAAATGGCTAAAGGAAAAAGTTAGGATCATCGCTCTTGTCCACTCTCTGGTGGCTAGAAATCAGGCTTCCTTAAGAGGTTCTTAAAGATTTTCTTGACTACCTTTCTCTTGAAATAATATGGCTTATTTAGTTTCCAAAGAGTAGAGTAATACTACTTGTATAGGAGTACCATGGGTATGCTATTGAGGTGGTGGTGGTAATGGCCATTGAGGTGGCTGTGGTGGCCAATATAATGGTAGAGGTGGTGGTAGAGGTGGTGAATGTGGAGGCTACTGAGCTCTAGGTCTCTTAACTGAACTCTAACTGGTTGCTTCCCCCTGTTAACTAATGCCACTGCCACTGGCTTGTTTTCAAAAGCTTTCTAGAGCTTGATTGGTTTTGGAAAGGTAACTATTTGGCTTCTCTAGACTAGCCACCTTGTTGATTAACTTCTCAAAAGTTTTGATAGTAAATCCCTTGAGCATGAGCAATAAATATTTTAAAAGAATCATGGCTGCTGATATCATGGTTCACATTTTATACCGTGTTTACCACTTGAGAATATAATCAACGAGAGACTTACTGGGATTTTTTATGCTACAATGAGATCGCCCATAGTCACCCTCTAATGAGCTCCAACAAATCTCTTAATGAAATGTTGCTCTAACTCAGCAAATATCTTTATCAAACCATTGGGCAGTTCGATATACCAATCGAATGCAATCCCTGAAAGACTACTAATAAATAAGCAAAAAAGAAGTGCATCGCTACCATCAGCATTGTAACATCTAGCTCTAAAGTATGCTATATGCTGTCGAGGGTTCCCACTACCATAAAAAATCTTGAAAGATGATGGCACAAACTCTTTTGGAATACTGAACTGTATCAAATTTCTCTGGGTAGGGTCTATCGTTTGGATTGAAAGAGGTACCCTAGGCTTGCGCTAATGCTTTTCTTACTTGCTGTTTCACCATTTATTTTTGGTCTCTCTCCTGTATAGAGGTGCTATCTATAACCTTTCTATGCAGGCTACCATTGTCCTAATCTACTGGAGAGGTACTTTATAGGGGTTCTAAGACATGTAGAAGCTTAGGCCACTTGGCCTCCATAGGGTTAAGATGGAATGCTGGAGCTTGGTTCTAAAGTGCTGCTACTAACAAATCCTCAACCTTCTTCTCCATCATATGGATTTGATCATCCTTTTGCCTAAGCTTGGGGAGGTGTTGGGTTGAATGGATGACATCATCTTTCAACCAGCATCTTCCTCCCTGATGGTCTCTGGAGGAGGCTTGAGCAACCATGTGGACTTTGGAGAACCCCTAGAAGATCATCTTTATCAGGGTCAAATGCTACCCTCCCCTCCTCTAAATTTAAATGATCATTACTTAGAAGTCATATCTTCTCAGTAAAGTAGTCCTCTAAAGTGTCAGCTAGTGAATGATCTATTACTCTATCTGGCTAGACCGAAGCAATGACTCATTGATGGCCAACCGTGGAACTATGCTTGTCTGAATCTATACAACAGATGCTGCCAACTAACAATACACCCTCACTGAAAGGATCACTACCAGAATTGTACTCCCCTCCTCCTCTCGCTACTATCACTATAGTGGTGATTGTTGTGGTGCGTGGTGGCACCAGACTTTCATTTGCCACTCCTTCACCACAACTAAAGTGGGAGGTTGAATGGGAGAGCTCGACCTCACCTCAACAGGTGGAGTAGATGGAGTGGGATCCTTAAGCCATAGCCAGATCACCAATGGGGACTTCCTCTCCTCAATGCAGTCTCAACCTTAGTGGAAGGAGGGATAGGGACTTGTGATGGTAGACAAGGAATGGAGCAGTGTGATGGGGGTAACACCGACTGTCCTTCTGCTGGAGCTCTCCTCTAACGGCTGGTGGTGATGGTGAGTACTACATTATTTGTGCAATTAGCCATGGGTGGCCCACCGATTAGTGAAATCAATGGCGAGGTCACCACCGCCTCATGCACTCCCTCCTCCTACCTAACTTGGTTGCAACCTTGGCTCGATGGCCCTCTCTCTGGATCTAGAACCCATGCTCTGGATCACTGCACCGATCAATAATGAACTAGACTCCAGCATCCATAGGCTTTGCACCCACCAAGAACAAGCTAGAGGCCGATGGGGTTTCTCTCCGCCTAGTTAATACCTTGTTGGTGGAGGGAATGCAGCAATTCTCTAGCATCCTCCTCTCCATCTGAACCATAGAAGGGGTGGAATCTACTACCACCCAAGAAAGGGGAGACCTCTCAAGGAGAACCCTCCTCAGCAATATATGATGTGACATCTTCCATCCTGGCCGCTCTCTCATGGTGCCACTTGATCTTCTTGCTTTTGTTGCGATGATGGGTGTGGGAGTTGGAACCTATCTCAAAGGTAGGAGAGACTATCTCAGATGCTAAGATAGCCTTCTGTTTTAAGGGGACTGAGGAGGAGGTAACAGGTGGCACCAAAGCTATAGTAGGAACAATAGAAGTAGACTAAATTGGCACTAGCACTATGATAGGGACCACCACAGCCTTCATCTTTAGAGAGGGAAACTTGGGGTCGAGCTCAACATGAAAGCAGAGGAGTGGCTTCTACCTTACCACCTCCTCCTTGCTAATAGTTATGAGGGGTACCCCCTCACAAGTAATCCTAACCCCCTCGTAGCCTTGGCCAAAGTAAATTTGGTGGGTGGCCTCAATCGTGGTGAGATTAGCCTAATCGAAGGCCAAGTCTACACTAGAGGGGAAAGAGAAAACAAACTTGTTAGGAGCCATGACAACTATATTGATGAGACCGAGTAACTAACTACTATGATATCTGCATGTGAAAATATAACTTAGACTTTGACCTTCATATTTGCCTTCAATCAATTTCTAATTTTAATTCAAATTTGAACCCACACTCAACAACAAATTTAAGTATGCTTAATCACTGGAGAGATTCAGAATTTTAAAGAGAGAATTTTCCATAAGAATTAGTTTATTGATTTTGGAACCTTCATCCAATAAATTAGGATATGTTGAATGAGGTTCCTCCATTGGGAGAGAATTTTGGAGATGATTTTGTTTTGCTAATCCTTTATTTTGAGATTTTGATTTTGGAGCTTTCACTTAGAAAATTGGGTATGCTAAGAGAGATATAAGTGCATGTTTGAAGATATTTTTGAAAATATCTTTGTTGTTTTCTATGATTGTTTATCATGTATTTGATTTTTTTTTATTTGACAATGGGATCTTTACTTAGCAAATTTAGGTATGCTAAGTGAAGCACAATGTGTTTGATGTATTTTGATTTGATTTTGAAAAATGAGACCCTTACTAAATAAATTTTCTATGTTAAGTAGGACTCAAGTGTTTTAATATATTTACTAAAGTAAGATCCAAATGTTGATGTTTTGTTTTGATTTGAAAAGTGAAACCCTTTCTTAACAAATTTGTTATGTTAAGTAGGGCTCAAGTGTGTTTGTTGCTTTAATTTGAAGTTAGGGCTCTTACTTAACAAATGTGGTATGTTGGGTAAGGTCCAAAAATGTATTTGATTTTAATTTGAAAGTGGGATTCTTACCTAACAAATGTAGTATGTTAAGTAAGTATGACTTGGTATTTGTTTCATTTTGAAAGAGGTGAACTCTTATTTAACAAATGTGGTATGTTAAATGGAGTTCAATTTGATTTTCAAGATGATGTTTGATTTTATAAAAGGAGATTCTCATTTGACAAATTTGGGTATGTCAAATGGAATTCAATTGTGTTTAATTAGTTTGTGATTTGAAAAAGAGAACTCTACTTAGCAAATATGGGTATGTTAAGCAGAGTCCAATTTGTTTTGATTTTTAAAAAGAGAGAAATTCTCATTTGACAAGTTTGGTTGTGTGAAATGGAATTCAAATGTGTGTTGATTTTTTTATAATTTTGAAAGAAGGCACTCTACTTAGTAAATGTGGGTATGCTAAGTAGGATACAATTTGTTTTTGTTTTTGAAAAAGGGGAACTTCACTTAGAAATCATAGGTATACTAAATAGAGTTCAATTATTTGTGTGTAGTTTCTTTTGAAAATAGAACTCTCATTTGGAAAATTTGGGCATTCCAAATGAGATTCAAAATATATATCTTGACTTTGTGTGTGATATTGCTTTTGAAAAAAAATGGGAACTCTTACTTAACATATTTGAGTATGTTAAGTGAGGTTCATTTATATGTTGATTTTGATTTTTTTTGTTTTGATTTAAAAAATGGAACTCCATTTAATAGATTTGGGTATGTTAAATAGAGTTGGTTAATTTATTTTATTTTAAGAAATATTCTTTTTGAAAATCTTTGAAAGGCATTTTGTTGATTGTAAATTTGATTTTGATTTTTGAAAGAGGACCCTCGTTTAATAAACTTAGGTATGTTAAATGAGGTTTGATTGTATTTTATTTTAAAGAGGCTTGAAAAATGTTATATTTTTACAAACTTCATGTGGAGTGAATTTAAAAAAGATTCTATTTAGGAAAAGTGCTTTTGAAAATATTTTGTAAAAGATAATATTTGTTTTAGTTTGAGTTTTCTTAAATGTGGGATAAACCTTACCTCACCAAGCTAGTGGTAAAGAGGTTCAAAAGATTTTATTTTGTCATCTCCTTTATTTAGTTAGTTTACTTTTACCTATTGGGGGACCCAATAGGTATTTTAATACCTACATGGAGTGAGCTCATAAAGCCTAAAGGATGTTGGCTAACTTTGCTTAAGTTTGAAATAAGCTAAGTCTCAACAGAAAGAAAGATACTATTTGGGCTTATATAAAATATAAGTCCACTATTGATGCTTGGAGACAATAATATCTACCAGAGATGGAGAGAGGAATCCTCCCCATCGGAGTCACTATAAAAATTTGTGGTGTTTATTTTTGGAGGTGGGACACCACACAGATCTTAGGAGGTATTTATTGAAGTGATTGGGTACAACATTAAGGTATGATGCACTATCTTGAAAGATAGAAATCATCACCCTATAATGGACCTAATCACCTAATAAAGACTCCTAAGGCATGATGGGTCTTCGAATGTGCGAGAGATTTTTTCTCTACTTTACATGGAAAAGTAGGTTTATATTAAGTTCCTTAAGTTCCCTATGGAGGAAAGCCTCCATAGTTAATTACATCATAAGGAATGGGAATTGCTTATGAATATTCTTGATTAAAGTAGAAATTAAGGTCTCCAAAGATTTCAAGGCTATACTATCAAAGGATTATTTGTATTGGAAAATAAAATGGGATTGTTCATAGAGAAAACTTATTATTGTTGCCAAAGAGAATGGACAAAAAATTCTCATGATACTAGTAAGCCTACTGAGCATTCCAATCTATCCTATGGTTGGGATTTATATGTTTGAAGTTGAAGAGATTGATTTTATTGAAGTTAACATTTTATTAGAAAGCTAGTACTTATAATCCAATAACACAAGATTGTGGAAATGCTTAAGAGGTTAGAATTTATGCTAATAGCCTAAAGGAAACAACTACCTCAGATTTTAAATCTAGGGAGCTTTAGCATAAGCCAAAGCATTACCTAAGTATAGGCGAAGATGGGTATATGGTTTAACTCCACAAGAGAGGATAAACCACCAAACTGCTGGGCTTATAACTGGCTAGAGTAGCTAACTCCTCATATGCTTTATATTCATGTAGGCAAGTCTTATGAGTTGAAAAATAGCTATGGTAGTTATAATGTAGAAAGAGACTAGAGTCCTTAAACCCGCTCTTTAAGAGACTAGAGCATGAGTGGTATGAGTAATGACTTAATCTACAAATGCAAAATCTTTTCAAATTTTATTTCAATTTTGACACTTCATTTTGACAAAGGTTTTAGGATTTTGATGCCTATATGCATGATGAAAATAGGTTATGGGCCAAATCAACTAGAAGAATGTGTTCTCCACTATAAGGGATGCCCTCACAGGTCAAGCATTCCCTTATCATGGAAGGATGGAGATCCTTCATGTTCAAGAGAGAAAGAATATGAATGCATGTTGTGAGACATTAAACCATTCAGCTAAGGGTTTCTAAATCTTTTAATTATCTTATTTAAAACCTAGGCATTATTGTGAGGTTATGAGTTCTTTTAAATTTTAATTGTGAGTTATTAACTGGGGTAGAGTAATTAATTTTATCCTAAGAGCCTAATCTCATCAGGGCCACAGATTAAAGCATGAAACATATAAGAAACTTAGAAAAGCATGTTGTTTCTAATGCGCAATCTAAGAACAACATCAAACAATTTTATAGACTACCACAGAAGAATAAAAGGTCGGTGGGTCGGGTTCCTCCGTACAACCCGAAAAGAGAAAATGGGTAGCCGAGCTCTACCATTATACAACCCAGAATATAAAAGAATATAATTACAAATAATAAATACTATGGGGTGTCTTCAAGTCTTCATTATTCATATCTCTTTCATTTCATCATATCTTTGCTTCCATTGATGTGGTAGGCTTTAAGGCATCACATGGCACCCCATGACCAAGCCTTCTAGCTAATGCTCATCCAAAACCCCCATAGCACTAATCCTAATTCCTAATGCAAAATTACATTATAAATAGGAAAAGTAAATCAAACTACACCTGCAAAACAAGTGTTAGCTAAAAACACATATAACTCAAGTAGTTATATTTATAATTTGGACTTAGCAACCTGCACATGGGTAATCAAGCCCACTTGTCCTAACTTGGATTTTGCTTAGTGGCTTAAGAAACCCACATAGGGAGCATTTATATTTATTTTAATGCGGCCCCTTAAGCATAATCCCTTGCAAAAAATAATGTTAGACTAATAACGACCTAACATCCAGCCTACGATCCACATTCCTAACATCTAATATAAAAAATTACATCACAAAATAAAATGCAACATCAACCATACAGTCAACACATCGACCTAACCTAATTCTAGGGTCGGTGACCTAGTATTCTAGTGTGTGAAAAAAGGGCTTGTGTGACAAGACCTTACTAGGCTTCTTTAGTTTAAGTTTCAATTTCAAGTTTGAATTTGTTTAATTTCTTTTCCTTTGGGTGGTTTCAATTTAAATGATTTAATGATTTATTTTCCATTTTTATTTCACTTTTATTTGGTTAAAGTGATATTTAGTTTTCAAGAATGAAGAGTTGAATGAATACCATTTTGGATGGAACTCACCATATTCTACATCTAACTCATAAAGAGTCTAACAGGTCTTAAACTATCTTAATTAGCCCATTTGAATTTATGTGACTGATTTGATTTGATTAATGTTTATTTGATTTAATTTAGATTTTTAAATTTGAGTTTACTTAATCTTCGTGTATTTTGGTTGATTACTTTTGGATTAGATATTCTGATTTAATTAAATTTTGAGAATTAGATATCCTTAATATATAATGAAGTTTAACTTTGTTTAATTTCATATATTCTAATTGACTAATTTTTGATTTGATGTTTTGATTTAATTAAATTTTGATAATTCAATATCCTTAATATAAAATGATGTTCTTTTTTTTGGTTTTAATTTCATATGATTTTTGTCATTTCGATGATTTTTTAAATTTATTGATTTTTATTATTTTATTTGAGTTTGATTTGGATTGGAGAATGTATTTTAATTTACTTATAATTTATTTGAAGTTTAATGTGTTCTTTTATTTGAATTCTAATTAAGGGTTTAACTTATTAAATTTAGCCATGTAGTTTAATAAATGATTATCTCTTTAGCTTAATGATTATTTTCTTATCTTAGTTCAGGTTTGTTATTTGGATTTTATTTTTGTTTAACTTATTTTGATATTGATTTGAATTTGGAGTAAATGGATGTGATTTAATAACTTTGGAGTTTATATTTAATTTTATGTTTATTTGATTTGATTATGATATTTAGAATATGAATTATATAAGATTTCTCAAATTTTTCTTTTGACTTCAATTATCTATGTTCTTTTGACTTTGGAGTTTGTGGAATGCGGGCTAGAAGAAGGAAAGGAGATTCAACATATAATAAGATTAAAGTTGTAGCAGCATTTTTGTAAGGAAATGTGGAGTAGATCAAGTGTTGGCTATCTAGTAGAAGAAGAGGGAGAGAGGAGAGAGGCTCGATGCTATAGCATGATACTATTGAACCAAAAATGAGAAGGAAGAGAAGAATGCCTGCAACCAAAAAGAGTTTAAAGAGGATTGGATTTTACATTGAGTTGGAGTGATGAATATTCTCACAGGTTATAGTGCCTATCGACCTGTGGGCTAGAGGATGAAACTTGCTTATGGGTAAGAGTGACGGGCATGAGTCTCTAGTTTAGTCTGCTTGCATAAGGAAAAGAAAGGGAGGTGTGGCTAGCCTTTGATTTGATGAGGAAGAACCATCGACAAAGGATGAGATCCTCTCATGATATAGAGAGTGAAGATGGAATGAGATCAGGATGGCTATGCTCTTACATGAAGGAAGATGAGAGAGAGGTCGGACTTTTATTAAAATTAACAAAAGGAAAAAGGCTCTAAAAACTCCAGAAGAAGGAAAAAAACCAATAAGGAAAAATTAACCAAGATTCCAAGGACAACTAAAGTCCTCAACCAAACCAGTAAATAAAAAAGCGATATAAAACCACCGGAGAACAACCCATCATAAGTAACCAACAAAGGAAGCATCTAGACTAAGGAAAAGTAGAAAACCAACAAAGCACCACACAACAAAAGTACAAAAAAAGCACAACCACCATAGAAAGGTAATAATAGCAGCTAGGTAGGACCAGCCTAAAAACCAAACTTCCCCAACAACAAATACTAAATTGATAGGAAGCATAATAACAATAGAAAATGTGTTGCAAATAACCCACCCAGTAGAGGCTAATCCCAGGAGAATATCCAAACATAAAATAAAGGAAAAGAAGTATCCAACAGTAAACAATAAGGGCGAGGCAACCCCAAAAGTAGCTAGAAAATTCTCGGAAGAAGGACTAGAAGGCAAAACCAACAATAGTTCCCACTAGAAGAAGCCACCCATCCAACCATAAAACCAACAAAAAGTAATTCAAGTTCAAGAGGAGGCCAACAAATGACCGTCTAAAATAGAATAAAGCCAAAATAGAAACCATCTCATCCACCAATAACCATAGTAACAAGGCAGAGAAAATAGAACCCACCAAGCTGAAAAAACCAAGCCAATTCAGGCTGGAAGGATAGGAACCACCAGGTAGCAACCATCAGGCTAACCCAAAAGCAACAGGTCAAAAAACATAACCCAACTTAGACCAAAATATGAAAATAAGTTTAGGGTTTAGGGTTTAGGGTTTAGTATTTTGGGTTTTGGGTTAGGGTTTAGGGTTTAGGGTTTAGGGTTTAGGGTTTAGGGTTTATGGTTTAGAGTTTAGTGTTTAGGATTTAAGGTTTAGGGTTTTGAGTGTTTAGGGTATACAATTTAGGGTTTATGGCTTAGTCTTTAGGATTCATGGTTGTAAGGTTTAGGGTTGTAGGGGGGTTTAGGGTTAGTTTAGGGTTAAGGGTTTAGGGTTTAGGTTAGTTTAGGGTTTATGGTTTTTAGGGTTTAGGTTTTAGGGTTTTTGGGATTAGGGTTAACGTTTACGGTATTTTAGGGTATTTTTAAAAAATTAAGTAAATTGGTAGATTTAGGTTTTTTTATTTTATTTTTATTTATTTTAGTTTATTTTATTTTTTATTTTTATTTAGGTTTACTTTTTATTTATAATTATTTCAAGTTTTTTCTATTTTAGTTTATTTTTTTAGGTTTAAGTTTAGGTTTATGTTTAATTTTTTGTTTAATTTTATTTTTATTTTATTTATTAAGTTTAGGTTTTATTTTTTATTTTTAAGTTTAAGTTTAAGTTTAGGTTTTTATTTTATTTTTTTAGGTTTTGGTTTTAGGTTTTTATGTTAGGTTTATTTTTTGATTTTATTTTTTAGTTTAGGTTTAAGTTTATTTTTATTTTATTTAGTTTCGGGTTTAGGTTTAGCTTATTTTAGGTTTAGGTTAAGGGTTTATTTATTTTAGTTTAGTTTATTTTAGTTTATGTTTAGGTTTATTTTGTAATGTCTATTTTAAGTTTAGGTTTTTTTTTTAGTTTAGTGTTTAGGTTTTACTTTTAGGTTTATTTTTTAGGTTTAGATTTTTATTTAGTTTTTATTTTATTTTATTTTAAGTTTATTTTATTTTTATTTTACATTTAGTTTTTATTATATTTAGGTTTTTTTATGGTTTATTTTATTTTTTAGTTTAGTTTAGGTTTTATTTTTTATTTTAGTTTAGTTTTTATCTTTATTTTATTTTATTTTTAAGTTTAGGTTTAGTTTTAGGTTTAGGTTTTAGTTTAGGTTTTTATTTTATTTTATTATTTAGGTTAAGGTTTTCATTTATTTATTTTTTTATGTTTTATTTATTTTAGGTTTAGGTTTTTAGGTTTTTAAGGTTTAGGGTTTATGGTTTGGGGTTTAGGGTTTAGGGGATGGGGTTGTAGGTTTTAGGGTTTGGGGTTTTGGGTTTAGGGTTTTATGGTTTAGGGTTTATGGTTTAAGTTTTATGGTTTAGGGTTAGTTTTATAGTTTTGGGTTCAAGGTTAGCTTTATTTATTTATTTTTTATTATTTTATTTTCTTATTTTCTTAAAATTAAGTAAATTGGTAGGTTTAGGTTTAATTAGTTTATTTTATTTATTTATTTTAGTTTATTTTATTTTTTATTTTTATTTTTGTTTAGTTTAGTTTATTTATTTTAGCTTTATTTAGTTTATTTTAGGTTTTTTATTTTAGTTTATATTTTAGGTTTAGGTTTAAGTTTAGGTTTCTTTTTTAGTTTAGTTTTATTTTTATTTTATTTTTTAGGTTTAGGTTTTATTTTTTATTTTTAGGTTTAGATTTAGGTTATTATTTTATTTTTTGGTTTAGGTTTTAGGTTTTTATATTAGGTCTATTTTAAGGTTTTATTTTTTAGTTTAGGTTTAGTTTAATTCTTAATTTATTTTATTTTATTTAGTTTAAGTTTAGGTTTAGGTTTAGGTTTAGTTCTTTTAGGTTTAGGGTTAAGTTTTTTTATTTTATTTTAGGTTTAAGTTGTTTTTAGTTCAGGGTTTAGGTTTTATTTTTTATTTATTTTTAGGTTTTATTTTCAGGTTAATTTTTTTGGTTTAGGCTTTTATTTAGTTTTTATTTTATTTTATTTTAGGTTTGTTTTATTTTTAATTTTGGCTTAGTTTTTATTTTAGTTTTAGTTTAGGCTTAGTTTTTATTTTATTTAGGTTTTTTATTTTTTTTATTTAGTTTAGGTTTTTATTTATTTTATTTTTTTTAAGTTTAAGTTTAGGTTTAGGTTTTTATTTTATTATATTTTTTATTTTATTTTGGTTTAGGTATTTTTGTTTATTTTATTTTTTGGTTTTATTTAGTTTATTTTTAGGTTTTTAACTTTTAAGGGTTTAAGGTTAGTTTATGGTTTAGGGTTTAGGGTTTAGGGTTTATGGTTTAGGGTTTAGTGTTTAGTGTTTAGGGTTTTAGGGTTTTAGGGTTTAGGGTTTAGGGTTTAGGTTTTAGGGTTTGGGGTTTAGGGTTTTAGGGTTTTGGGTTTTGGGTTTATGGTTTATGGTTTAAGGTTTTTAGGGTTTAGGGTTTAGGATTTAGGGTTTAGGTTTTAGGTTTAGGGTTCAGGTTTTAGTTTAGGGTTTAATGTTTTTTGTTTTATACTTTTAATAGAGAACAAATTCAGATTCAACATTTCTTCTTTTTGATTTCATCAACAATGTAACACACCAAGTTTTCTAAGGCACAAGCGACAACATAGATTAAAAATGAGCACGCATAGAGCAAATCAAAAACCCTAGATAACTAGAACCACCTCTTCTATAAAGACACAGTTCCATAAGCAGCAGATCGGATTAGTCGTTTTTCAATTTCTTCAGTTCCCATCAGAACCACCTCGGCCTCTTGAGTAGCGGGATCCACCATCATATCCCTGATCTCTTCCTCCGCCACCACCATGGCTATAACCTCCATCACTCCTCCCGCCTCCATAACCACCACTGCTTTGACCACCACCTCAATATCCACAAGCACCTCCAGATCCGCCACCACCACTTCGATAACTGCCTCCTTCGCCTTCGCCTCCACCATCAAATCTAGACTGAGCCTGGTTGACGATTTTGTTCTTGCTGTCAAGGTTTTGCCCATTCTTAGGGTTTAGGTTTATGTTTAGGTTTATTAGGTTTTAGGGTTTATGTTTATTTTATTTATTTATTTAGTTACTTTAGCTTTAGGTTTAAGGTTTGTGATTTAGTGTTTAGGGTTTAGAGATTTTTTATTAGATAAAAATAAAAGATACAATGTCCTTAAAAGGGGTAAAGCTTAGAAATCTACTGCTCACATAGCTATAAGAAACCTAAAGAGCTAAACCCCCATCTAAGTATATTAGAAGAAGAAAAGAAAACAAAAGAAAAACAACATCTAAAAAAGCATAAGAGTGAAAGGACACAGAGTAAAACTAAAATAAAACATGAAAAATAGAAGAAGGTTAAGTAAGCAGCAGTTCATGATTCCTTTGAGAAAACAAGATAAGCAAGATCCACAATAACAACACTAAGGATGACTGAGAAATGACTAGTCCCTCTGTAAAGTTCCAACCTATAAAATAAATCTGAAAAAATACTACCAAGGCAAAAGTCATAGCTAAAAAAGATAAGGATTAAGATAGCAAAAGGATAAAGCTGAGAAAGAGAAGACAGGCTCAATTAAGATCATCTCAAAGTGCAATAATACATATGAGCATCCAAACTTCATAAAGAAGGGTTGCAATCATATATAAAGCTACCAACTAGAGAGAGGAGGTGAGTAACATCAAAGCCATCATAGCCAGCATACCTGATACCAGCAGCCAGCCCACGAAACAAAACCCACAATATTGCCAATCACATAAAGCTAGCAACCCAGAAGTTACAGCAAGATCATTGAGAAAGCTAATGAAACCAAGCAGTAGCACTACAAAAACCACCACCAACATCCAAAGCCATCACACACAAAAGGGGGCCAAAGAAAATCACCAATCACCAAAAACAAAAATTCCCAATTGAGAAGGATTAGTAAAGGATCGGTCAGCACACCATAAGGCTCCAAAAAATTAGACAAGAAGAAGAAAAAATCCAACAAAGAGAATAGCAACCAACTAAGATTCCAAAGCTAACTAAAGTCCTCTCCAAAGCAAAAATTAAAACATCCATAAGGCAGCCACCAGAGAATAGCCCATCATTAGTAACCAATAAAGAAATGACCCTAGTAGCCAAGGAAAAGCAAAAAAATAGTAAAAAAACCACCAAATAGAGGCAACCAACCAATCTAGCCAGCCAACATAGCCTCTTAGCCAACCACCATAGTAGCAAAAAACCCAAGTCAATGTAAAACCAATAGCAGCCATCAAGCCAAAAGCACCCAAGACATCTAAGAAAAGAATAGCCACTAAAATGCCAACAACTAGATAACCCATAATAATAACCAAACCCAAAGCCACTGCAGCCAAGAGGGGAAGGCTAAAATAGGAGGAGTTCAGAACCATAACCAAAGAGCAAAAACAAAATCAACAAAATAGAGCACTAAGCCCCAGTCAACAAAACAGAGAAAATAATAACCAACCCAAAGTTTCCACCAAGCTATAATCAAGCCAATAATAAACCACCAACAACCCCCCAGGTATGTCACCAACATAAAAGGAAAAAAAATAGCCAAAATAGTCAGCTAGACAACCAACCTAACCATCCAACACTACTAATCAGCCTATTCAGCCAACAAAGCCACCTAGTCAACCACCACATCAGCAGATCCAAATCAGGTAAGTTTGCAACCAGCCTAGAAATGAGGCAAAATGCATACAAGGGGAAAAACCTACAGTAGGCAAAGCCACATCCCAAAAGGAGGTTACCAAAAATAGCCAATGAAAAATTGTGGTAAACACCCATCCAGTAGACAAAAGCGACCAGGTCGAAAAAACCAAACCAACCCAGGCTGCAATGATAATAACCACCAGATAGAAAATGTCAGGCCAACCTAAAAGTAAGAGGTCAAAAACAAGAACCAGCTCAGGCTAAAGAGTGAAAATAAGAATATAACCACAACACAAAGAGGGTTTAACAAAGGGTAACAAAAAGCAAAGGATCATGAAAAACCAACAGAAAAAAAACCAAGCCAATAAATTATATTCTGAGATAAGGCAATCCAGTATTATTCAGATTAACCAAGCCTCTTAATAGTTTAGGCAAAGTTTGGTTGTCAAATAAAGTAAAATCAATTAAGTTGGCACCTAAATTAGCCAAGAAATCAACACAAGCATTACCTTCATGAAGGATATGGAAAATTTTAAAACATACTGGAGAAAGAAGATTTTTTTGTATGATTAAGAAGATAAAATAACTCAACATTTCCATTTCTATTAAAATTATGTATTTCAAGAAGCAAGAGAGCATCAACTTCAATCCAGATGTTGAGGAAACCTTTATTCAAAAAAATTTTAATAGCTTTATTAACAGCCATAAGATCAACAAAAATAACAAAACAGGCTTTGAGAGGATAGGCAAAACCATAGATGATAGTACCTTTATAATCCCTAAGGATACCACCACAACCATATTTATTGGAAGCCACAGAACCATCAGTATTCACTTTAATCAAATTCTTTCTAGGTTTGATCCAATGGATAATCCTAACACCTTTATAAGGGTCAAAATCAAGTAGAATGATACACAATTTTTTAGCCACAAATTTATAACCTCTAAAATGAATGTTACTAATATGATTGGCATTAAACCGAGCCTGAATTTTTTTCTTTAGTTCTAGCCAATATCCTTTTATGGTTCATAAGAGTACCATGATATTTAACATCATTTCTATTCATCCAGATGAACCAGATAAGGGTAATAGAAATTAAAAATTTGATATAACCTTTCACAGTTATTTTTGGAACAAACTTCAAGAAGTTGATATAAAGAAAGAGTATCATGAAAATAGTTAGTATAAAATAAATCATCATACCAAAGCCATAATTTAGAAGAAATAGCACCATTGACAAAAATATGATTTACATTTTCAATATGAAAGCAACAATAACACTTAGATGGTAAATAAAACCCTTTAATCCAAAGCAAAGAGTCCATAGGAATAAAGTTATTCAAAATCCTCCAAGCTAAAACTGAATAGGAAATGGGAATGATATTGTTCCAAAGTTTAGTAAAGACATTAGAGGGGTTTTGTTTATCTCTAATAAAATTTCAAACCTTTTTCAGAACAAAATCACCATTATAAGAAAGCTTAAAAAGAATTTGATCAGGTTTATTAGAAGAAATGGGGATAATTCTAAACTTGTTGAAAAGGGAAATAGGGATATAATTCTTAAGTTAGCTTTCATTCCAATTGTTATTAAGCCAAAAAGAGTTTACTTTAATAGCAGTAGTAGAGTGGGTAGATAAAAGGGTGTCAATATAGCCGTTGCCAATCTAATTATCTTGCCAAAGAAAGAAGAATGCGAATGAATACCCTAAGATATTAAGGATTCGGCAACCCATTTAGTGGAGCAAAGCCTTTTCCAAATAGTAGAGTCACCATCTTTATAAGCACATATAAGAGTTTGTTTACCTTGGCAATATTTTTCCATCATAAAATTAGCCCAAAGGCTATCATTCTTTCTAAAATTCCACCAGAGCTTATGAGATAAAGCGGTGATAGTTTCACGAATAGGTTTACAACCAAAAGCACCTTCACCAAAAAGACCACAACATTTATGCCAAGATGTCCAATGCATTATTTAGGTATAATTATTGGAGCCCCAAAAAAAATTATTAAGTAAACGATCAAATATAAAATAAACTAAATAAAAATAAAAAATAAACCTAAATAAAAATAAAAAATAAAATAAATAAAAAATATAAAAAAATAAACTAAATAAATTAAATAAAGCTAAACCTACTATTTTACTTAATTGAAAAAACCCATAAACCGTAAATCTTAAATCCTAAACCCTAAACCCTAAACCATAAACCCTAAACCCTAAACAAACAACCCTAAACCTTAAACCCTAAACCCTAAACCCTAAACCCTAAAAGCATAAACCCTAAACCCTAAACCATAAATCATAAACCTAACCTAAACCTAAACCTAAACACAAACCTAAGCATAAACCCCAAACCTAAACCCTAAACCTAAACCTGACCTTAAACCTAAACCCCACAGACCCCCAAACCCTAAACCTAAACATAAAGTAACTAAATTAATTAAAAAATAAACCTAAGCCCTAAAGCCTAGTAAATTTAAACCAATACTTAAACCATATGAATGAGCAGAACCTTGATGGAAAGAACATCACCGTCAACTAGGTTCAGCCTTGATCTTATGGAGGAGGCAAAGGTAGAGGTGGCGGTTATCATAGTGGTTATGGGGGATCTAGAGGTGCTGGTGGATATGGAGGTGGAGGTCGGACTAGTGGTGGTTATGGAGGTGGGAGGAGTAGCAAAGGTTACAACCACAGTGATGGCGAAGGGAGAGATCGAGGATATGATGGTGGATCTTGCTACTCGAGAGGCTAAGGTCATTTTGATAGGAACTGGAGAAACTAAAGAATGGCTGATCAGATCTATTTCTTATGGAACTATGTCTTTACACTAGAGACGCTTCTAGTTATCTATGGTTTTTTATTTGCTCTATGTTGAATCAATTTATTCTATTAAAAAAAATCAAAAATCCTAAACCCTAAACTAAAACCTGAACCCTAAAGCTAAAACTTAAACCCTAATCCCTAAAACCCAAAACCATAAAATCTAAACCTTAAATCCCAAAATCCTAAACCCTAAACCCTAAACCCTAAATCCTAAACCCCAAACTCCAAACCCTAAACCCTCAACCATAAACCTTAAATTAACCTTAAACACTAAACCCTAAGAAGCTAAAAACCTAAACCTAAACTAAATAAAACTTAAAAATGACAGAAATAAAAAACATAAACCAAAATAAAATAGTAAAATAAAATAAAATAAAATATAACCTAAACCTAAACCTAAACCTAAACTTATAAATAAAATACAATAAATAATAAAAACTAAACTAAAATAAAATAAATAAAAACCAAAATTAAACTAAAAAATAATAAAAGTAAATAAAATAAAAACTAAACCTAAAATAAAAATAAAATAAACTTAAATTAAAATAAAATATAAACTAAATAAAAAATAAACCTAAAAATAAATAAAAAATAAAACCTAACCTTAAACTAAGAAAAAAAATATAAACCTAAAATAAAAATAAAATAAACCTAAAATAAAATAAACTAAACTAAAATAAATTAAACTAAAATAAATAAAACCTAAAATAAACTAAACCTAAACCTAAACCTAAACTAAATATAAGAAAATAAACAAAAATAAACCTAAACCTAAACAAAAAAATAAAACCTAAAAATAAACCTAAAATAAAAACCTAAAACCTAAACCTAAAAAAAATAAAATAAAAACATAAACCTAAACATAAAAATAAAAAATAAAACCTAAACCTACAAAATAAAATAAAAATAAAACGTAAGTAAAAAATAAACTTAAACCTAAACCTAAACTTGAAAAATAAACTAAACTACAAAACCTAACTAAAATAAATAAATTAACTTAAAAAAGTAAACCTAAATAAAATAAATAAACTAAATAAACATAAACCTACCGGTTTACTTAATTGTAAAAAACACCTTAAACCCTAAATCTTAAACCCTAAACCCTAAACCCTAAACCATCCTAAACCCTAAAAAACCCTAAACCCAAAACCCTATCCTTAAGCCCTAAACCCTAAAAGCATAAACCCTAAAACCCTAAACCCTAAACCCTAAACCCTAAACTCTAACCGTAAACCCCAAACCCTAAACCTAAACCTATAGTAACTAAATAAATTAAAAAAATAAATCTAAATCGTGAAATCTAATAAACCTAATCCTAAACCTAAACCCTAAGAATGGGCAGAACCTTGACAGTAGGAACATCACCGTCAACCAGGTTCAATCAAGATCTGACATTAGAGGCGAAGGCAGAGGAGGCGATTATCGCTGTGGTGGTGGGGGATTTGGATGTGCTGGTGGATATGGAGGTGGTGGTCGAAGGAGTGGTGGTTATGGAGGCAGGAGGGGTGAGGGAGGTTACAACCATGTTGGTGGCGGAGGCAGAGATCAGGGATATGATGGTGGGTCCTGCTACTTGAGAGGCCAGGGTGGTTCTGATGGGAACTAGATAAACTGAAGAATGACTGATCCGATATGCTGCTTATGGAACTGTGTCTTTACAGTAGAGATGATTATAGTTATCTAGAGTTTTTGATTTTCTATATCCATGCTCATTTTTTATCTATGTCGTCACTTGTGTCTTAGAAAACTTGGTGTGTTACTTAGTTGATGAAATAAAAAAAGAAATGTTTTATATGAATTTATTCTCTCTTAAAAAAAACCAAAAATCCTAAACCCTAAACTAAAACATAAACCCTAAACCTAAAACATAAACCTTAAACCTAACCCCTAAACCCTAAAAACCATGAACCCTAAACCCGAAAACCATAAACCCTAAACCCTAAACCCTAATTCCTAAAACATAAACCCTAAACCCAAACCCTAAACCATTAACCCTAAACCCTAAACTCTAAGCCCAAAACCATAAACCGTAAACCCTAAATCCCTGACCTTAAACCCTAAAAAGCTAAAAACCTAAACCTAAACTAAATAAAACCTAAAAATAAAATAAATAAAAAAACCTAAACCATAATAAAATAAAAACATAAACTAAAACATAAAGCTAAATCGAAACCTAAAAAAAATTAAGAATAAAATAAAAAATAAAAATAAAACAAAAATAAAATAAATAAAAACCTAAACTAAACTAAAAATAAATAAAAACCTAAATAAAATAAAAACTAAACCTAAAATAAAACTAAAATAAACCTAAAATAGAAACTAAATAAAAACCTCAACCTTAAAAATAAACCTCAAAATAAATAAAAATTAAAACCTAAACCCTAAAATAAAAAAAAACTTAAACCTAAAATAAAAATAAAATAAAACTAAACCTACATTAAAATAAACTAAAATTAATAAAACCTAAACCTAAACCTAAAATAAACTAAACCAAAACCTAAACCTAAACTAAATAAAATAAAATAAACTAAAAATAAACCTAACCTAAATTAAAAATAAGACCTAAAAATAAACTTAAAATAAATACCTATAAAAAAAAATAAAAACCTAAACTTAAGCCTAAAAATAAAAAAATAAAACCTAAACCTAAAAAATAAAATAAAAATAAAGCTAAACTAAAAAATAAACCTAAACCTAAACTTAAACCAAAAAAATAAACTAAAATAAAAAACCTAAACTAAAATAAATAAACTAAACTAAATAAAAATAAAAATAAAAATAAACCTAAATAAAAATAGAAAATAAAATAAATTAAAATAAATTAAAAATAAATTAAATAAACCTAAAACTATTAGTTTATTTAATTTTTAAAAAATAAAAAAATAAAAAATAAAAAACCCTAACCCTAAAGCCTTAACCCTAAAACTAACCCTACGCCCTAAACCCTAAACCTTAAACCTAAACCCTAAACCCTAAAACCCTAAACCCTAAACCCTAAACCCTAAACCCTAAACCCAAAAACCTACAACCCTAAACCCTAAACCCTAAACCCCAAACGCTAAACCCTAAACCCTAAACCATAAACTCTAAACCCTAAAAACCTAAAAACCTAAATCTAATCTAAATAAAAGAGATTTTGACTACAAATGATTAGCCTGAATTTCTCTAATATAGATAAATATTGTATGAGCTCTATATGCCATAGTAGTTCGCCTCTCTCAAGTTTCATAAAGATGATGAAAGGTAGCTTCCTATTCGTGGACAAATGAAGAAAAAATCTCCTTAAGTTCAGACACTTAAGTGTCCATCTATGAGCAATACTCTTCTATAGCTGTGATAGCGATCTGATCATAGAGCTCCATTCTAATCAATATTATCTTCTCAATTGCAGCTCTTTCAATTTAGCAGATATATCGAGGAGCTAAATATGTTCTTTAAAAAGCTCTCTTTAGTAAAATATGAGTGGCTATTATCACTATTAAATCCAAAATATTTTTAAAAATTATAAAATAAATATCAAATCTGAAAGTATGCTACTTGTACTTTAATTATAAGCTTGCAGTGAAATATTATATAGGTATTCTTAGTATAGGTTTCCTTTCTTTCCCATGTTGGTATAGTTTTGAATAGGAATTTTGGTGAGACATAAGGTTCATTTGGAAGGGACCTAATGCTTACCTAATTTCATGTCCTATTCTTCCCTATGCTACCATCTAAGAAGGGTTACTCATAAATTGCATAAACAAAACAAATCTATTAAACAATTTTTGCATCTTTATTTTTTATTTCATTTCTTTTATATGCATGTTAGTACCTTAGGAAAGTGGTATATTAGTTTGGACACCCTAAGGTTGCGAAGCTTTAAGTAGCCCTAAGTAGGTCTTATACCTTACACCTCTGGTTAACAATGGCGCTGTACTCACATATGCCTTTCTTACTTTCATGTATGTATGTGAAATTTTGGATAAGGAAAACCTTTTCTACTTAAAAAAATCATGCATATTCAACTTATAAATTTTCTTACTTAGCATGCATCATAAAGTGTGTTAACTACTCTCATTTACATGTATAGGTATGCTTAGGGTCCATCTCTATGCATGTCATATATGTTAGGAAAGAAATGAACTAATGTGTGCTATGTGGATTTTGATTCATTTTACTTAATCTTAAAATGCATTCCTTTTTGAATAGGTTTGTTTAGAGTTTGTCTAAACTTAGGATTGATTAAAAGTTGTAATCAAATATTCATCTAAATGAAATTAAAATATGAACTTACTTTAGAAAATTACTTAAGGTTAGGGAAGGAAAGAGAAGTTCTCTCTCTTTCTCTCTCTTCATAACTTAGTAATTAAATGTAGGTTTCACTTAAACAAAATTAAAACATGAAATAAAAATCACACAAAACACTTAAACAACATAAATGAAACCCTCCTCTATGTTGAACATGTTCTTCACACTTAGAGAATTTAAACCTAAAGCCATAACTAAGCATACCACACAAACCTTCAAAGCACACACATTAGCCTAAGTCACCACTTCTAGCTTTAGGTTAGGTCAGTGCATGGTTTGATTTTTATTTTGTTTTGTGATAAATGTTTTAGACTAGATGTTAGGGTGTATGCTCATAGAATGAATTATAGAATATTCTCAGTCTAACTATTCTTTTCTATAGGAGATTGTGCTTAGGAGGCACTATCATAAATAAAAATATAAATGCTTCTTGCTTGTAGGCTCTTATACCCCTTTGCATAATTCATAGGCTAGGTGGACTTAGTCACCCATGTGTCGAGTGATAAGTCCAATATGCATGCTTGCGATGTGTGTGGCATGATTTAACAAACCTTTGTTTTGTAGGTGTTAGTTAGATTTATACTTTTCCTTTTCATGTAAACATTTGTATAAGTAGGATTTTGGAATTATTTGTTGTGGGGGATTAGGATGAGCATTGGTCATAAGATCCTATCTTATTCACCATGTGAAACCTTAGAGCATCTACCATCCAACCTTCCAAAGGAGGAACTAAAGAAGAAAAGAAGAAAAGAAGAAGAAAGAAAGAAGAAAGAAGAAAGAAGAATAAAGCTTGAAGACCCCCATAACATTGAATTCCTTTGCTTAAATTTTATTTTAATTAATTTGTAATCTAGGTTGTATAATGATAGAGCTCATCTACCGACATTTGATATTTTCAGGTTTGTATGGTGGTGCCCGACCACAAACAACCACTTATTCTTTTTGCGATTAGCTTTAAAAATTGTTTGATGATTTGTTTAGTTGTTGCATTAAGTGGCAAGCTTTTCCTAGTTTCCTCCTTTCTTTATGTATGGCCAAGATGTGGATTAGGCTCTTTAGAAAAAAAATAAATCTTTTACCCAACTTAACGACTGAATTAAAATTAAACACTCATGACCTCACCTAAAACTTAGGATTAAAATCAAGATAAAAGAATTAGCAACCCCTTAGCTGGATGAGCATTTCTTTATAATATCATGCGCAAATGCATCTTATTTCATACTTGATTAGATGGCTTCCACCTTTGTAAGAGAACCTGGCTTGACCTTTGAGGGCCATGGTGGAAACTCACCTCATCCCTTCTCACTGATTTTGGCTAATAATCTGACTTCTCATGCATTAGTCATAAAGATCCTATTAGTCCGAGTCAAAAATAATTGTCCAAAAATAAAAATAAAAATGAAATTTGAATTTCATTAGAATTAGGTCATTTGAAGCATGTCCCTTGACATGATCTAGTCTCTTTAGGGAGTGAGTTTAAGGACTTAGCTTCTTTTAAAGTAATAATAACCTAGCTATCTTGTATAAGCATAAAGACTTGCCTACATGTATTAAAAATCATAGTAGGAGTTAGTTGGCAAGCACCCTCAGGCGGTTGTAAGTCTAAGTTGTCGGGTGGTTTGTCCTCTCTTGTGGAGGCAAACCAATTACCCATTTTTTGCCTTAGATTTAGCTTGTACTTCTAGCCCTCACCGAAGCTCTCTAGATTTAGGTTTTGAGGTTGCTTCTCCCCTTTGTGGGCCATAAGCATAATAGCTCACCTCTTAGGAATTTCCTTAATCTTGTGTTAAGGAATCTTAAGTCATAAATCTCTAATGAAAAATGCAACTCAAATAAACTAAATCAATTTCTAAAATGTAAAGCCCAACTATAGGATAGTTTGAGATGCTCGCTAAGTTTCCTAGCATTGTGAGCATCTCCTACTTATTTCCTATTTTGGCTTCAATAATAACTCCTTTTTTTAATCAATCCCATTTGATCTTCAAAACATAAACCAATCAATTGATAGTCCTTCTCTATTAAAATCTTTAGAGACAATGATCATTTACCTTAATCGAGAGTTTTCCTAAGGGATCCCGTCCCTTGGGATGTAATTAACTATGGGGGCTTGCCCCTATATGGAACTTAATGAACTTCGATTTAAAATAAATTGCTTTACTTTTCCATGTAAAGTAGGGGAAGAATCTGGTACATATGCAGACCCA
This sequence comes from Cymbidium sinense, assembly GCA_021442155.1. NCBI lineage: Eukaryota > Viridiplantae > Streptophyta > Magnoliopsida > Asparagales > Orchidaceae > Cymbidium > Cymbidium sinense. Next base: position 273,005,940 of record CM038215.1, on the reverse strand, counting down.
TCATCCTTAGGAGTCTTTATTGAGGTGATTGGTTCCATTAAAGGGTAGTGACTTCTGTCTTTTGAGATAGTACACTATACCTTGATGATGTATCTAATCACCTGAATAAGTACATCTATGGATCTACATGACATCATACCAAGATGAATTATTATAAGGGCTCCTCTTTCATTTCTTCCCATAGATTTGAAAGGTGACTCTCTCGTAGAAACTTTTCACCACAGTAGCATGAGCTTTGATTTGAGGTGGATTGCTTGAAAAGCCAAGGAACGAGATGGAAGTGGTCAGCTTCGATTGAACTCTACCCTTTAATCATCAAGAAGCTTGGGGGATGATTCATTCTCGCTTATCTAGCTCCAAGGATGGTGTGTGCAAAGTTAATTGCACTTTGATGGAGGTTTGAAGAAATTTGGATTATTTTAATTTTTTTTTAAAATTGATAGAAGAAAAACCTTGAAATTAGCATGCTTTTGAATCTGTCTCTAGATTTGAGTGAGAATGAGGAGGGTATACCCCTCATTCTTTGGATTTGGTATATTTGGTTTTTTGAATATTTCATTTCATTTGATTGACTTGAGTGAATTTGCTTTTAATAGTTGATTTTTTGCTTGAGTATTCATTTCCATTTTTTGGCTTGGATGAATTTGGTTAAGTCCAAGAAATTGGATTAAAGGGTAAAAATTAGATTTAGATTTAATTTTGGATTTAGTTTTTCCTATTTGAATTTATATTTCATTTATATTTAGAAATATAAATGAAGATATAAATGATTCATGAGAAAATCATTTGAGTTTGGAGTGGTTTGGAAGAAAATTTGACCAAGCTTAAGGATGTAGCTCAAAAGGGCTTAAGTAGGGAATTAATTTAGTTTGATTTATTTTTGGTCATTGGAAGGTGGGTTTCCTTTATATTTATGAGTATAAATGAAGGAGTAATAGATTTATAAAGAAACCAATTAATTTTGGGTTGATTTGTATGAGATTTGGCTAAGCTTATAGAGATAGGTCCATAGGGCTTAAGAGGGGATTTGGCTTGGTTTTATTTAGTTTGATTTAGTTTTGGCTATTTGAGTTTATATCTCATTTATGTTTATGAGTATAAATTAAGATATAAATGATTCATGAAGAGATCAATCAAATTTGGGTTAAATTGGAGGAGATTTGGCTAGGTTTATGGAATTCCATCATATGCTTTGAGGGATTTTGATTTTGGATTTGATTATGGGTTCTAATCATTTGGTTTGGAATTTGGATTTGGATTTGATAAATGATTGATGGATTGGATTGAATTCTTGGATAAAATCAATTGAATTTGGTTAAGCCTAAGTCCATAAGATGAAATCAAAAGGAAGGGTTTTGATTTTTGGATTTGATTATGGGTTTCAATCATTTGGTTTGGAATTTGGATTTGGAATTGGTATTTGAGTTGGATTTAAGGTTCGGTTTGAGGAGGAAAGCATAGATTGGGTTTAGGATATAGGGGTAGTCTTCCTAAGTCCCTAACAACCTATTCTTATGGCTAACCCTTCTAAGTCTCTAAGCTTAGGTTAAGTGTTCAACTAATCACTAGAAGTGTCTTAAGACTAAGGCACTCCTAGTGTCTACAAGAGTTCTAGATCTATGATGAGGAAGTTGAGAACTCACTCCAAAAAGGAGGTCAATACTAAGGCACTCTCTCAGTAGTCGCCCTATGATCATTCTCACTTTGGAAGATGCAAGTCTGTTATGCATTCTTTCTAGCACGACCGTTGCACACCAATGGGCAACACTAGGTTGGGTTCGATTTATTATACATCAATGGGTCACCCTAGCGGCTGGTTCCTACTTATGAAGATGTAAGTCTACTACACTTTCTTCATGGTACAATCGTTGCACACTGAAAGGCGCCACTTAGCTCAGATAGTCTTACCCTTAAGCCGATAGACTACTACTTTAGATCGGTAAATCTGAGATAGGCCAAGCTCGACATAACAACTTTTTGGTATGGTCCATTGCACATCAATGGGATCCATCAAATTAAATTAATCCTGACTACTCTTGAGCTGACATAGGTCCATAGTGGAATTCACTCAGTAGTAAACTTAGGTCAGGTTTGATTTGTTACACCATCAACAAGTCACCCCAAAAATTGTTCCCCACTTTGGAATCATTGCACACCAAAAGGCAACCCTTAAGTCAGATAGTCCTACCCTGTGGCTAGTAGACTATCCCTTTGGACTTATGCGAGATAGGGAAAGGCCAACATAGGTCCTTCTCAGTGGGTCCATCAAACACCAACAGGGTCCACAACATAACACACCAAATTAAATTAAATTAAATTAAATTAATCATCAGGACTACACTTGAGTTGAGGTAAGATCCCCAATGACACTCTATCAATAGTCACCTTAGGTCGGGTTTGATTTGCTATGCCATCGACAGATCTCCCCAATGATTGATCCCTACTTTGGAAGATATAAGTGAGCTACTCTTTCTTCCAAGTACATACACAAAAGCAACCTTTAGGTTTGATAGCCTACCCATGGCGGTGGACTACCCCTTTGGATTTATAAATCTAAGATGCCAAGGCCTCCATAGCTCCTTCTTAGTGGGTCCATCACACATCCATAATAAACTAAATTCAAAACCAACCTTCTATTGAAGTCAAATTAAACATATTGAATAAACCAAACTTCACCCCGGAGGCACAAATCAAATTAGTCTCCCCTAGGAATCAAAATCTAAATCCAACAAATTCAACCAGGCTTATGTCCCCAGTGGATGTACCCTCAATTCAAAATTATTCTCTCCAGTGGAGCCATAATAAATCCAATTAAAATCTTATCCCCAGCGGATAGCCCAAACCTGCTTCCCTAGTGGAAGGTTCACATTCTCAATCCTAGCGATTAATCCATATCCTAGCGAAATGCCTCCATATCAATTAAAATAAAATAAATTACAATTAATTCTATCTTGATCCCCAGTGGGCTATAGATTCTTATCCTCAGTGGAGACAAACCAAAACTAATCATATTCACAATCAAACTCAAATCCGCATCCCCAATGGATAGCTTGAACCTGCTTCCCTAGTGGAAGGTTCATATAATTATTCCTCAGTGGATTTCTCCTTTTATGCCCTCAGCATAAACCTCTCACATGTCATGCCCAATGCATGTGTAATCCCTTACCTGATCTTCCTTCATGTCCTTAACATGTAATTCCAACCAAATCTACTGCTCTCTCTTATGCCCTTGGCATAAGTTGAGTTATATTGTCATGATGATCTACCTTTCAGACTTAGGCATAGATCATTTTCATTAGTACTTACAATCCTTTGGACATTGTTGATCATCTCGGTTAACGCTAATATGTGTGGTGTGCCTTATCAGTTACAACAAACCTATTGGGGGTCCTTTTGTTGACCTCACCTTTGGAGAGTGTTCTCAACCTCTTCTTTTTAGACCTATTAGTCTTCTAAATAGTAAGACTTCCTTAGTCATAAGACACTTCTAGAAATTAGGTGAACACTTAACCTAAGCCTAAATACTAAGAGGGTTAACCATAGGATTAGGCTATGGCTTAGGGATTAAGGAGACTCACCGAATCTATAGCCTAAATTTGACCTATGTTTACCTTCTCAAACCAAACCTCAAATTTAATTCAAATATTAAAGTCCAAATCAAATGATTGAAGCCCATGATTGAATCCAAAATCAAAATCCTTTCTAAGCCCTATAATTTATGTTATGGACTTAGCCTTAGCCAAATCCAAATCAATCCAAATTCAATTGATTTTCTCAAAGATCAATTCAACCCTTCAATCAATTTATCAAATTGAAACTCAAACTCAACTTTAAATCATGATCCAAACAAAAATCCAAATCTAATAAAATCCAAATCCAAACCCTTAAGCCAATTTCATGGACTTAACCAAATCTCATCCAAATCAAACCTAACTCAATTGATTTTCTCATAAATTAATCAATCCTTCAATCATCACTTCAAGCCATACCAAAATCTATAATCAAATCAATCAAGTCAAAAGTCAAACCTAACCTAACCCATTTGACCCAAAATATTCAAATAAGCTCCAAATCACATAAGTCTAATTAAAATCATATTAAATCTAAATTAAACTAAATTAAATTGAATCAAAAACATGAAATAAATGCACAAACATAAATAGACAAAAAAGAAATCAAGATGGGACATAAAATAGCAAATATGTCATTTCACCTAGAGTTGATCCATGTGAGCTCCACTAAGATAAAATTCAACAACTCAAAATTTGATCAAATTGACTCACTCCAAAGAGTCAAATTCATCAAATGAACATGTTTGAGTCTAAAACTAAACAAATCTAAATTTAAATCCAAATGGGTTGATTTGGCCACATAACCCAAGAAGACCCAAATGGATCAGATTAAATCTAAATTCAAATTAAATTAAAAATTAATTCAAATCAAACATCCAAAATCTTTAAACTTTTAATTAGATAAAATTTAGCCAACCAATGGGTTTAATTTAATAAATTTAATCATTTAACTCAAATAAGTCCAATATTAAGCCCAATTTTCATCAAAATGGGCTTAAATCAAAATCTACATCAAATCAAGTGAGATCAATTACTCCAAATTATCTTAAACACTTAATCAAACATGAGTGTAACCCAAACACACCATAATTGAGCCAAATTGATCATTTGAATCAATTAAGCCTAACTGAAACAAAATATAATTAACAAGCTAATCAAACTATAAAAATTATAAAATCAATCATTTAACAAAAATAAATTATCAACATTGTCATTGTATAATTAAAATAAAAATATAATTAAATTTGAACTTCAAATATAAATTTGATTAAAATTAAATCAAAATAATTAATAACTAAATAAATAATAAATATACAATTTAAAAAATCATTAATTATAGTATATATAATTTATAAACTTCAGTTAAATTAAAACTATAATCTCAAAATTATTAAAAATTATAAAGATTAATAAATAAATAAAATGATAAGCCTAAATAAATAATAACAAAAAAAATTCCATCCTTAGTCACGTGACACCAAGTGAAATATATATATATATATATATATATATATATATATATATATATATATATATATATATATATATATATATATATATATATATCAAGCATGTATGCTATCATTCTCATGCAACATTTATCTCATTCAAAAATAAAATAAAATAATAATAAATTTGGACATCACTCTTTTATTAAAGCTAGCAAAAGCGTGAAGTCTTTTTTTTATTTCACGTGAATCTCAAATAATATTATTTATTTTTATTCAAAGGAAAACCTACTCTCTGACTTTAAAAAATAAAAATAAAATAAAATATCTTATCTTACCCACTTGGAGCATGCTCTCTCTCTCTCTCTCTCTCTCCACATATAGAGCCTCCCATCCCTAACTAAGAAAAAACAACAATCATGGGCCGAGATTCCTTTCCATGTTTCTGCCATCGAATACCATCTCCTCATCTATTTTCATCCCCAAGAACTGGATGGAAACAAGAGAGAAAGTGGAGATCTTTCTCCCCACGCATGAGCCTCTCGTGCTCACCATTTTTTAAGAGAAGCCCAACATCTCTCACATCTTCCTTCATGCAACCAAAAATTCAAAACCAACCTTCCAAGTGGAGTCAAATTAAACATATCAACAAACCAAACTTCACCCCAATGAGGTAAATCATTAGTCTCCTAGTGGAGCCAAATCAAAATATAAATCAAAATTCAACCGTGCTTATGTCCCCAGTGGATGTACCCTCAATTCAAAATCATTCTCCCTGGAGCCATAAGAAACTGATCAAACTCTTATCCTGGGATAGCCCAAACTGATTCCCTAGTGAAAGGTTCACATCTCAATCCATAAGATTAAAATCCATATCCTGGATATGCCTCCATATCAATTAAAATAAAATAAATTAAAATTAATTCAATCTTGATCCCCAATGGGTTATAGATTCTATCCGGAGACACACCAAAACTAATCATATTCACAATCAAACTCAAATCCATATCAGATAGCTTGAACCTCGCTTAGTGGAAGGTTCATATACTCAATCCTGATTTCTCCTTTATGCCCTTAGCATAAACCTCTCACATGTCATGCCCAATGCATGTGATCCCTTATGGATCTTCCTTCAAGTCCTTAACATGGAATTCCAACCAAATCTACTTTGCTCTCTTATGCCCTTGCATAAGTTGTACATTGCACTAAGATCATGATTATATCTTTTCGCAGTATAGATCATTTTCATTAGTACTTGCAATCCTTTGGATGTTGTTGATCCTTCATCGTTAATTGCGGTGTGCCTTGTCAGTTACACCACACCTATTGGGGGTCCTTTTGTTGACCTCATTTTTGGAGTGAGTTCTCAACCTCTTCTTCTTAGACCTATGAGCCTTCTAAACACTAAGACTTCCTTATTCAGAAGACACTTCTAGCGATTAATTGAACACTTAACCTAAGCCTAAATACTTAGAGGGTTTACCATAGGATTAGGCTATGCTTTAGGGATTAAAGAGACTCACCTACTCTATAGCCTAAATATGTAAAAAATAAAAAATAGAAAAAACCTAACCCTAAATCATAAACCTACAACCCAAAATCTTAAACTCTAAACCCTAAAATCGTAAAACCCTACCCAAAACCAAAAACCTTAAACCCTAAACCCTAAACCCTAAACCCTAAATCCTAAACCCTAAACCCTAAAACCTTAAAACCTAAACCCTAAACCATAAACCCTAAACCTTAAACTCTAAACCCTAAACCTTAAAACCTACAACCCTAAACCTACAACCGTAAACCTTAAACCCTAAACCCTAAACCCCAAACCCTAAACCCTAAAACCTAAACCTAAACCTAAACTAAATAACCTAAAAAATAAAATAAATAAATAAACCTAAACCTAAACTAAACCTAAAATAAAAATAAAATAAAAATAAAACTAAACTAAATTAAAATAAATAAAACCTAAACTAAACTAAAAAAATACAATAAACATAAAAAATAGAAATAAAATAAAAAACTAAATGTAAAATAAAAATAAAATAAACCTAAAATAAAATAAAATAAAAACTAGATAAAAACCTAAACCTAAAAATAAACCTAAAAGTAAAACCTAAAATAAACAAAAAATAGAACTTAAACCCTAAACAAAAAGAACCTAAACCTAAAATAAGCAAAATAAAATTAACCTAAACCTAAACTAAAATAAAATAAACTAAAATAAATAAAACCTAAACATGAACCTAAAATAAACTAAACCAAAACCCTAAACTGAATAAAATAAAACCTAATAATAAAACCTAAAAATAAACCTAAAAAAACAAAATAAAGACCTAAACCTAAAAATAAAAAAATAAAACCAAAACATAAAAAAATAAAATAAAAATAAAACTAAACTAAAAAAATAAACATAAACCTAAACCTAAACCAAAAAAATAAACTAAAATAAAACCTAAACTAAAATAAATAAACCAAAAAATATAAACAAAACTAAATAAAAAAAATGAAAAATAGAATAAACTAAAATAAATAAAAAATAAACTAAATAAACTAAATAAACCTAAACCTACCGGTTTACTTAATTAAAAAAAAAACCCCGAAACCACAAACCTATAACCCTAAATCCTAAACCATAAACCCGTAACCCTAATCCCGAAACCCTAAACCCTAAAACCCTAAAACCCTAAACCCTAAACTCTAAACTAACCTTAAACCCTAAATCATATACCGTAAAAACACTAAACCCTAAAGCATAAGCCCAAATCCCTAAACTAACCATAAACCTTAAGCTAACCCTAAACCCTAAACCCTAAACCTTAAAGAATAAAGGCTAAACACTAAACCCTAAACCCAAAACCATAAACGCTAACCCTAAACCCTAAACCCTAAAACCCAAAAACCCTAAACCCTGATGCCTAAACCCTAAACACTAAACCTTAAACCCTACAAACCTAAAAAACTTAACTTAAACCAAATAAAAGCTAAAAATAAAATAAATAAATAAACATAAACCTGAATAAAATAAAATAAATAAAATAAAATAAAAACATTAAAGAAAACCTAAACCTAAACCCAAAAATAAAATAAAATAAATAAATAAATATAAACTAAAATAAAATAAATAAAACCTAAATTAATATAAAAACTAAAATAAACCTAAGAATAAAAAGCCTAAATATAATAAGAACTTAATGTAAAATAAAAAAAAATAAAAACTAAATGAAAACCTAAACCTAAAATATAAACCTAAAAATAAATAATAAATAAAACCTAAACCTAAGATAAAATTAAAATAAATAAAATAAAATAAACCTAAACCTAAACTTAATCTTAAAACTAAATAAAATAAAATAAACTAAAAATAAACCTAAACCTAAACTAAAAAAATAAAACCTAAAAATAAACATAAAATAAAAACCTAAAACCTAAACCTAAAAAATAGAATAAAAATCTAAACCTAAACTTAAAAACAAAAAATAAAACCTAAACCTAAAAATTAAAATAAAATAAACTCAACAAAAAAATAAACCTAAATTAAACCTAAACTTAAAATTTAAACTAAAATAGAAAACCTAAACTAAAATAAATAAACCTAAAATTAATAAACTAAATTAAATAAATAAAATAAGCCTAAATAAAATTAAAAAATATAGTAAACTAAAAAAAAATAAACTAAATATACTAAATAAATCTAAACCTACTGATTTACATAATTTTTAAAAAAAACTTTAAACCCTAAATTCAAAACCTACAACCCTAAACCCTAAACATAAACCCAAAACACTAAAATAACCTTAAACCCTAAACCCTAAACCCTAAACACTAAAAACCTAAAAACCTAAAAACCTAAAAACATAAACCTAAACTAAATAAAACCTAAAAATAAGAAAAAACCTAAACCAAAATAAAATAAAAAAATAAAATAAAATGAAAACCTAAACCTAAACCCAAACCTAAAATAAAAAAAGTAAAAAATATAAATTAAACTATAATTAAATAAATAAAAACCTAAACTTAACTAAAAAATAAAATAAACCTAAGAATAAAAAACCTAAATAAAACAAAACCTAAATGTAAAATAAAAATAACAAAAATATAAAATAAAATAAAATAAAAACTAAATAAAACTTAAACTAAACAATAAACCTAAAAAATAAATATAAAACCTAAAACTAAAAAAACTAAACCTAATATAAACAAGATAACATAAACCTAAACCTAAACAAAAATCAATTAAACTAAAATAAATAAAACCTAAAATAAACTAAACCTAAACCATAAAATAAATAAAATGAAATAAACTAAAAATAAACTTAAAATAAAAACCTAAAACCTAAACCTTAAAATAAAATGAAACCCTAAACCTAAACCTAAAAATAAAACCTAAACCAAAAAAATAATCATAAACCTAAACCTAAACCTAAAAAATAAACTAAAATAAAAAACTTAAACAAAAGTAAATAAACTAAACTAAAATAAAAAATAAACTAAATAAAAAATAAAAAAATTAAATAAACTAAATAAAATAAACTAAATAAACTAATAAGATTATTTATTTTAAATAAACCCTAAATAAACCCTAACCTAAACTAACCAAACCTAAACCTAAAACCTAAACCCTAAACCCTAAACCTAAAACACCTAAACCTCAACCTAAACCTAAAAACTTAAACCCTAACCCTATAAACTAAAACCCTAAACCAAAAAACCTCCCTAAATAAACCTAAACTAAGCTTAAAACTAAAGTAAACCCTAAACTAAACCTAAACCCTAAACTAACCCTAAACCATAAGTTAAATAAACCTAAACCTAAACCTAAACCCTAAAACTAACTAAACCCAAAGCTAAACCTAACCCTAACCTAAACCATAAAACCTAAACCCTAAAGTTTAAACCTAAACCCTAAACTATAACCTAAACCTAAAACCTAAAACCAAAACTCAATAAAACCTAAAAATAAAATTAATATAAAAACCTAAACCTAAATAAAATAAAAAAATTAACTAAAATAAAACCTAAAAAATCTAAACTAAACCTAAACATAAAATAAAATAAACCTAAAAATAAAACTAAATGTAAAATAAAAATAAAATAAACCTAATATATAATAAATAAAAAAACTAAATAAAACCTAAACATAAACCAAGAAATAAAGAAAAATAAAACCTAAACCCTAAACTAAAACCTAAACCTAAAATAAAAAATGAAATAAAGCTAAACCTAAACTAAAATAAACTAAACTAAAATAAATAAAACCTAAACTAAAAAAATGAAATAAACCTAAGAATAAATAACCTAAATAAAATAAAAATTAATCATAAAATAAAAATAACATAAACCTAGAATAAACCTAAAATAAAATAAAATAAAAAGTAAATAAAAACCTAAACCTAAAAATAAACCTATAAATAAAACATTAAAAAATTTAAAAAAACCTAAACCCTAAACTAAAATAAAAACTTAAACCTAAAATAAACTAAACCTAAACCCTAAACTAAATAAAATAAAATAAAATAAAAATAAACCTAAACCTAAACTAAAAAATAAAACCTAAAATAAACCTAAAATAAAAACCTAAAAGCTAAACCTTAAAAAATAAATTGAAAACCTAAACATAAACCTAAAAATAAAAAATAAAACCTAAACCTAAAAAAAAATGAATTAAAAAAATAAACATAATCCTAAACCTAGACCTAAACTTAAAAAACAAACTAAAATAAATAAACCTAAAATAAATAAACCAAATTAAATAAAAAAAATAAAATAAAACTAAAATAAAAAAATAAACTAAATAAACTAAAACCTAAACCTACCGGTTTAATTAATTTTATTTTTTTTAAAAGAAACACTAAACCCTAAACCCTAAACCCTAAACCTTAAATCCTAAACCCTAAAAGTAACCTAAACCCTAAACCTACAAACTAAACCTAAACCTAAAAAAACTAACCCTAAACTAAACCTAAACTAAACCCTAAACCCTAACCTAACTATAAACTAAACCTAAACTTAAACCCTAAACCTAACCCTAACCCAAACCTAAACCTAAAGTTAAAACCCAAAATCCTAAAAATCTAAACACTAAACTAACCCTAAACCCCTAAACCCTAAATTTAAACCCTAAACCTAAACCCTAAACCCTAAACCAAACCCTAAACCTAACCATAAACCCTAAACCCTAAAACCTAAAACCTAAAACCTAAAACTAAACTAAATAAACCTAATAAAATAAATAAAAACCTAAACCTAAAATAAAAAACTAAAACCTAAACCTAAACATAAAAATAAATTAAATTAAAATAAAAAATTAAAATAAAATAAAGAAAACCAAAACTAAATTAAAAATAAAATAAACCTAAGAATAAGAAATCTTAATAAATAAAACTAAACATAAAATAAAATAAAATGAAATAAAATAATAATTAAATAAAAACCTAAACATAAAAAATAAACCTAAGCCATAAACTAAAACAAACCTAAACCTAAAATAAAAATAAAATAAATCGAAACCTAAACTAAAATAAACCAAACTAAAGTAAATAAAATAAAAACATAAGCTTAAATAAACTAAACCTCAACCTAAACCTAAACTAAATAAATAAAATCAACTAAAAATAAAGTTAATCCTAAATTAACAAGTAAAACCTAAAAATAAACCTAAAATAAAAACCTAAAACCTAAACCTAAACCTAAAAATAAAAATTAAAACCTAAACCAAAAAAATTAAATAAAAATAAAACTCAACTAAAAAATAAACTCTAACCTAAACCTAAACCTATAAAAGAAACTAAAATAAAAAACATTAACTAAATTAAATAAATCTAAAATAAATAAACTAAACTAAATAAAAATAAAAAATAAAATAAACTAAATAAATTAAATAAACCTAAGCCAACTAGTTTACAAACCCTAAATCCTAAACCCTAAACCCTAAACCCTAAATGTTTGACCCTGGAACTAACCCAAAACCCTAAATCCTAAACCTTGAACCCTAAACCATAGACCCTAAACCATAACCATAAACCCTAAACCCTAAAAGCATAACCCTTAAAACTAAACCCTAAAACCTAAACCTTAAATCCTAAACCCTAAACCCTAAACCTAACCTAAACCCCAAACCCTAAACCCAAACTAAATAAGTTAAAATAGTGGGGATTTGGAGGTGTTGGTGGTCATGGAGGTGGTGGTTGTGAGCAGGATTATGGAGGAAGGGAACAACGAGGTTACGGTGGTGGCGGAGGGAGAGATCAGGCATATGATGGTGGATCTAGCTATTCCAGAGGCTATGGTGGTTCTGATGGGAACTAAAGAAATTGAAGAAGGGTCATCCAATTTGCTTATGGAACTATCTTTACAATACATTCTAATTATCTAGGGTTTTGATTTGCATATGCGTGTTTCATTTTTATCTATGTCCTCACTTATGTCTTACAAAACTTTGTGTGTTACTTGGTCGATGAAATCAAAATGATGAAATGTTCAATCTGAATTTGTTCTCTATTAATAAAAAACCAAAAATAAAAAAACCTAAACCCTACACCCTAAAAACCCTAAACTCTAAACCCTAAAACCTTAAACCCTAAACCATAAACCCTAAAACCTAAACCCTAAACCCTAAACCCTAAACCCTAAACCCTAAACCCTAAATCCTAAACTTAATCCCTAAACCCTAAACCTTAAACCCTAAACCCTCAACTAACTCTAAACACTAAACCCTAAACCCTAAAAAGCTAAAAACCTAAACCTAAATAAAGTAAAACCTAAAAAAAAAAAACCTAAACCAAAATAAAATAAAATCCTAAACTAAAACCTGAACCTAAACCTAAACATAAAAACAAAATAAATTAAAATTTAAAAATTAAACTAAAAGAAAATAAATAAAAATTTAAAATAAACTAGAAAATAAAAAAACCTAAATAAAATATAAACAAAACCTAAAATAAAAATAAAATAAATCTAAAATAAAAACTAAATAAAAAAATAAACCTAAAAATAATAAAAAATAAAACCTTAACCATAAATTAAAAAAAAACCTAAACTAAAATAAAAATAAAATAAACTTATGCCTAAACTAAAATAAATAAAACCTAAACCTAAACTTAAAATAAATTAAACTTAAACCTAAACCTAAATCTTAAATAAACAAAATAAAGTAAAAAATAAACCTAAACCTAAACTAAAAAATAAAACCTAAAAATAAACCAAAAATAAAAACCTAAAACCTAAACCTAAATGAAAAAATTTAAATTAAAAAAATTAAACCTAAACCTAAAAAAACAAAAAAAAAATGAAACAAAACTAAATAATAAACCAAAAGCTAAACCTAAACATAAAAAATAAACTAAAATTAAGCACCTAAACTAAAATAAAGAAACCTAAAATAAATAAACTAAATAAAATAAAAAATAAAATAAACCTAAATAAAATAAAAAATATAATAAACTAAAATAAAAAATAAACTAAATATTCCAAAACCTACTAATTTACTTAATTTTAAAAAAAAACCTTAAACCCTAAACCCTAAAATTAACCCTAAACCCTAAACATTGAACCCTAAACCTAAAACCCTAAACCCTAAACCCTAAACCCTAAACTTTAAACCCTAAACCCTAAAACCATTAACCCTAAACCCTGAACCTTAAAACCCTAAACTTTAAAACCTTAAATCCTTAACCCCAAAATCTACAAACCCTAAACTTTAAACCCTAAACCACAAACCTTAAATAGTAAACCCTAAACACTATAAACCTAAAAACCTAAACCTAAACTAAATAAAACCTAAAAATAAAATAAATAAAAAAACTTAAACCTAAATAATATCCAAAAAATTAAATTAAATTAAAATCTAAACCTAAACCTAAACTTAAACCAAATTATAAAATAAAAAATAAAAAATAAGATAAATAAAAATTGAAACTTAATTAAAAAAATAAAATAAACCTAAAAATAAAAAACCAAAATAAAATAAAATAAACAAAAATTAAAAATAAATTAAACCTAAAATAAAATAAAATAAAATAAAACTAAATAAAAATCTAAACCTAAAAAATAAACCTAAAAGTAAAACCTAAAAATAAATAAGAAAACCTAAACCCTAAATTAAAAAAAAGCTAATCCTAAAATAAAAAAATAAGATAAACCTAAACCAAAACTAAAGTAAACTAAACAAAAATAAATAATACCTAAACCTACACTTAAAATAAACTAAAATATAAACCCTAAACCATAAACCATAAACCTTAAACTTTAAACCCTTAGAACCTAAACCCTAAACCATAAATTGTAATTCATAAACTCTAAACCCTAAACCCTAAACCCTAAACCATAAACCCTAAACCCTAAAGCCCTAAACCTAAACCCTAAAACCTATAACCCTAAACCCTAATCCTTAAACCCTACACCCCAAACCCTAAACCCTAAACCCTAAACCCTAAATAAACCCTAAACCCCAGACCCTAAACTAGCCATAAACCCTAACTCTAAATCCTAAACCCTAAACCTTGAATAAATATGTCATTAAGAGTAGATCTATAGAGTGACCTAATCCTAACATAAATATGATAACTAAAGAAAATTTCTTCAATAAACTTTCCCTTGACTACTAGAGATTTGAATACCCTAAACCCTAACCCTAAATAATATTATAATACCAAATATTATAATATAATGTAGCATCATAAATTTAAGAATGTAGTGATGTGTTTTTGGATGTTATAAGATGTTTTGAAATGTTTTAGTATATTATGGTATTGTGACCTATAGTGTATATAAATATATATCATAAAAATATTAATTTAACAAATCAAATGATGAAATTTGTTAAATTTGAAGTGGGAATATGGTTGTAGTACCAAAGGTGTGCTACACCACTTGTAGTCTAAAAAGTAAGATTTTATGTTCAAAATAAATATTATATGTTGTAGCATAGTATAACACCATATATCATAATATATTTTTCTGTGCATATTAAATTTATTTAGTATTTTACAACCATGCAATGAGCCTACACTAGCATTATTTATAAAAATGTTGATTTAGACTTTAAAGTGGTGGAATTTGGCCAAATTCATAATTAGAGCATGGCATCATAATATATTTTTTAATTTAAAATATGATAAGTGATACGACTAAAATATATTGTTTTTTATTATTTAGACAAATTTATGATTTTTTATCTTAAGCAATACCTTGGGATGTGATATGCAATATAATATAATATAATATGTGATAGTGTATTATAACATATGATACCATAACATAGTGTA
The DNA here is from genome assembly GCA_021442155.1 of Cymbidium sinense. NCBI lineage: Eukaryota > Viridiplantae > Streptophyta > Magnoliopsida > Asparagales > Orchidaceae > Cymbidium > Cymbidium sinense. Next base: position 272,990,658 of record CM038215.1, on the reverse strand, counting down.
AAATCACACATTATAGCATACTATTGTGTATTACTACTTATTTTTTAGCATATTTTAGTTTGTTATTGTATGATGTAGTAGTGTTTTTACTGGTATAATTCATAAAAATATTGATTTATAGGTCGAGATGATGGGATTTGGCCAAATTTAAGGTAAGCTTTAGGGAACATCATGCTATGGTGTGTCATTTAATCAAAAGAATGCAATTTTGCATCCAAAATAAATGTTCATTTTAACCAAATTTTATATTTTGCAAAGTAATGTAAGATAATTTATTTAAATATTTAATATTATAATATATAAGATATATATATATATATAATACATATATATATATATATATATATATATATATATATATATATATATATATATATATATATATATATATATATATATATATATATATATATATATATATAATGTTATTGTACATTTTAGTATGTTTTACTTTTGTTATAATACATTGGGTCAAAACTCATAAAAAATGTTAATTTGAAGGTTGAGAAGGAAAGAATTTGGCCAAATTCATGGCACACTAAGAAGCAACACCAAAATTATGCTATTTTGTACCATTTCTAATAGAAAACAACAATTTTACATCCAAAATGAACATTATTATTTTGAGAAAATTTTGTTATTTGTTCCTTTTAAGTGATTCTAATGAGGTTTAATGTTAGACAATATATTATATTATAGCAAATTATAATATAACATCATATATTATAATATAATATAGTGTGTTAATTCACACTATAATATGTTTAGCATGATATTGTATAGTTATTTTGAGCTTGCACCATCACAAATCATAAAATATTGATTACAATGTTAAGATGATGTAATTTTAACAAATACATTGTTAGGCTTTTGGTTGAAGTATTAAAGGTGTGCATAAGAAAAGAAATAAGATTAGATGAGAATTCCATGTTAAGGACATGGAGGAAGATCCGCTAGGGGATCTCACATGCATTGGACATGACATGTGAGGGGTCTATGTTGAGGGCATAAAAGAAAAAAAATATGTTGGGGATAAGGTTTGAATTTGATTTGATTATATGATTTATGGAAAGAAGATCCACTGGGAATAAGAATCTATATTCTATTAGGGATTAAGATTGAATTGACTTTAATTTGTTTTGCTTAAATTGATGTGGGGCATCGCTAAAGATATGGCTCAGTCCCTGGATCGGGTATATGAACCTTCCACTGGGAAGCATGTTTGTATATGTTAGATTGGGATTTTAGTTTGATTTCATAGATTTGTTTGGGGATGTATCCATTGGGGATTGAGTTGGACTTTTGATTTAAACTCTACTGGGAGTTAGTTTAATTTGGTTCCATTGGGAGGTTGGTTTTGAATTTTATTTGTTTGCTTGACTTGTTTATATATTATTTTGGGATCCAGGGGAGAAGGGTTTGATTTAACTCGGGAAAATATTGGGTTTAATTTAATTTGAGTTAATGTATGGACCATCAATGCATGGACCCATGAGAAGGGGCTATATCGACTTGACCTACCTCGTTTACAAATCCAAAGGGATAGTCTACTTGTGGGATAGCCAACCCAAGGGGTTGCCTTTTGCAATGCAATCTATGCTAGAAGAAGGCTAGCAAACTTACCTCTTCCAAAGTGAGGAACAACGCTAGGGTGACTTGTTGGATACACAATCAAATAACCTAACTACCAGTGAATGTGGGTCTTATGTCAACTCAAAAGTAGTCAAGATAATTTTTAACTTAATTTCATATGATTTGATATGGTTTATTTGGTTTAGTTTGATTTTAAATTGAGGGCATATCCACTGGGCATGTGAGCTCGATCAAATTTGATAAATTTATTTTATGGACCATGTCGGTGCGCGATATACCCACTAAGAAGGGACTATATTGGACTTATCCTACCACTGCTTTACAAATCCAAAGGGATAGTCTACTCGTTGTGGGGTAGAGCTAGCCAACCTAAGGGGTTGCCTTTCAATGTGCAATGCGTAGGAAGAAGGCAGAGACTTACATCTCTAAAATAGGAACAACCGGGTGACTGCTTGAAGCACAACAAATCGAATTCAACTTAGGGGCTACCTGAGTGAATGTAGAACTTATATCAACTCAAGAGTAATCGTGATTCTTATAGGGAGTTTTGCAACACTAAAGATAAAATGTTTTGGAAAAGGTGTCCTCCTAATTCACAAGTGAATATATATTTTATTTATATGTTTGCATGGGCCTTGTTGGTGTGTAAGGGACCACACTGAGAAGGGGCTATCTCGTCCTTGACCTATCTTAGATTTACTGGACCAAGGGAGAATCTGCACATCCACAAGATGGATTCTCCAACCACAAGGGTGATTACTGGGAAAGGAGAACTATCCAATCTGATAGTAACTCAGGTAGTTTCTAAATTGGGTCACAATGAATGTGATCCAAATATAGTGCCCACATGGCTACTAAGGGCATTATCTTGAGCCTTGGAAAAGAAAGCCTATATGTGTACCATGGCCAACTCAAGGAGAAAGCATAACAAACTTACATCTTCAATGAGTGGTGTATCCTAAGGTGCAAGAACCAACCAACCTAAGGTGTATCCATCAGCATGAGTGGTGTATCCATCAAGATAGTGAGAACCAACCAACCTATGGTGCCGATGTGCAATGATCAATCTAGAAAGAAAGCATGTAGGCTTACAAATTTCTAAGCGAACCGATCATCGGATAGTCTATCAGTGATGATGCTATCTAACCTAGAGCAACTACTAAGCGGGGAGCCCGGAAGAAGGACTGGACCTACACTTGAAGTAGTCAGGAGGGAAGGCACCACTAGGGGACTTATACTAAGCCTTGAATATACTCATGAAGGCTAATCCAAGAAGAAAGCATAGCAAACTCACATCCTCTTAAATGAAGCCAACATGAGGTAGCTTACCCACACAATAAGGCCTACCAAACTAACAAGATGCTCAAAGGCCCAAGTAAGAAAGGAAAGTAAGCGTTCTTACATCCTCCAAAGTAAGAAAACCACTAGTGTGACTACCAGAGGTAGCACGTCAGTGACTAGAGCTACTAAGTGAGTAGTATTATCTCAACTTAGAGTATCTCGAGACAAAAGATATGTGTTTTTTTATATGTTTGTGTGTAGTTTTTATTTATGTTGTCTAGATGAAGGATAGGATGCCACTTGGGTTTCTTACACCTACCCTAAACACATCATGGAAGATTCACAAACAAGAATCCTTTCAACATGGAAGAGACTGAATTCAAAATGGAATTTTTATTGATGATAATTATTTTCAAACATGATTTATAAAATTTTTTAGTAGAGCCCATTGATTGGAAGAATTGAGTGCTCTCTTTTATGATTAATAAGCTAGTAAGATCCTCCTTGGTAGGGCCTCTATGGAAAAGGGCCTCTGGATTCAATCTTTCCTCCCATCTTACGAGGGCAATCAGCTTCCTTAGACCTAAAATAAGCTCTCCTACTTGAAAAGCTCTAGACACAAACTTATTGTGAGCTTGAATCATTTTAGCTTTGTACAACTAGAGGTTTTTGCATGCGCAGCATCGTCTCCTCAAAACCTTCAAGCTCTTCTAACCAAACTTCTTATGCTCTGATCTGTTATCCACAACTGTCCTTAGTGATTGGAGTTGAACTTCTAATGGTAGAATGACTTCGTACCCATACACTAAGGAGAAAGGAGTAGACTGAGTTGGAGTTTTATATATGGTGAGGTAGTACCAGAAGGCTTCAACTAACTAGTCATCTCACTATTGCTTGTTATTTTTGAGTATCTTTTTTAGTATTTAGATGAGAGTCTTATTGAGGGCTTCTACTAAGCCATTTGCCCTCGGGTAGTTGATGGTACAATATCTTTAATCTAAGTTGTGTCTTTAGGCAAAGTTATTGATCTCAATGCTCTTGAATGTAATACCATTATTAGATATAATTCATCGAGGCACAACCAACATATATGATATGGTTCCTAAAAAATGGAGCACATGTTGACCTGACCTCTTGAGAAAGAATCACCTTCTTCCATTTGGAAAAGTAGCTAAGATGAACCGATGACCTTTGGAAGAAGGAGGATCAATCAACTACCATGTCGGTACCCCAATACTCAAATGGCCATGAGGCCAATGTAGATGTAATGTTGGTGCAGGACCACATCGTATATTTATATTAGGGGCATTTCCTAGCCGTATCAATGTAATCTTTGATCATCGATGGCTAGTAGTATCCTAGTCTCTTGATCTTGGCTTTCATCTTTGGATCAGAATGGTTGGCCCCACATAATCTAGAGTGTACCTCGGTCATGATCTTATGGTTTCGCTTGTCAAACAATGTAACCATGATATGAAAGACCGCGATACAAGACATCATCCACAAGAGCATATGAAAGTGCTCTCTGCTTCATTTGAAGGACTTGGGACTTCTCTTGAGGTATCTTGCCTTTATTTAGTTAATCCATGAATGTTGCCTCCAATCTAACTCCTCGTCCTTCTTGGCAATGGAAACTTCCCCTTCAAGAAGTACTTTTTGATGAGTTCAATATCAACAAGGGATAAGAGCTTGGGCTTTATAACCTTCTTGGATTTGATCAATCTATTTTGGACATTTATTGGTATGGACTCATCCTTCGACATGCCAACTCCTTGGCAAGCTTGGATAAAGCATATGCTATGGTGTCTCTCGAGGAATCTTATAAATGGTACCTGGATTTTGGCCAACAACTCCATAGTGTAGTTGTGGTAGTGATGGAGTTTGAGATTTATAATTTTATAGGACCCAATGCTTTGGTTGATAAGTAGCTGAAAATCCCTAAAGATGTTGATGCTCTAGATGCTTAGAGTAATGGCTAACTCCAGACCCAAAATCAAAGGTTCATATTCAGCTTCATTGTTGGTGCAAGGATTGTGATGATATATGAATCTCATCATCACCCGAGTTAAGAGAACTATTCCTCACTTTCCGAATAGTAGATTGTGTTTCTCCTCTTTGATAGGAAGTCACACCATCAAAGTACCACGTCAAGCACTGAATGCTAGTATCTCCTAAGTTCATGATTTATTCATCGGGAAGATTATCATTAAATAGAGAGTCAATAAGAATTGTGTGTGATGTTAAGAAATATGCTAGCACTTGTCCTTTCACTGCACGAAGGGGGATGATGGTAATGTCAAACTATGAGAGGATCATGGACCATCATGCCAATCATCTGGATATCGTCAGCCATGTCATGAGATACTGTAGTGGATTGATGATAGAGATTAAGTTCACCTTATGAGGAAGCATGTAGTGTTGTAGCTTTTTGGATGCAAAGATTAAAGCTAGGAAATGCTTCTCAATGGGTGGATAATTAGCCTCAGTAGGGATTAGACAATGGCTGAGATAGTAGAGTTAATTTTCCATCCCGTCATCATTGGCTTAGGCCAACAAAGAATCGATGGAGTCATCTAACATAGTAGTGTAAAGTATGAGTGAGCGTGATGGGGCTAGAACTAGATCACATTAATGCTTGATGTCTTCAAGGCATCACACACTTGTCATCCCACTCCTAAATTGGTGTCCTTTTGACAAGTGCCAAGAATGGCACAGACAACATCCCATAAGTTGGATATAATGCATCTAGAGACGCCAATCTGAATGATCAATTGAGTTAAACTTTTAGGGGGTGGCATTTCTAATATGTATTGATCTTTTTTGGATTGATTTAGATTAGTGTCGACAACAAACCCAAAGAATTTTCCAAGCTACTCAATGCACACTGGGGTTCATTTTGAGGTTAAATTATCTTAACTATTGAAAACTACTCTCAAGTCAAAGAGATGGTCTTTTTTCTCAACTTTTGACCACAAGATCATCGACATAACACTCAACTTGATGATGAATGAGTTTTTCAAATTGATCAGTCACGGTATGTAGTCGACATTTTAAGGCTTTAAGGCATGACCTTATAGTAATAGATTCCGATCGGGGTTCTAAAAGTAGTGTTTCTTTCACCTTTAGGGGCCATCTTTATTTGGTTATATCTAGATGAGCCATCCATGAAAAAGAAGATTTCATGAGATGAGATAATGTCCACCATCAAGTTTGGGATTGGTAGTGGAATTCTTCTTTTGGACATGCCCTATTTAAATCCCTAAAATCAGCGCATATATGAATTTGACCATTCTTTTTCTTAACTAGGACAATGCTAGCTAACTAGGTAGGGTATTTTTCTTCTCGGATGAAGCCAGCATCGATCAGTTTCTTGACTTTAAAAATGACCTATTATTCTATGTTTAATCCCATGTGTCTAGGAGCTTGCTTGATAGGGTTAACAATAAGCTCTATTGCTAGTTTATGGACCGCCAAGAGCCAATCTAGAATCTCTTCATAACTCCATGTAAAGTAGTCTTAATTAATAGCTTAACTAAGTTATTAGTTTCAATTTCATTCAATGAAGAACTGATGTATGTCGTGTGTGGATCTTCTTCAACTCCTAAGTTGATTTCCTTGAGCTCATCGATGGTTGACCTGATCTCTTCTTCAAACTCTGGTGGTGCATCTTTGACTTCAAAATCATCTGGATCATCTGAAGTTTCATAGCTCCTCATATGATTTAATGTGATTTGAAAAGAACCTATCGATTTCAAATGATTGGTGATGACTAAGCGTAATCATCATCTACTGACCCATATTGAATCCTAGTCCTGGTCTTGATTGAGAGCTTTTGCATTTGTTCTTCCATATTATTTTGAAGTAGTCTGACCTGTGCTTTGACCAAGTATGTGGTATTAACCCTTTCTTTGATAAATTATGAACACAAGGAAAGTATCAATCAAAAGGTAATCTTATTAAATCTTTATATGAATCATCCTCAAGTTCTACATCAACTTCTTGACTTGAGGATGATGCTCCTAGAAAGAACCTCTAAGTCTTCACACTTATGGATGACTTAGGGGCTTCCTTAACTACCAAACCCTCAGCTTTTTGAAAGGAAAGTGAGGTTAGAGCTATGGTTCCCAACTAATGCCTAACTATTTCATATATAGACTTATACTTATATGTTTAGATTTGGATGGTCTTCATTCATTATCGGCTCAAGTGTCACCTTCCAAGGAATCTACTACTAAGAGAAGGTTGGTATGCTAAATATATAAGACTCATTATGAACTAAATTCTAAGTCTATATGGATAGATGTGTATACTCTAGTAGTGGAAAAAAATCTTGTATTGGGTGGCCAATAAAGAGGTTTTCCACCCTATGGACTGCCTCTGGACTGTCCTCTTCCTCTATCTAGTGGAGGTTAGGTCATTTTACCCATATGTTTGAATGGAGTAACGAATTGTGGGTGGAATCTAATGTCGTCACTTCCTCTCCTCCTCCAAGTCTATTTCCACTTTTATTTTCTTTTCATTTTCTCTTTCTTTTCTCTTTCTTTTCTTTTTTTTTTTCTTTTATTTTTTAAACTTTGGCCTAGTTCTTGAGAATAGACTTGTTGATTTTGAGGAGGTAGTAAGTCATATTTTCATATATGCAACCTGAAATGTAAATGGCTTGAGATCTCCTTTGACACGTAGATGATCCCACCTCTCACAAACTTCATACAGATGTAGAGTGGATAGAACTACATTGTTCTCATATATCCATGGTCTCCCAAGCAAAGCATTAAAAGATGTATCGAGTCTATAATGTGAAACTTGGCTTGGTCTTTAATCATCTATCTCAACACTATGGAGCATGGGCATTGACCTCACTCTAGAGTGATTCAATCTTCCCAACTTAGAGAGTCTTCTAGACACAAAGACTTCTCTAGTTATAAGACACTTCTAAAACACTTAACCTAAGCTTAAAGACTAATTAAATAGATTAATATAGGTTATGCCTTAGGATTAGATAATCCACCTACCCTACAACCCCAAATCCAATCAATGTTCACCTTCTTAAACCAAACCTCAAGTTCAATTCAAATCAAATCCAAACCAAATTCTAAAACCAAATGATTGAAGCCCATGATCAAATCCAAACTTGAAACCCTTCCTAAGTCATATAAGACCTATCCCATGGACTTAGCCAAATCTTAATCCAAATCAATTCAAAATCAATTGATTTTCTCATAATCAATTTATATCTTCAATCATCTTCCTCAATATAAATCAAATCTACATTCAAATGATCAAAACTAAATCAAACTAAATCAAATTAAATCAAAACCCTTCCTAAGCCACATGACCTATCCCATGGACTTAGCCAAATCTTAATCCAAATCAAGTCAAACTCAATTGATTTTCTCAGAAATTAATCATATTTTTCTTCATAAATTTAAATGAAATATACATTTAAATCATCAAAACTAAATCAAACCAAATCAAAATCAAACCTAAGCCACATGACCCAACCATGGACTTAGTAAAATTCATTCATTCCAAAACCCAAATTAAATTGATTTTTCATGAATCAATCATACCTTCAATCATTTTCACAAATATAAATGAAATCTACAATAAAATCAACCCAAGTCAAACCCAACTTAACCCTTTTGACTTGAAATGTTCAAATGAACCAAAACCCATTTGAACTCAAGCAAATTGCAATTGAATTTATTTATCATTCCCAAATCTATATATAAACTCAACTAAATCAAACTCAACGCAAAATCAAGCCAACTAAACCCAATTGGTCCACTTGACCAATTTGACCCTATTTGAGACAAGTTCTAATTCTACAAATTGGATTGAACCAAGCCCATCAAAACCTCCCATCATGATTGTTGATCACCCTAAGTAGATCAATTATCACAAATTGAGTCAAACCAAGTCATTCAGTTTTGACCCATGAACCCAAACTATCCAAATTGCTACCTATGCCAAATCCCTTGAAACTAATGATTCATACTAAATCAAACTCAATATTTGAAAATGACTTGACATCCAATTGAGTCAAACCAAACCTAATTGGCCATCTTGACCCAAGTTCACCATAATTGACCTAAAATACAAAATTGGGTCAATCAAAATATAAACCAAATTTGATTGCATCCAATGGCTCAAGTTCATTCTAAAATGATTATTGAAGTTGACCAAAGCTATGATTAGACCCAATTGAACCCAATTGAACCTAATTGAAAAATTCAAATAAAACCACCAATTGAAACTAAAGCCTACAATCATCTTCAATTGGTCAACTAAACCCAAACCAACACCCAACACAAGCCAATTTGATTTGGTCAAATTGGTCAACTTAACCCATTTGACCCAAATGAATTAAAATGAGCCAAAATCAAATCTAAGTCAAACTAAACCAAACCAATTGAACCAAAACATCCCAAATGATCATATGAACTTAATCCAACCCTTAGTTTGACCCAATTTGACCAATTGGTCAAATTGTCCCAACCTAACCTGATTTGACCTAAATGAGTCAAATTGAGCCAAACCTAACCAAATTAACTCTAATTAACTTGAAATTTGGGTTAAACCACTTTTGGCTCATTTTTAATCTACCCAAATCAGATTCAATGTCAAATGATCATTCTACCCTTGGGTCAAGGGCATCACATCAGACAAATCACCCATGCAAGTGGTCATTTCTATTCCTTTGCCACTTGGTACTCTCCCAATGGTTCACCTTGGCACCTAGGACACTGCCCAACATGACCCAAGGGGTGGTTTGATCAGCCATGCCCCATAAGAGGTGAAATCACCTTAACCTCCCCACTCGAGCATTTAAAACCCATAAGACACCCATGTTTCCTCCATGGCAGCTACCTCCACACCTTCAACAAAGCCGAGCCAACTCTATCCACCCAAGACTCCTGAGATGGCCCACGAGGCCAAACCTAATCCCATCATTCGATTATACATAAAAAATCATTCCCCTGAGCTAAAAGATGCAGAGCCTTTTCCTAAACTCCCAAGCTTGTTCCTTGATCAAAAAATTCCATTCCCATCTGTCCCAAAATAAGACACTCCCATTTCCAACCTAACTTCCTCAATTCTTCATCAAACTCAAAATAACTTTGCACGCACCTTCCCTAGGCATCGTTGAGCAACAATGAATCATATCCCAAGCTTCCTAAGCACCATGGTGAGACTTGATCAAATCGAGCTCCAAATCATCGATTCTGGCCTTTGAGCAACATCAAGGAATTGATCTAATTGCCTCAACATGGCTTTATCTCAACTAGATGAAGCTTCCTTAATCATTCGCATCTTGAGCCCATGAGGTATGCTTACAAAATTGATCCTTAGGCTAAAATGGATTGGAGCATTTTGAAGAAAACTTGCATCTTGTGTGATCTTGATCATTGGATCCCCTCTGATCGATGTTGAGAAGTTGTGGGATTCTTTGGGAGTTGATCTGAGCTCGGGTAAGCTCGGATCAAGTGAGCAATGGTGGACAGACTCCATTCTCCCTCACTCGAGTGATGTTAGATCATGCACCATCCATTCTAAGTGATCAAAATGGAAGGTCATTATTAGATCTGGTAGAGTGATCTGATTTAATCATATTATGCTGTGGGGTTAATCATAGCCATCCGATCTTAGATCGAATGGTGTACGAGAAATCATGTCCCTCGCCGCCACATAGGCACTGAGTCGGATAAGTTTTAAGTAGTCAATCATGCGACGCCATGTGGAAAGTGCGCCGCATCAGCACGCCATGTGGCGCCAACAAGATTAGGCTTTAATTAGGCTTAATTAATCATTTTTAATAACTAAAACTTTTAAAAATCACAAAAAATCATAGAAAAAAAAATTCAAATAAATACTCATTTGAAAGGTATTTAGAGGAGAATTAATTAAAATGATCTTAACTTTTAAATAGTAATTAAGATTTAAATATAAAATTAATTAGCTTAATTACTTTTTAATTACTTAAGAAATTAATCCCAAATTTTATGGGTTAATTTAAAAGGATGACATCTACCTCCCATGATTTTCTTGGGATTTATTGCTAACTTAATTAAGAAAATTGACTAATTAAACCTTAACTACTCTTTTAAGTTAATTAATGATTAATTAATCCCATGGACATAGTAGTTAATTAAGTTTATTAATCATTATTCAGTAAGTGAACTAAGGAATAGGTTGGGACCCCTTTCTTTAAGTTCATTTCAACCTTTTAAAATGAAATTAATTAAGATTTAACTAATAAATTAAATCACTTAATCAAATTGAAATCATAATCACATCAGACCTTAATTAATTAAATCATGGGGTAGATCTTTAGGTGTTTAATAACTTAAAGGAGTTTAATGAAATTATGGTTAGTCCACATGTGGGGAAAACCATAAGAGTAATTAATTAAGTACCAATCTCTAATTAACTATTAATCATGAGCAAATTGCATTAGCCCTTTTAATTCTAGGATCATTTTAAATTTATTTTCCATGCATATCATGTTGGCTCATAATTATTTAGTTAGTTACTTTAAGGGTCAGTAAGGTAATTAATTCATCTAATTAAGGGTTCAACTTAATTAACCTATAAAATCAACTTAATTACATTTTCTTAAATTAAATCAAATCACTAATGTGGGAATGGGTTTAAAACAACAAGTGATGATTTCTCTTCTTCACTTTAAATCAAATCAAATCGAAAACTTAATTAATAAAGAAGCTTTGGTTTGCTTTAAATTGTCTTATTTGATTTGATTGTCCTTAAGAATTAGTTTAGTTCAATGAATCACATGCTTATATTAGATTGTCCTATTTCCAATCATGTTAAATTTGGTATGTCATTTGAATTCATGCATCCATCTTTTCAAAATCAAGTAAAATAAAATGGATTTCCTTTATGTAGCTTTAATTTAATTTATATAATATGGTTATTATCACTATTAAATCCAAATGTATTTTTCAAAATCATATAAATGAATAGTAATGATATATGTTATGATTCAAGTTATAAATACATAAGAAATGAATGTGCTTATAGCTTAAGTGTATGAATAATGAGTTCACTTTCTTGTATTCATGTGTTATTTTATATAAGATTGAATGGTAATGGGTATATAGTCTAGACATCCTGGGAACATGAAGCTATATATAGCCCCAAGGAGGACATTTGATTACCTCACTTCCCTCATTTATTACTAGGTTGATGAAATCAAATAGAACAAATGTTGAATATGAATTTATTCTCTGTTTAAAAAAAATAAAAAATAAAAAACCCTAAACCCTAGACAAAAACCTGAACCCTAAACCTAAAATCTAAACCCTAAACCATAAACTCTAAACACTAAACCCTAAAACCTACAACCCTAATCCCCAAACCCTAAACCCTAAACTGTAAACCCTAAAATGCTAAAAACTTAAACCTAAACTAAATAAAACATAAAAATTAAATAATTAAAAAAACATAACCCTAAATAAAATAAAAATATTAAATAAAATAAAACCAAACTAAAAAAACCTAAATAAAATAAAAAAATAAAAAAAACTAAAATAAAATAAAATAAATAAAAACCTAAACTAATCTAAAAAATTAAAATAAACCTAAAAATGAAAGACCTAAATAAAATAAAAATAAAGTAAACCTAAAATTAAATAAAATAAAAACTAAATAAAAACCTAAACCTAAAAACAAAACCCAAAAAAAAAAAAAACATAAAATAAATAAAAATAAAACTTAAAACTAAACTAAATACCTAAACCAAAAAATAAATAAAATAAAATAAACATAAACCAAAATAAATAAATAAAAAACTAAACCTAAACCTAATCCTAAAATAAACTAAACCTAAACCCTAAATAAAATAAAATAAAATAATCTAAAAATAAACCTAAACTTAAACTAAAAATAAAAACCTAATACCTAAACCTAAAAAAATAAAATAAAAAACTAAACCTAAACCTAAAAATAAAAAAACCAAAACCAAAACCTAAAAAATAAAATAAAAATAAACTAAATAAACATAAACCTAAACCTAAACCTAAAAAATAAACTATAGTAAAAAACTTAAACTATAATAAATAAACCTAAAATAATTGAACTATACTAAATATAAATAAAAAATAAACCAAAGTAAAAATAATAAAAAACTAAATAAAAATAAACTAAATAAACCTAAACCTATTTGTTTCTTTAAAACCTCAACCCTAAACTTTAAAAAAATAAAACCCCACACCTAAAAAAAAAACCCTAAAACTAAACCCTAAACTAACACTAAACCCTAAACTATAAAGCCTAAAGCCTAAACCCTAAACCCCAAATACCAACCTAACCTAAATCATAAACCCTAAACCCTATAAAACCAAAGCCTAAACACTAAACCCTAAACCCTAAACCCTAAACCCAACCAAGCCTAAACCTAAAACCCTAATCCTAAACCCTAACCTAACCCTAAATAATCTAAATAAACCTAAAAAAAAACCTAAACCTAAATAAAATAAACAAAATAAAATAAAACCTAAACTTAAATCCTAAATCTAAACCTAAAAATAAAATAAAATAAACTAATAAATATAAACTAAAATAAAATAAATAAAAAACCTAAACTAAACTAAAAAAATAAAAACAAACCAAGAAAAAAAAAGAACTAAATAAAATAAAATAAAATAAAACTAAATAAAACCTAAACCTAAATAAACCTAAAATAAAACCTAAAAAATAAAAAAAATAAAACCTAAATCCTTAAGTTAAGAAAAAAACTTAAACCTAAAAAAATAAAAATAAACAAAATAAAATAAACCTAAACCTAAACTAAAATAAACTAAAATAATAAATAAAACCTAAACCTAAACTAAATAAAATAAAATAAACTAAAAAATAAACCAAACCTAAACTAAAATTAAAACCTAAAACTAAATAAAATAAAAAAACCTAAAACATAACCAAAAATAAAATAAAACCTAAACCTAAAAGTAAAATAAAATAAAAAACTTAAACTAAAATAAGTAAAGTTTAAATAAATAAACTAAACTAAATAAAAAAATAAACCTAAATAAAAATAAAAAATAAACCTAAATGAAAATAAATAAATAATAAACTAAAATAAATAAAAAAATAAATTAATAAAACTAAACCTAACCTTTAATTTTTTTAAAAAAACTTAAACCTATAAAACCTTAAACCTAAAGTTTAAGACTCAACCCTAAACTTTAAACTCTAAACTCCTAGCCTTAAACCTTAACTTAAAACTCTAAACCTAAACCCTAAACCTTAAACCTTAAACCTAAAACCTAAAACTTAAACCTAAACCCTAAAGTTCCTAAACCCTAAACTAAAACATAAAACCCTAAACCTAAAACTCTAAACCCTATACCCTATACCCTAAACCATAAACCCCAAACCCTAAACCATAAGCCCTAAACCCTCAACTAACCTTAAACTATAAAACCTCAACTAACCTTAAACCCTAAACCTTAAAATACAAATAATTAAACCTAAACTAAATAAAACCTAAGAATAAAATGAATAAAAAAACCTAAACCAAAATAAAATAAAACATTAAAATAAAATAAAAACCTAAAATGAAAATAAAATAAAAACTAAAAACTAAACTAAAAAAATAAATGAAAACCTAAATGAAACTAAAAGATAAAAAACCTAAATAAAATAAAAACTAAACTTAAAATAAAAAAATAAAAAAAACTAAATAAAAACCTAAACCTAAAAAATATGCCAAAAAATAAAACCTAAAAATAGAAAAAGAATAAAACCTAAACCTAAAACCAAAAAAGATAAAAATAAAAACATAAACCTAAACCTAAACCCTAAATAAAAAAAAACTAAAAATCAACATAAAACTAAACTAAAAACTAAAACCTAAAAGTAAACCTAAAATAAAAATGTAAAACCTAAATCTAAGAAAATAAAATAAAAACCTAAACCTAAACCTAAAAATAAAAAAAAAAAACCTACACTTAAAAAATAAAATAAAATAAAACTAAACTAAGAAATAAACCTAAACGTAAAACCTTAACCAAAAAGTAAACTAAAATAAAAAACATAAACTAAAATAAATAAACCTAAAATAAATAAACTAAACTACAACATCAACAATAACAACAAGCCATTATACCACTGAGTGGGGTCAACTACATGAATCCTTCATCTCCATTGTGTCTTATTATGTGTCAAATTATCATTCAATTCAAGTGTACTATGGGCATTTTTTATACATCTTAACCATGTCTTTTTAGGTCTACCTCTACCTTTCTTAACATAAGGAAAATCTATTGCATCTACTCTCCTAACTTGGTCATTAGACGGCTGAAGCTTTATGCTGCCAAACCATGTAAGGCCACTCTCTCTAATTTTATCTGCCACTAGAGCTACTCCAACTTTTTCTCGAACATACACATTATGCATTTTATCTCTAAGAGTAAAGCCACTCATCCACCTGAGCATCCTCATCTCTGCAACCCTTAACTTAGTCTCATTCCTCTTTTTTATTGGCCAATATTCAACACCATAAATTATTGCAGGTCTTACCACCATCTTATAAAATTTTCCTTTAAGTTTAAGCAGTACTTTTCTATCACATAATAGGCCAGATGCCTTCCTCCACTTCAACCATCCAACTTGATTTCTACTAATAACATCTCCATCTATTTCACCATCATTTTGAACAATATAGCCTAAATATCTAAATTGCTCACACTTTTTAATGACTTATTCACCTAAAGTCATAACACTACCACTATAACTTCTATAACTAAAATGACACTCCATAAATAAAATAAACTGAATATAAATAAAAATAAAACTAAATAAAAAAACTAAAATTAATAAAAAATATACTAAATAAACCTAAACCTACTAGTTTACTTAATTTTAAAAAAAATATAAAAAAAACCCTAACCCTGAACCCTAAAACTAATCCTAAACCCTAACCCTAAACCATAAACTGTAAACCTCAAAACCTTAAACCCTAAACCCTAAACCCTAATCCCTAAGCCATAAACCCTAAACCCAAAATCCTAAACCCTAAAACCTACAACCATAAACCCTAAACCGTAAACCCCAAACCCTAAACATTAAACCCTAAACCATAAAAACCTAAAAACCTAAACCTAAACTAAATAAAACCTAAAAAATAAAAAAATTAAAAAACCTAAACCTTTATAAAATCTAAAATAAAATAAAATAAAAACCTAAACCTAAACCAAAACTTAAACATAAAAATAAAATAAAATAAATAAATAAATAAAAACTAAACTAAAATAAAATAAATAAAACCAAACTAAAATAAAGAAATAAACCTAAAATAAAAAAACCTAAATAAAATAAATTCTAAACATAAAATGAAAATAAAATAAACCTAAAATAAAATAAAATAAAAACTAAATAAACCTAAACCTAAAAATAAATAGAAAATAAAACCTAAACCTAAAAATAAATAGAAATAAAAAATAAAACCTAAACCCTAACTAAAAAAAACCAAAACCTAAAATAAACAAAATAAAATAATCCTAAACCTAAATTAAAATAAATAAAACTAAAATAAATAAAACCTAAACCTAAACCATAAACTATATACCAAAACAGAACTAAATAAAATAAAATAAACTAAAAATAAAAATAAACCTAAACTAAAAAATAAAACCTAAGAATAAACCCAAAATAAAAACCTAAAACCTAAACCTAAAAAATATAATAAAAACCTAAACGTAAAAAACAAAATAAAAATGAAGCTAAACTAAAAAAAATAAATATAAACCTAAACCTAAACCTAAAAAATAAGCTAAAATAAAAAACTAAAACTAAAATAAATAGACGTATAACAAATAAACTAAACTAAATATAAAAAATAAAACTAAATAAAAAGTAAAAATAAAATTAACTAAAATAAATAAAAAATAAACTAAATAAACCATGACCTACCGATTTACTTAATTTAAAAAAAATCTTAAACCTTTAACCGTAAACCAAAATCCAAAACCTTAAACCCTAAAACTTACCCTAAACCCTAAACCTCCAACCCAAACCCCAAAACCCTAAACCCTAAACCCTAAAACCTTAAACCCTAAACTAACCCTAAACCCTAAAAACCCTAACCCCTAAAGCCTAAACCCTAAACTATAATCCCTAAACCATAAACTAAACCTAATCCCTTGCTAACCCTAAACCCTAAACCCTAAAGCCTAAATAGTAAACCTTAAACCCTAAACCCTAAATCCTAGCCCTAAACCCTAAATCCTAAAACCCTAAAACCTAAACCATAAAACCTAAACCCTAAACCCTAAAAACCTAAAGTTAAAGTAAATAATACCTATAAATAAAATAAGAAAAAAAACCTAAACCTTAATAAAATAAAAAAATAAAATAAAATAAAAAGATCAACTAAAGCTTAAACCTAAACCTAAAAATAAAACAAAATAAAATAAAAACAAACTAAAATAAAATAAATAAAAAGCTAGATTAAACTGAAAATTAAAATAAAGCTAAGAATAAAAAACCTAAATAAAGAAAAACTAAACGTAAAATAAAGCTAAATAAAAACCTAAACCTTAAAATAAACCTTAAAGTAAAACCTAATAATAAATAATAAAACCCAAACCCTAAACTTAAAATAAAACTTAACCTAAAATAAAAATAAAATTAACAAAATAAAATAAACCTAAACTAAAATAATAATAAAACCTAACCTTAAACCCTAGACTAAATAAAATAAAGTAAACTAAAATAAATCTAAACCAAATAAAAAAATAAAACCTAAAAATAATGCTAAAATAAAACCTAAAACCTAAACCAAAAAAAAAATAAAATAAAACCTAAACCTAAACCTAAAACTAAAATTAAATTAATCCTAAAATAAAATTAAAATATAATAAAACAAGAAAATAAACATAAACCTAAACCTAAAAATTAAACTAAAATAAAAAAACTAAAATAAAATAAATAAACCTGAAATAAATAAACTAAATAAAATAAAAATAAAAATTAAATCTAAATAAAAATATAAAAATAAACTAATATAAATAAAAAATGAACTATATAAACTAAATAAACCTAAACATACTAGTTTACTTAATTTTTTTTAAAAAAATCTTAAGCCCTAAATCCTAAATCCTGAACCCTAAACCCTAAAACTAACCTTATACCCTAAACTTACAACCCTAAACCTACAACCCTAAACCCTAAACCCTAAACCTTAAACCATAATCTTGAACCCTAAACCCTAAACCCTAAACCCTAAACCCTAAATAATACAACCCTCAACCCTGAACCCTAAACCTTAAACCCCACACCCTAAACTTAAACCAAATGTAATTAAAAAAATAAAAAATAAACATAAATCTTAAAACCAAATAAACCTAATCTTAAACCTAAACCCTATGAATGGGAATAACCTTGATGATTTGGACATCACCATCAACCAGGCTCAATCTTGATCTGGTGGTGGAAGTGAGGAGGCGCTATCGGTGGTGGGGATCTGGTGTGCAAAAGAGTGGATATGGGGTGGGAGGAGTGATGGAGGTTGGTATGGGCGAGGGAGATCGGGATATGATTGTGGATCCTACAACTCAAGAGGCTATTCGATGGGAATAGTAAGAACAACCCATCGATCTACGCTATGGAACTGTCTTTACAAGAGATGATGATTCCAGTATCTATTTTTTGATTTGCTCTTGATTCACAATTTTATCTATGTAATCGCCAGTGTCTTAGAAAACTTGGTGTGTTGCAAGGTTGATGAAATCAAAAAGAAGAAATGTTGAATATGAATTTGTTCTTTATTAAAAAAAACCATAAACCATAAACCCTAAACTAAAACCTGAACCATAGACCTAAAACATAAACCTACAACCCTAAACCCTAAATTCTAAAAACCCTAAACCCTAAACCCTAAAACCCTAAACCCAAAATCATATACCCTAAAACCTAAACCTTAAAGCTTAAACTCTAAACCCTAAACCCTAAACCCTAATCCCTAAACCCAAAACCCCAAACCCTAAACCCTAAACCCCAAACCCTCAACTAACCTTAAACACTAAAAAGCTAAAAACCTAAACCTAAACTAAATAAAACCTAAAAATAAAGTAAATAAAAAAAAATCTAAACCAAAATAAAATAAATAAAATAAAATAAAATAAAAAACTAAACTAGAACCTAAACTTAAACATAAAGCTAAACCTAAATCTAAAAAAAAATAAAATAAATAAAAACCTAATCTAAACAAAAAAAAATCTAAATAAAATAAAAACTAAACCTAAAATAGAAATAAAATAAATCTAAAAAAAAGAAAAACTAAATAAAAATCTAAACCAAAAAATAAACTTAAAAATAAAACCTAAAGACAAATAAATAATAAAACTTAAACCCTAAATTTAAAAAAAAAATATTAAACATAAACTAAAATAAACTAAACTAAAATAAATAAAACCTAAACCTTAAATAAACTAAACCTAAACCTAAACCTAAACCTAAACCCTAAATAAAATAAAATAAACTAAAAATAAACATAAAATTAAACTAAAAAATAATACCTAAAAATAAATCTAAAATAAAAACATGAAACCTAAACCTAAAAAAGTAAAATAGAAACTTAAACCTAAACCTAAAAATAAAAAAATAAAACCAAAACCTAAAAAATAAAAAAAAATAAAACTAAAGTAAAAAATAAACCTAAATCTAAACCTAAACCTAAAAAAATAAACTGAAATAAAAACCCTAAACTAAAATAAATAAACTTAAAATAAATAAACTAAACTAATAAAAAATAAAAATAAAATTAAATAAAAATTAAAAATAAAAAAACTAAATAAACTAAATAAACATTATCTTACTTGTTCACTTAATTTAATAAATATAAAAATATATAAAAAAATATAAATTAAAAAAAACTAAACCTAAACCCTAAACCCCAAACCCTAAACTTACAACCCTAAACCCTAAACCCTAAACATTAAAACCCTAAACCCTAAACCCAAAACCCTAAAACCTATACCATAAACTATCCCTAAACCTTAAACTAACCCTAAACCCTAAACCTTAAACCTAAATTAAACCCTAAACCCTAAACCCTAAACCATAAAACCTTCAAACCTAAACCCTAAACTCTAAACCCCAAACCCTAAACATTAAACCCTAAAAACTTAAAAACCTAAACCTAAAATAAATAAAACCTAAAAATAAAATAAATAAAAAACTTAAACCTAAATAAAATAAAAAAAATAAAAAAATAAAAACCTAAACTAAAACCAAAACAAAGACCTAAATTTAAAGCTAAGCTAAAACATCAAAATAAAATAAAATAAAAAATTAAAACTAAACAAAAATAAAATAAATAAATACCAAAACTTACCTTAAAAGTTATAATAAAACAAAAAAAACCTGAATAAAATAAAAACTAAACGTAAAATAAAAATAAAATAAACCAAAAATAAAAGAAAATAAAAACAAAACAAAAACCTAAACTTAAAAATAAACCTAAAAAAAATAAAAAAAATAAAATCTTAACCATAAACTAAAAAAACCTAAACCTAAAAAAATAAAATAAAATAAACCTTAATTTAAAACTAAAATAAACTAAACTAAAATAAATAAAAACTAAACCCAAACCTAAACCTAAAATAAACTAAACCTAAATCCTTAACTAAATAAAATAAAAATAATCCTAAACCTCAACTAAAAAATAAAACTTAAAATAAACCTAAAATAAAAACTTAAAACCTAAACCTAAAAAAATAAAATAAAATGCTAATCCTAAGCTTAAAAATAAAAAATAAAACCAAAACCTAAAAAATAAACTAAAAATAAAACTAAATTAAAAAATAATAATAAACATAAACTAAACCTAAGAAATAAGCTAAAATAAAAAAAATAAACTTAACTAAATAAAAATAAAAAATTAATTTAAATAAAATAAATAAATAAAAATAAATAAAAAATAAACCCTAACCCTAAACCTAAACCCTAATCTAACCCTAAACCCTAAACCCTAAACTAACCCTAAACCCTAACCTCAAACCCTAAACCATAAACCTTGAATAAAGATGTCATTAGGAGTAGATATAAAGAATGACCTAATCCTAACATAATTATGGTAGCTAAATAAAATTTTATCAAGAGACTTTCCCTTGACTACTAGAGATTTGAATACCCTAAACCCTAACCCTAAATCATATGATAATACCATATATTATAATATAATGTAGCATCATATATTTGAACATGTAGTGATGTGTTTTTGGATGTTATAAGATGTTTTGAAATGTTCTAATATATTATGGCACTCAGAATCTATATTAATATAAATCATAAAATATTGATTTAACAAATCGATGATGAAATTTATTAAATTTGAAGTGGGAATTAGGTTGTATTACCAAAGGTATGCCACTTGTATAAAAAAAAAGTAAGATTTTATGTTCAAAATAAACATTATATGTTGTAGCAAAGTATATCATCATATTTCATAATATATTATTCTGCACATTTTAAATTCTTTTAGTATTTTATAATCATGTAGTCGATCCTACACTAGAGTTATTTATAAAAATGTTGATTTATACTTTAAAATGATGGAATTTGGCCAAATTGATAATAGGTAGAGCATGGCATCATAATGTATTATTTCAATTTAAAATATGTGAGTGATATGACTAAAATATATAGTTTTTTATTGTTTAGACTAATTTTATGATTTTTTATCTTAAGCAATCCTTGTGATGTGATATGCAATATAATATAATATAATATGTCATAGTGTATAATATAGGATGCCATAACATAGTGTAGCATCCTGCATTATATACTATTGTGTATTACTACTTATTGTTGTTTAGCATATTTTAGTTTGTTATAGTATGATGTAGTAGAGTTTGTACTAGTATAATTCATAAAATATTGATTTATTTTAGGTTGAGATGATGGCATTTAGGCAAATTTAAGGTAAGCTTTAGAGAACATCATTGTGCTATGGTGTGTCATTTAATCAAAAGAATGGAATTTTGCATCTAAAATAAATGTTCATTTTTCAACCAAATTTAATAATTTTTTGCTTAAAGTGATTCATTTTAAGGTGTAATGTAAGATAATATATTATATGAAAGCATATTAAAATATATTGTACATTACAATATAACTTCACATATATATGAATGTGGTGGTGTATTACTAAATGGCATTGTACATTTTAGTATATTTTACTTTTGTTATAATACTTCGGGTCAAAACTCACAAAAATATTAATTTGATGGTTGAACGAATACATTGTTAAGCTTTTGGTTGAAGTATTAATAGTGTGCATAAGAGAAGAAAGAAGATTTGATGAGAATTTCATGTCAAGGACATGGAGGGAGATCCGCTAGGGGATCACACATGCATTGGACATGACTTGTGAGGGGTCTATGTTGAGGGAATTCAAGAAGAAAACTTATTGGTGACAATTTTTGAATTTTATTTCATTATATGATTTATGGAAAGAAGATCCGCTAGAGATAAGAATCTATAATCCACCGGGGATTAAGATCGAATCGACTTAAATTTATTTTGTTTTAATTGAAGTGGAGGAATATCCGCTAGAGATGGCTCCAGGGATCGTATGTAAACCTTCCAAAGGAAGGTGTTCGCTATCCACTAGGGATTGGGATTTGAGTTTGATTTCATAGATTTGTTTGGGGATGTATCCACCAAGAATAAGAGTTTGGTTGGATTTATTTTATTTAGACTATACTGGGGGAGTTAGTTTAATTTGTCTCCACTAGGGAGGTTGGTTTTTAATTTGATTTGTTTACTTGACCACTTTATATATGATTTGGGGTGCCACTGAGGAGAAGGGTGTGATTTAACTCCACTGGAGAAAATCATATTGGGTTTAATTTAACCTGAGTTAATGTATGGCCCCTTAGTGTGCGATGGACCCACTAAGAAGGGGCTATATCAGACTTGACCTACCTCAAGTTTACAAATCCAAAAGGATAGTCTACTGGCTATGGGGTAGAGCTAGCCAACCTTATGGGTTGCCTTTCATTATCCAATGACTGTGCTAGGAAGAAGGCGTAACAGGCTTACATCTTCCAAAGCAAAGAACAACAAGTAGGGTGACCTTTGATGCAATTGAACTCGACATAGGAAACTACACGAGAATACGGGACTTATGTCAACTCAAAAGTAGTCAAGATTAATTTTATCATAATTTCATGTGATTAGATATGGTTTGTTTAGTTTAGTTTGATTTTGAATTGAGGAAATATGCACTAGGGATGTGAGCTCAATTAAATTTAATAGATTTAATTTATGGACCATGTCGGTGTGTGATGGACCCATTGAGAAGGGGCTATATCGGACTTATCCAATCTCAAATTTACAAATCCAAAGGGATAGTGTACTGGTTGTGGGGTAGAGCTAGCCAACCTAAGTGGTTGCCTTTCAGTGTGCAATGGCTGTGCTAGGAAGAAGTAGTAGACTTACATCTTCTAAAGCAGGGAACAACCACTAGGGTGACTTGATGGTAGCACAAAAAATTGAACCCGACTTAGAGGCGACTACTGAGTGAATGCCGTTGGAACTTATATCAACTCAAGAGCAGTCAGGAGGTTCCTATAAGGAGTTTTGCTAACACTGCCCTAAAGATAGGATGCCTACTTGGGAAAAGGTACTAGTGTGTTTTGCTTCGTTATTGGTGTAAGGATTGGATGGATATTATGCGAATCTCATCACATCGGAGTCTAGAGTTAAGAGAATTATTCCTACCCCTGCCTTTCCTGGAATAGTAATAAAAATATTGATTTATAGGCTGAGATGATGGGATTTGGCCAAATTTAAGGTAAGGTTTAGGGAATATCATTGGGGGTGTTCTACGGTGTGTCATTTAATAAAAAAAAAATGGAATTTTGCATACAAAATAAATGCTCATTTTTCAACCAAATTTTATAAATTTTTTGCTTAAAGTGATTCATTTTAAGGTGTAATGTAAGATAATATATTTTATGAAAGCATATTAAAATATAATGTACATAACAATATAACTTAACATAACTCTAAACTTTAAATCCTAAAATCCTAAACCCTAAACCCTAAATGCTAAACCCTAAACTCTAAAACCTACAACCTTAAACCTTAAACCCCAAACCCCAAACCCTAAACACTAAACCCTAAACTATCCATAAACCCTAAGTATGGGTAGAACTTTGATGGCAGGAACATCACTGTCAACTAGGCTTAGTCTAGACCTAGCGGTGGAGGCGAAGGCAGAGGCAGCAATTATCATAGTAGTGGTGGAGGATCTCGAGGTGTTGGTGGATATGGTGGTGGTGGTCAGACTAGTGGTGGTTATGGAGGCAAGAGGAGTGACAGAGGTTACAGCTGTCGTGGTGGCAGAGGCAGAGATCATGGATATGATGGCGGATCCCGCTACTCGAGAGGCGGTGGTGGTTCTGATGGAAACTAGAGACGATCTACTCTATGGGTGCTCATTTTTTTATCTATGCCATTCCTCATCTCATAGAATACTTGGGTGCTACTTGGTTGATGAAATAAAAAAAAAGAAATGTTGAATCTAAATTTGTTTTGTGTTAAAAATAACCTTAAACCCTAACCCCTAAATCCTAAACTAAAATGTAAACCCTAAACTTAAAACCAAGACCCTATACCCTAAACACTAAACCTTAAATCATAAACCCTAAAAACTCTAAGCCCTAAACACTAAACTTTAAACCCTAAACCCTAAACCCTAAACTCTAAACCCTAAATCCTAAACCCTAAAACCATAAACCCTAAACCCTAAATCCTAAACCCTTAAATCGCATGTAGTGATGTGTTTTTTAATGTTATACAATGTTTTGAAATGTTTTAGTATATTATGGAATTGTGCCCTATAGTCTATATTAATATAAATCATAAAATTATTGATTTAATAAATTAGGTGATAAAATTTGATAAACTTGAAGTGGGAATTAGGTTGTAGTACCAAAGGTGTGCTACGCCACTTGTAGTCTAAAAAGTAAGATTTTATGTTCAAAATAAATATTATATGTTATGGCATAGTATAACATCATATATCATAATATATTGTTCTACGTATTTTAAATTCTTTTAGCATTTTACAATCATGCAGTAGAGCATACACTAGCATTATTTATAAAAATGTTAATTTAGACTTTAAAATGGTGGAATTTGGCCAAATTCATAATAGGTAGAGCATGGCATTATAATATATTTTCAATTTAAAATATGTAAGTGATAAGACTAAATATATAGTTTTTTTATTCTTTAGATTTTATTATTTTTTCATCTTAAGAAATCCCTTGTGATGTGATATGCAATATAATATAATATAATATGTTATATATTATAACATATGCCATAACATAGTGTAGCTCATGCATTATAGCATACCATTGTGTACTACTACTTGTTGTCAGCATATATTTGCTTAAAAGTGATGGTCGAGTATTAGTATAATTCATAAAATATTGATTTATAAGCCAGATGATGGAATCACCAAATAGTATGGTAGTAATTTAAAAGAATTATAATATAATGAAAAAATATAATCACAAATATATGAATGTGTGGGTGTAATATAAATGTTATTGTACATTTTAGTATGTTTTACTTTGTTATAATTTGGGTCAAAGCTCACAAAAATGTTAATTTGAAGGTTCATATGGAAAAATTTGGCCAAATTCATGGCACACACCAAGAAGAAATACCAAAATTAAGCTATTTTGTAGCATTTCTAATAGAAAAATAATAATTTTACATCCAAAATGAACATTATTCATATTTTGAGAAAGTTTTGTTATTTGTTCTTTTTTGAGTGATTCTAATGAGGTGTAATATTAGACACCATATTATATTATAGCAAATTATAATAAAAAATCATATATTATAATATAACATAGTGTGTTAATTCACACTATAATATGTTTAGCATGATATTGTATAGTTAGTTTGAGCTTGCACCATCACAAATCATAAAATGCTGATTACAATTTTGGATGATGTAATTTGAATGAATAAATTGTTTTTTTGGTTGAAATATTAAAAGTGTGCATAAGAGAAGAATTAAGATTTGATGAGAATTCCATGTCAAAGACATGGAGGGAGATCCAGGGGATCACACATGCACCGGACATGACATCCGAGGGTCTACGGAATAGAAGAAAAAATCACTGGGATAAGGTTTGAAGTTGATTTGATTATAATATTTGTGGAAAGAAGATCAGTTGGGGATAAGAATCTATAATCCACTGGGGATTAAGATCGAATCGACTTTAATTTGTTCTGTTTTAATTTTTGGGGAGGCATATCTGCTAGAGATATGGGCTTGAGTTCATTGGGGAATGGGTAAATGAACCTTCCATAAAGAGAAGCAGGTTCAGGCTTTCTATTGGGGATTGGGAATTGAGTTTAATTTCATAGATTTGTCTCGAGATGAATCTACTAATATAGTGTGTTAATTGACACTGTAATATGCTTAGCTTGATATTGTATTGTTTGTTTGAGCTTGCACCATCACAATTCATAAAATGCTGATTACAATGTTAAGATGATGTAATTTGAACAAATACATTGTTAGGATTTTACATAAGAAATAAGATTTGATATGGGAAAAGGATCACACATACATGACATGTGAGGGTCTATGTTGAGGGAATAGAAGAAGAAAATCTACTGGGGATAAGGTTTAAAGTTGACTTGATTATATGATTTGTGAAATGAAGATCCACTGGGGATAAGATTCTATAATCCATCTGGGATTAAGATTGACTTTAGTATATTTTGTTTTATTTATGTGGAGGCATATCTACTAGAGATATGGGCTTGAGGGGATCATATGAAACTTCCACTAGGGAAGTTCGATCTATTGGGATTTGGATTTGATTTGAGATTTATTTGGGGATGTATTTGGGGATAAGAGGTTGGATTTCTTGATTTAGACTCTAGGGAGTTGGTTTATTTTGGCTCTAATAGAGGAGGGTTTTGAATTTGACTTTTTTCTTGACTTATATATGATTTTGGGCTCCACTAGGGAGAAGGGTATGATTTAACACACTAAGAAAATTAGATTGGGTTTAATTTAATGAGTTAATGTGGATGCCGGTGTGTGATGGAATTTACCAGAATAAGCTCATTTCTCTTCCAAAAGAACAAGTGGTGATGCCACAAGAATTGAGCAATCTTGACCGGTGAAGGTGTAGGACATCAAAGTAGTCAAGATATTTAATTTAATTTCATGTGATTTGATATGGTTTTTTTGTTTGATTTCAAATTGAAGGAAAATGTTGGGATAAATTTAAAATATTTAATTTATAGACATTGTTGGTGTGTGTTGGACCCACTGAGAAGGCGTTATATCAGAGTTATCCTATCTCAGATTTACAAATCCAAAGGGATAGTCTACTAGCCATGGGGTAAAGTTAGCCAACTTAAGAGGTTATCTTTCAATGTGCAATGATTGTGCTAGGAAGAAGGCACACTTACATCTTCTAAAGGAATAAGCTGGGTGACCTATTGGTAGCAATAAATTGAACCCGACTTAGTGGTGACTTTGAAAATGCCAATGGACTTATACCAACTCAAGAGTAGGAGATTCCTATATGGAGTTTTGCTACTTGCACTATATATAGGATACCGCTTGGGAAATGGTAGGGGTGTCCTAATCCACAAAATATATATTTTGTTTATATGTTTGCATGGACATTGTTGTGTGGTGTGTGAGGGACCACAGAAGGGCTATGTCAGCCTTGACCTATCTTAGATTCACTGGACCAAGGGAGAATCTGGACATCCAGATATTCTCCAACAGTGGATTCTAGGAAAGGGGAACTATCAATCGATAGTAACCTTGGTAGTGTCTAAATGGGGTGAAAGGATGTGATCCAAATATAGTGCCCACAGGGGAGGTGCTACTAGGGGCATTATCTTGAGCCCTAGAAAAGAAACACTATAGGTGTATGATGGCCAACTCAAAGAGAAATCATAGCAGACTTACATCAACCATGAGTGGTGTATCCTAAGGTGTGAGAACCAACCAACCTAAGGTGTATCCATTGGCATGAATGGTGTATCCGTACATGGCAGAACCAAACCTAAGGTGCATCGTGTGCCATGATCAATCTAGAAAGCATGTAGGCTTACAACTTTTGGAGCGATCGATCATCAAAAAGTCATCCATGGGACAGATGCTATCGACCTAGTGACTACTAAGCGGGGGAGAGGAAGGTGGACGGACTTGAAGCAATCAACAGGGAAGGAGTCACTAGAGGACTTATCCTAAACCTGAAATTTACTTGACCCAATTAGTGCATGAAGGCTAATCCAAGAAGAAAGTAGCAACTCACATCCTCTTAAATGAAGCCAACATGAGGTAGCTTACCACCACATGTAAGGCCTACAAACTAACAAGGCACTCATGGTGTGTGTGGTGGCCAAAAGGAAAGTGTAGCATACTTACATCTTCCAAAACAAGAAGACCACTAGGTGACACACTAGGGTAGCATGTCGACGACCTAGAGCAGAGTGAGTGCCCAGGATTATCTCAACTCAGTAGCAGATAAAAGATAAGTGTTTGTTTTATATGTTTGGGTAGTTTGTGTTTTGTTTTGTGTCGATGAAGGATAGGATGCCACTTGGGTTCTTTACCTACCTAAACACATCATGGCGGATTGGCAAACAAGAATACTTTTAACATGGAAGAGATTGAATTCAAAATAAATTTTTTTTGATGATTATAATTATTTTCAAACATGATTTATAATATTTCTTTAAGTAGAATCTTGATTAGAAGTGTTGCTCTCCCTTATGATTAATAAGGCATAAAATCTTCCTTGGTAGGCCTTTTTTATGGTAAAAGGGCCTTCCTAAGTGGGTTCAAACTTGCCTCCCATCTTAGAACAGGCAACAATCGATCTCCTCAGAACTAAAATAAGGCTTGAAAAGCTCTAGGATGGACCAACTTGTTGTGAGCTTGAATCATTATAGCTTTGTACAACTTGACATTTTGGTATGCCCTCAAGCATCTCTCTCAAACCTTGAGCTCTCTTTGTAACTTTGCATTACTCTATTGTGATCTTACTACCCATAGCTATCCTTAGTGATGGGAGTTGAACTTCTAATGGTAGAATGGCCTCAGACCCATACACTAAAGAGAACGGAGTAGACTAAGTTGGAGTTCTATATGTGATGTGGTAGGCCCACAAGGCTTCAACTAACTTCTCTTTACTGTACTTATTGTTGTCGAGTATCTTCTTTAATATGTGGATGAAAGTTTTGTTGATGGATTTTGCTATGATGTTTCCCTCGGGAACTTGATGGTAGAATATCTCCAATCTATGCTATGTCTCTAAGAAAAGTTGTTGATCTCAGTGCTCTTGAATGCAAAACCATTATCAGATATAATTCATCGAGGCACTTTGAACCTATATATGATATGGTTTCTAAAAAATTGGAGCACATGCTTAGCTGTGACCTCTGTCGGCAGAATTGCCTTTACCCATTTGGAAAAGTAGTCAATAGCAGCTAAGATGAATCGATGATCCTTGGAAGAAGGAGGATCAATCGGATCCACTATGTCGATAACCCCAACACTCGAATGGCCATGAGGCTAATGTAGGATGTAGAATGTTGGGTGGTTGGTGTAGGACCACACCATGTATTTGACATTGGTGGTATTGCTTAGTCGTATCCATGCAATCTTTGATCATCGACTGGTAGTGGTCTCATGATCTTATGGGATTCATGCTTGTCTAAATAACATAACCACATATGATCGAAAGACTGCTGGTACAAGACACCATCCACAAGAGTGTAGGAAAGTGCTCTCTACTTCATATGATAGGCTTGGGACTTCTCTTGAGGTAGTTTGCCTTTATTTAGATAATCCATAAATGGTTGCCTCCAATCTAACTCCTCATCCTTCTTGGCAATGGCAACCTCCCCTTTAAGAGAGTACTTTTTGATGAGTTCAATATCATTAAAGGGATAAGACTTGTCTATTTTGGACCTTTATTGAAATGGACTCATCCTCCATGCAACTCCTTGGCAAGCTTGGCTAAAAGCATGCATACAATATTCTCTCCGAGGAATCTCATAAATGGTAACCTCTCATTTGGGCCAACAATTCTATGGTGTACTTATGGTGATGATGAGCTTGGGCTTTATAATCTTATAGGACCTAACGATTTGGTTGACAACTAGCTGAGAATCCTTGAAGTTGTTGATGTTGGATGCTTAGAGTAATGGCTAACTTCAGACCAATGATTAGATCCTCATATTCAGCTTCATTGTTGGTGCAAAGAATTGACAGATGATATGAGAATCTCATCACATCTTGGTCTAGAGTTAAGAGACCTATTCTACCCTTGCCTTTCACGAATTGTAGATTATGGTTCTTGTCCTCTTTGAGAGGAAGGTGCACCATCAAAGTACATGTCCCAATGGTGAATGCTAGTATCCCCTAAGTTCATGATTTGTTTTATCGGGAGATCATCACTAAGCGGGGGAAGTGTTTGCTAGAAATCTACTAGCATGTCCTTTCACCATGAGGGTATGAAGGTAATGTCAAACTAGAGGATCATGGACCATCGTTGCCAACCATCAAGATCGTCATATCATGAGATACTCTAGTGGTTTGATCCTATTAAATTCACCTTATGAGGAAGTGTGTAGTGTTGTATTTTGTGAGATGCAAAGATTAAAAGCTAAGCAATGCTTCTCAATGGGTGGATAATTAGCCTTGAGGGGCTGACAGAGGTAGTAGAGTGCATTTTCCTTCCCTTTCATTAGCTTGGGCCAACAAAGCACCAAAGAGTTATCTAATGCAAGTGTAAAGTATGATGGCTTGTTGGGATAGGGTGCTAGAATTGATGATTCGTAATGCTTGATGTCTTGAAGGCATGCTCACACTTGTCATCCTACTTAAACTTGGCATCCTTTTGACAAGTCTGAGAATGGTGACATCTTCCGATAGGTTGGATATAAAGCTTCTTAGATATACAACTTCCTTTGGAATAATCGAGTTGAGTTAAACTTTTAGGGGGACATTTCTAATATCCTTGATCATCTAGATCAATTTTAATTCCATAGTGTGGACAACAAACCCAAGGAATTTCTATGAAGCTACTCGAATGCACACTTGAGGTTCATTTTGAGGTTAAATTATAACTATTGAAAACTACTCTCAAGTCAAAGAGATGGTTTTCCTTTTCTCTACTTTTGACAAGATCATTGACAAAGCACTCAACTTGATGATGAATGAGTTCATTGAAGAAGTCATAGCTCGCTAGTATGTAGCGACATTTTAAGGTGAAAGGCATGACCTTATAGCAATAGATTTGATCGGGTTCTAAAAGCAATGTTTCTTCCATCTTGAGGTCATCTCTATTTGGTTATATCAGATGAGCCATTCATGAAAGAAGGCATGAGATGAAACAATGTCCACCATAAGCTCAAATTAGTAGTAAAATTCATCTTTTGGATATGCCTTATTTAAATCCTAAAATTGATGCATATGTGAATTTAACCATTCTTTTTCTTAATTAGGACAACACTGGCTAACCAGGTAGGGTATTTTTCTTCCTGGATGAAGGCAGCATCGATCAGTTTCTTGACATCAGAAATGACCTACTGTTCTATGTCACATGCATCTAGGAGCTTACTTGATAGGGTTAGCGGTAGGCTCTATTGCTAGTTTATCAACCACGGGAGCCAATCGGGCATCTCTTCATAACTCCATGCAAATAAGTCCTTAAAGTTATCAATAGCCTAACTAAGTCATTAGTTTCAATTTCATTTAATAAAGAATTGATGTATGTCGGGTGTGGATCTTTTTTGATTCTAATTTGATTTCCTTGAGCTCATCGATGGTTGACTTGATCTCTTCTTGAACTCTAGTGGTGCATCTTTGACTTCAAAATCATCACGGATCATCGAAGTTTCTAAGCTCCTCATATGAGTTAATGTGATTTGGAAAGAACTGTCAATTCCAAATGATTGGTGATGACTAAGGCGTAATCATCATCATCGACTGGACCCACTATATTGAATCTTAGTCCTGGTCTTGATTGAGAGCTTTTGCACTTATTCTTCCATATTCTTTCGAAGTAGTCTTACCTGTGCATTGACAAAGTATGTGGGATTAACCCTTTCTTTGCTAAATTATGAACACAAGGCAAGTACCAATCCAAAGATAATTCTATTAAATATTTATATGAATCATCCTCAAGTTCTACATCAACTTCTTGACTTGAGGATGATGCTCGAAGAACCTCACAGTCTTCACACTGTGGATGACTTAGGGGCTTCTTAACTACCAAACCCTCAACTTTTGAGATAAGTGGTTGAGCTAAGGTTCCCAAGATGCCTAAGCTGTTTCACATATAAACATGAATACACTTATGATTTTCTTTAGAGCCCAATCTTCATCGCTATCTGGTTCAAGTCTCATATCTACTGCTGAGAAGAGCTGGATGATGTGCTTACCATATAAGACTCATCCTATGAACTAGATTCTAAGTCTATATGGATAGTAGGTGTACTCCTGGTAGCTGGGACATATCTTCTATTGGGTGACCAATAATGAGGTTTTCCACCACTGGGACTGCCTCTGAACTGGCCTCCTCCTCTGCTTGGTAGAGGTCAGGTCATCTTACCCATATGTTTGAATGGAGTAATGAACTGTAGGTGGAATCTAATTTCATTCTCCAATTCCTCCTCCAAGACTATTTCTGCTCCCTTTTATTTTCTTTTTCATTTTCTATTTTCTTTTCCTTTTCTTTTTCTCTATCTTTTTCTTTTTCTTTTTGTTTTTTATTTTTTATTTTTAAACTTTGGCCAAGTTTGCGAGAATTGACTTGTTGAATTTGAGGGATGTAGTAAGCCGCATCCTCATATATGCCGACCTCATGAACAATAAATGGCTTGAGATCTCCTTTGACACACTAGATGATCCCTCCTCTCACAAACTTTATACACTAATGTAAAGAGGATGCAGCTATGTTGTTCCTATGTATCCATGGTCTCCCAAGAAAAGCATTGAAAGTTGTATCTGAGTCTATATTGTGAAACTTGGTTTCAATCTTCCAATGATCTATCTCCACGGGCAACACTATGGAGGCTAAGGCATATTGACCTCACTTTTGGAGTGAGGATTCAATCTTCCCATCTTAGAATTAGAAGTCTTCTAGACACTAAGACTTTCCTAGTCATAAGAAACTTCTAACAATTAGGTAAACACTTAACCTAAGCCTAAAGACTTAGAAGGGTTAACCATAGGATTAGGTTTTGCCTTTAGGATTAGGATAATCCACCTACCTCACATCAGAAATCCAATACATGTTCACCTTCTCAAACCAAACCTCAAGTTCAATTCAAACATCAAATTCAAATCCAAATCCAAACCCAAATTCCAAAACAAAATGATTGAAGCCCATGATCAAATTCAAACTTGAAACCCTTCCTAAGCCATATGACCTATCCCATGGACTTTGCCAAATCTTAATCCAAATCAATCCAAAATCAATTGATTTTCTCATAATCAATTTATATCTTCAATCATCTTTCTAAATATAAATCAAATCTACATTCAAATGATCAAAACTAAATCAAATTAAATCAAAACCCTTCTAAGCCATATGACTACCCCATGGACTTAGCCGAATCTTAATCCAAATCAAGTCAAACTCAATTGATTTTCTCATAAATCAATCATATTTTCAATCATCTTCACAAATTTAAGTGAAATATACATTTAAATCATCAAAACTAAATCAAAGCAAATCAAAATCCAAGCTTAAACATCAACTCCATGGACTTAGATTCCTTCATTCTAGAACCCAAATTGATTGATTTTCTCATGAATCAATCATACCTTCATTATATTCACAAATATAAATGAAATCTACAATCATCAAGCTAAAATCAATCCAAGTCAAACCAACTTAACCCTTTTGACTTGAAATGTTCAAAAGAACCAAAACTCATTTGAACCCAAGCCAATTGCAATTGAATTTATATATCAATCCCAAATCCATATATAAACTCAACTAAATCAAACTCATCCCAAAATCAAGCCAACTAAACCCAATTAATCCACTTAACCCAAAGTGGCCATTTTGACCTATTTGAGTCAAGTTCTAATCCTACCCAAATTGGATTGAACCAAGCCCATCAAAATCTCCCATCATGATTGTTGATCACCCTAGGTTGATCAATTATCACAAATTAGGTCAAACCAAGTTAACTTGGTCATTTGACCTAGTCAATCCCTTAACCCATATGAACCCAAATTAGCCAAATTGTAACCTAAGCCAAATCCCTTGAAACCAATGATTCATACTAAATCAAAATCAATATTTGAATATGACTTGACCTTCAATTAAGTCAAACCAAACCCACTTGGCCCTCTGACCCAAGTTGACCCAAATTGACCTAAAAGACTAAATTGGGTCAAATCAAAATATAAACCAAATTGATTGCAACCAATGGCTCAAGTTTATTCCAAATTGATTGTTGAACTTGACCAAGGCCATGATTGGACCCAATTGAACCCAATTAAACCCAATTGACCTACTTAGCCCAAATTGACCTAAAGGTTCAAGTTGGCCTAAATAAAACCAAATCCAAAATAATTGAAGCCAAAGCTTACAATCATCTTCAATTGGTCAACTAAACCCTAAACCATAACCCTAAACCTAAACCCTAAACCACAACCTCTAAACCAAAACCATAACCCAACCATAACATAAACCACAGACCATCCCTCCACCTTACACAAATGCTAAGCCTTACCCACAAACCAAATCTGAAACAAACTAATCTTGACCCTAGGCCTAGGCCCAAACCCAAATCTGATACCCCTAAATCCACAAACTCCCAAACCCTAAAGCCCTAAAACTGGCCCTAAACCCACAAAATCTAGGCCACAAACCCTAGCCCAGCCATGACCCTAAACCAAATCTAAGCATAAACCCTACTAAACCCTTGCCTGGCCTAAACTATAAACAAACCCCAAACACTAAACCAAAACTCTAAACCCACAAACCTAAACCCAAACCCTAAACCTTAAAAGCATAAACTAGACCCAAACCTTAAACCCCCAAACCTTAAACCCCTAGACCCACAACCAAACCCCAAAAACCACAAAAACATAAACCTAAAGTAACTAAATAAATTAAAAAATAAACTACACTAAAACCTAATACACCTAAAACTAAATCTAAACCCTAAGAATGGGTAGAACCTTGAGGAACATCACCGTCAATCAGGCTCAATCTTGATCTGGTGGTGGAGGCAAGCGGAGGTGGCAGTTATCGTAGTGGTGGTGGGGGATCTGGAGGTGCTGGTGGATATGGAGGTGGTGGTCGGAGCAGTGGTGGTTATAGAGAGCGATGAAGGTTCCGACCATGGTGGATCTGCAACTTCGAGAGGGAGGTTCGATGGGAATTGGAGAAACTAAGAAACGATCCGATCTGCTTATGGAACTATGTCTTTACAATAGAGCGGTTCTAGTTATCTAGGTTTTTATTTGATCTATGTGTGCTCAATTTTATCTATGTTGTTGCTTGGGTCTTAGAATACTTGGTGTATTACGTGGTTGATGAAATGAAAAGATGAAATCTTGTATTTATTTGTTCTCTTATATAAAACAAAAACCAAATATTAAACTAAAACTAGAACCCTAAACCTAAACTTAAACCACAAAACCCTAAATGCTAAATGCTAATAAACCATAAAATACTAAACACTAAAACCCTAAAATAAATCATAAACCCTAAAACCTAAACCCCAGACCTAAACCACAAACCCACAACCCCAAAAAACCTTACACACAAATCATAAAACCCCTAAACCTAAGCTAAAAGCTAAAAAGCTAACAAACCTAAACTAAATAAAACCTAAAATAAATAAAAAAAAACTAAACTAAAATAAAATAAAATAAATAAAAACCTAAATATAATAAAAACTAAATAAAAACCTAAACCTAAATAATAAACCTAAAAATAAAACATAAAAATAAATAAAAAGTAAAACCAAAACCCTAAAAAAACCTAAACTAAAATAAAATAAAATAAACTAAACCTATAAGATAAACTAAATTAAAATAAATAAAACCTAAACCTGAGCTTAAAATAAACTAAACTAAGCTTAAACCTAAACTAAAATAAAATAATAAATTAAAAATATAAACCTAGGCTTAAAAGATAAAACTTAAAATAAACCTAAAATGAAAACCTAAACCAAAGACCTAAAAAAATAAAGATAAAAGCTAAACTGACCTAAAGATAATATAAAACCTACTAAAATAAAATAAAACTAAACTAAAGAAAATAAACTAAACTAAACTAGGCTAAACCTAAAAGATAAACTAAAATAAAACCTAATAAAATAGTAAATATAAATAAATAATCAAAATAAAGAATATAAACTAAAGATTAAAATAAACTAAATACCACTGGGTTGTTTAAATAAAATAAAAATAATAAATGATAAACCACTGAGCCCTACAATCTGACCTGGACCAGGCTCTAAGCCCTACCACAACCTGCCTGACCCTGCCAAACCTAAAACCCACAGGCCCTAAACCCTAGGCCCACAACCTAAACCTGAGCCAAACCCCCAGGCCAAAAGCCTGACCCTAAACTGCCCTGAGCCACTGCGAAACTGAAACCCTAGGCTAAAACCCTGGCTCTAAACTCTAAAACCCTAACCTAAACCCTACTGAGCCTCCCTGACCACAAAGCATAAACCCACAAACCACAAACCCCTAAAACCTAGGCCACAACCTAAACCTAACACCCTAACCCACAAATCTGAAACCTAAACCTAAAGTAACTAAATAAATTAAAAAAATAAACCAAAAACAATAACCAAACCTAAACCAACCACAGAATGGGAGAACCTTGACAGAGAACATCACCATCAACCGGGCTCAATCTAGATCCGGTGGAGGAGAAGGCGAAGGTGGTGGTTATCGTGTGGTGGGGGATGCGGAGGTCTTGGTGGATATGGAGGTGGTGGTTGGAGCAGTGGTTGTTATGGAGGAGGGAGGAGCGACAGAGGTTAGAGCCATGGTGGTGGTAGAGGAAGAGATCGAAGATACGATGGTGGATCCTGCTACTCGAGAGGTCGGGATGGTTCAGATGGGAACTACAGAAATTGCAGAATGGCCAATCTGATCTGTTGCTTAGGGAACTCTGTCTTTACAGTACATACGATTCAAGTTATCTAGGGTTTTTGATTTGCACTATTATGCTCATTTTTATTTCTGTCCTCGCTTGTGTCATAGAAAAGTTGGTGTGTTACTTGGTTAATGAAATCGAGAAGAAGAAATGTTGAATATGAATTTATTCTCTATTAAAAAAAACAAAAACCCTAAACCCTAAACTAAAACTTGAACCCTAAACCTTAAACCATAAACTCTAAACTAAACCTAAAAATAAAAAAAAAAAAAATTAAAAAAAAAAACCTAACCACAAACCTAAACCACAAAAAAACCAAAACCCAAAACCTAAACCTAAATCATAAAACCTAAAAATAAACTAAAATAAAATAAAAAATAAAATAAATAAAAAAAAAAAAAATAAAATAAAATTGAACCTAAACTAAAACCTAAACTAAACTAAACATATAAATAAAGAAATAAAAATAAAAAATAAAATAATAAATAAACACCTAAACTAAATTAAAGAAATTAAAATAAACCTAAATAAAACTAAAATAAAAATAAAACAAATAAAACAAAATAAACCTAGATTCAATAAAATAAAAAAAAACCTAAAATATAAACCTAAAATAAATAAAAATAAAACCTAGGCCAAACTAAAAAAAATGTAAACCTAAAATAAAATAAAATAAAGACTAAACTAAAACTAAAAATAAAAACCTAAAATAAAGCCTAAACTAAAATAAAATAATAAATAAACCTAAACTTAAACTAAAATAATACCTAAAAAATAATTTTAAATTTAACCTAAAACTAAACTAAAATATAAAATAAAACCTAAACTAAACTAAAAATAAAAAAAAAATTAAAACTGGCTAAAAAAAATAAAATAAAACTAAACTAAAAATAAAATAAAACCTAAAAATAAACTAAAATGAAAAACCTAAACTAAAGATAAAATAAAAAAATAAATAAAACTAATGAAATAAAATAAACTTAAATTAAAGATTAAAATATAAACTAAAATAAATAAAATAAACTAAATAAAAAAAAAAACTGCTATTTACTGTTTCTTTTTTTTTTTTTAAAATACAGACCATGGCCACTAATCCATGAAACCCTAATCCCATTAATGCTAAGCTGGATTAATCTCCCGGACCTGGACCTAGGCCGATCCTGAGCCACTGGCCTAAAGCATGACCCTTGACCTGAGCCCCACAGAATAGGCCACTGAGGCCCAAACCCACAAGGCTGAGATCCTGAACTGGCAGGCACTAAATCAAAGCACTGAGCTGAGGCCACTGAGCCACTAGGACCACTTGACCAGGTGACAAGGCCCAAACCTAAAGCCACTAAAACCCACTAGGCCTAAACTAGGCCTTAGGCACCAAGACCTAAACCACAACCTGAGCCACTGAGCCCTAAACCTACAAACCCTAAACCTAAACTAGAGTAAATGACCCTAAAAGATAAATAAATAAATAAAACCTAAGCTTAAATAAAATAAAGATAAAATAAAACATAAACTTAAAAAAATAAAATTAAAATAAAGGTAA
Organism: Cymbidium sinense; assembly: GCA_021442155.1. Classification (NCBI taxonomy): domain Eukaryota; kingdom Viridiplantae; phylum Streptophyta; class Magnoliopsida; order Asparagales; family Orchidaceae; genus Cymbidium; species Cymbidium sinense. The sequence continues at coordinate 272,952,063 of CM038215.1, read as the reverse complement.
AATATAATAAAATGGAACTAAACTAAAATAAAATAAAATAAACAAGATAAAACCTAAATTAAATAAAACTAAAAAAAAATAAAATAAAATAAAATAAAAATAAAAATATAAACTCAAAATAAAGAAAAAAATAAAACCTAAAATAAATAAAAAAATAAAAATACCTAAACTAAAAAAAATAAAACTAAACTAAAATGAAAAAAAAATGAACAAAATATAAATAAACTAAACCTCATTAGAACAAATTAAACTAAAATAAATAAAACCTAAACCTAAAATAAATAAACAAACCCTAAACTAAACTAAAATAAAGAAACTAAAAAACCTAAACTAACTGAAAATAAAACCAAAATTAACATAAATTAAAAACCAAAAAGCTAAACCCTAAATACAAACCACAAAGGCTTAAAACCTAACCTAATTTAAATAAAACCTAAAAATGTAACAAATAAAAACCTAAACAAAATTAAAATGAAACTAAAATGTAAAATAAAATAAATAAAAAAAAATAAAACCTAAACAAAGTAAAATAAAAAACTAAAAATAAAAAAATAAAATAAACTAAAATAAACTTAAAATAAAAATAAAATAAATAAATCTAAAACTAATTAAACTAAATCTAAGCCTAAAATAAAATAAATAAATAAATAAAATAAAACTAAACTAAAAAAAAATAAATAAATAAAATAAACCTAAACTAAAATAAAAAAAAAAAAAAGAAATAAAAACCATAAAATAATTTTAAAATCATAAACCTAAAAATAAACTAAAATAAAAAATAATATGGAACTAAGATGGGTAGATAAACTAAATAAAATAATAAATCTAAATAAAATAAATAAATAAATAAACTAAATAAAACTAAACCTCTTGGTTAATAAAATTAAATACTGAAAGGCCCTAGATCTGGGCCCTGAGCCACTGATACCACACATTAGCCCAGGCCAGGCCCTGAGCCCTGAGCTTACTAAATGACCACAGGCCACTGGGCCCCAGAACTAAGGCGTGAGGCTTGGGCCACAGGCTCAGGCTCTGAGCCTAGGCCTACAGGCCCTGGCCATGACCTGACTGGGCCCCAAGATCCAGGCCACCAGGCCACCTGGGCTAAAGACCTGAGGCCCAGGCCTGGGCCATGGCTAGGCTGAGCCAGGCTGAGGCCAGGCCCTGAGCCTGGGCCACAGGACTGGGCCACTGAGCCACTGAGCTGTGGGGCTTTGTGAGCCATGGCCCAGGTGGGCCTGAGCCTGGGCCTGCCACTGCCCTGGGCCTAGGCTGACCTGAGGGGCCACTGCCCTGCCTGCCACAGGAGCTGGGCTAGCTCAGGCCCTGAGCCACTGAGCACTGGGCCACAGGCTCTACTCAACTGAGTAGACCATAAGACCTGACTGGGCTGAATAAGCCCTAAAAGATAAAGATAAATGGGATTACTGAGCTTATAAAGATAAAGATAAAGATAAATAATGAGCTGGCTAAAGATAAAAATCTAAATGATAAATAAGGACCTAAACTATAAAAAATAATGTGGAAGATAAAAACCTAAAAATAAATAAAGATAAAATAAACTAAATAAAACTAAATAAAATATAAACTAAAAAAATACATAAAAATAAAACCTAAAATAAATAAACTAAAATAAACTAAAGATTAAAAATAAAACTTAAATAAAATAAAATGAATATAAAACTAAAAATAACAAAAAATATAAAACCAAATAAAACTATCTAAATAAAATAAATAAACTAAAATAAACCTAAACTAAAACTAAAATAAAACTTAAAATAAAAATAAAAAACCTAAAAAAGCTAAACCTAAGCAAACCCTAAAGCTAAAACTAAACCTAATCAAATAAAACCTAAATTATAATAAAATAAAACTAAAGAAAAAATAAAATGAAACTAAACATAAAATAAAAATAAAATAATAAAACTAAATAAAACTAAACCCAAAAATTAACTAAAATTAATATAAAATAAAACCTAAATAAATAAAATAAACCTAAATAAATAAAAATAAAATAAACTAAACCTAAATTAATAAATTAAACTTAAATAAATAAACCTATAAACTTAGATAAATAAACTAAGCCCCAACTAAATAAAATAAATAAACTAAAAATAAACCTAAACTATAAAATAAAACCTAAAAATAAATAAAAAACTTAAACCTAAAATTAAAATAAAACCTAAACTACCAAAAAAAAAAATAAACCATAAAATAAAATATATAAAATAAAATAAAACAAACTAAAACCAAAAGAAATTAAAAACATAAACTAAAATAATTAAACTAAAGATTAAATAAACTAAATAAAATAATAAACCTAAAAAAAAATAAAATTAAAATAAATAAAATAAACTAAATAAACTAAAACTAAACTTGGGTTTGCCATTTTTAAAATAAAACCAGGCAGACCCTGAGCCCAAAACCCTAAATCCTGAAAACAAACTGAGCCAAATCCTGAGCCCAAAGATCCTGACTAGGCTGAGGAGGCCACCCTAGGCCACTGGGCCACCAGGCCACTGAGCCCTGGGCCAGGCCTGGGCCCTAGGCCAAGCCTGACTGACCACAGGCCACTGAGCAGAAACTGAGCTGAGCCACTGGAGCACTAGACACTAGCTAAAACTGGGCTCAGTCTGGTAGCCTGAGCCTGGGCCCAGGCCAGCCACAGGGCCTGGGCCAAATGACCCTGGGCCTGTGAGCCAACCTAGGCCCCTGGGCCTGAGGACCCTGAGGCCACAAGACCAGGCCACTGGGCCACTGAGCCTGGCACAGGCCACTGGGCCACAAGAGCTGAGCAAAGTGGAGTAAGCTTAAATAAATAAATAACCAAAAGATAAATAAGATAAAGATAAAGAGCCTAAAGCTAAAACTAGCCTTGCCCTACATAAAAAAAAAAAAACTAAAATAAATAAATAAAACTAAACTAAAAATATAATAAACCTAAGGATAAAACCTAAAATAAAATAAAATAAATAAATTAAAATAAACATAAATTGATTAAATAAAAAAAATAAATAAACCTAAACTGAATAATTAACATAAAATAAAACTTGAAAATAAATAAAAATAAAACCAACCCTAATAAAATAAAACTAAACCTCAAATAAAAATAAATTAAACAAAATAAAATAATCCTAAGCCTTAAATAAAATAAATAAAAACCAAAACAAACTTAAAAAATAAAAAAACTTAAATAAAATGAAAACTAATCCTAAAATAAAAATAAAATAAACATAAAATAAAATTAAATAAAAATTAAATAAAAACTTAAACTTAAAAATAAAACCTAAAAATTAATAAAAAAATAAAACCTAAACCCTAAACTAAAAAAAAAACTTATATCTAAAATAAAAATAAATAAACCTAAACCTAGACAAAGATAAACTAAACTAAAATAAATAAAACATAAACCTAAACCTAAAATAAACTAAACCAAAACTAAACCTAAAATAAATAAAATAAAATAAACTAAAATAAACCTAAAAACCTAAAAAAAGAATAAAATAGCTAAAATAATAACTAAACCTAAAAAAAAAAAAAAAACCTAGACCTAAACTTAAAATAAAAATAAAACCTAAACATTAAAAATAAAATAAAAATAAAACTAAACTAAAAAGTAAACATAAACATAAACCTAAACCTCAACCTAAACCTAGAAAAAAAACTAAAATAAATAAACTAAACTAAATAAAAATTAAAATTAAAATTAAAATAAAATAAAATAAATAAAAAGACAAAATAAATAAGTCTAAACCTACCAATTCACTTAATTTAAAAAAATGAAAAAAATTATAAAAAAAACTTTAAACTTACAACCCTAAACCCTAAACCCTCCTCCCCTAAGTGTTCTCTCGTTCTTTGGAGATTTTTGAATCCCTCTTGGTGGCATTGCCCCATTTGGGATGTACTTCGTTCGGTTACGTATTGCTTAATATGCGATTCATTTTGTTACCATCATGTGTTTTTTATTGGTTTATTTGGTCGCCTTTGCAACTTCGACCAAGACCCTTGAGATCTCGCCCTTACGTGGCTTGGATCCTTGTGGAATTACACATAACTAAAAATACCTAAGAAAGTTTGGATTGGCTCTAAAAATATGGGTATTCATAAAAGGTTGAATTATAGAAACTTCCAGTTTTTTGTTCCCACACTAAATACACTATCATGACAATTCAAAATGTTTTATTCTCCATCCCAACTTAAAAAATAAATTCCACCTAAAGAAAATATTATCTCTACCCATAATATGATTCCTACTTATGTTCAAAAATTGGCCTTGGATCCTAAGAATGGTATGAAGGCTGCTATAGAGGTTGATTAATTGGATATCATTGTTAATCCTGTCGAACATGTTTTGGCTTCTAATGTTGGTAGGGATTTAGCCAATATTCAAAATGGGAAAGAAGATTTTCCTCTTATTTCTTCTTTGAATTTAAATATTTCTAATGCAGAGAGTAATAAATTCTCTAAGTTATTGAAGATGATTCTATTTCCGATTTATTCTGCATCTATCTTTGGCTTTGATCGATGAAAATAAAGCTTTTAATAAGGATTTAAATGATGTCAAGCATGCTAAAAACATTTATGATCTAGATTTTACTACTTGTGCTTTAAATGGTTCTAAATTGTCACCATCTCTCATTTCTAATCTTGATATTCATGTTAATCCTACTTTTCAACTAAATATGGATTTAGAAGGTGAACTACCTCAAACACTTGGAGATTTCTCTTAAATCTATGACCAATGTTACTAAATCTTACTCGGATGATGATGACTTTATGGGAAAAGAAAATGGCTTCCAAACTTATCATGCTAAAAAGAAAAAAATGTTAAAAATTTCCTTCCCAAATTGTCCAAAAACACTAGATCTACTACGACCTCTCACTCCTCTCTTAATTAACCTTTGCTTAACCCCCCTTTTTTATTTACCTTATGTTTAATTTTCTTGTTCAGAATGTTAGAGGATCGATGCCCTCTCTATTCATAATCATATTAGAAATCTTTGTCACATTCATAATATTTCTCTTCTTATAGTTCTGGAGCCTCTTATTCATGCTAATAAAATTAAGGATCGATGTCTCAATGGCCTATTACATGTTGAACATTTAAGTAGACCTGAGATCATGCTATTTTGGTTTTTTATTATAGATAATTCTAATAGACTAAGAAAACCCTCTCCTTTAGATTTCAAACATGATTCATCATAATGATTTTTTTAATGTTGTGGCATAATTGGAACTATTCATCTTGATAATTTGATTATGGGGATGAGTAGACTTTGGTTTAAACTTAAAAGACTTAAAAGAATTTGGGCTGGAGGAACAAACATTAATTTAAAACCTTTTTGCTAATATTAAAGATATGAAAAAATTAGTTTGTGATCTTGAAGTATCTTTATGTGTTCTAAGATTGACTTGGCTGAGCAAAAGATAAACTTATTAACTTCCAAAATATGGAAGAGTCTTATTAACAAAAGGCTAAAGTAAACATATAGCATTGTGAGAATACTAAGTATTTCCATGCTTTGGTTAATAAAAGAGAGCTTTAAATAATATTCAAAAAATTAAAAATGACAATGGAGATTGGATTATGGAGAATAATGATATTAAGTAATCAATTATTAATTACTTTAGAAATATGCTTAATAAGAATTGCTCTTATGAAGCTACTTCTTAATCGCACTTGATTCCTTCTTTTATTACTAACGATGGTAATGATTTTCTTACCATTGTACCTAATGAAGATGAAATCTTCAAAGTTCTAATAGTATGAACATAGATTCTATTGCTGGTCTGGAGGGTTTCACTACTCAATGTTTTCAAAAATGTTGATTTATCATTTAAAATGATTTTATTGTGGCTGTGATTGATTTTTTTTAATGGTAATTATTTTCCTAGATATTTTTCTAGTACTTCTATTATCCTCATACCTAAGAAAGATAATCTAGACTATTGGGTGATTTGGACCTATTAGTCTTTTGTGCCTTCTTCAATAAGGCGATTTCAAAATTCTTACTAACAGACTTAGTCATTTACTTAGTAGAATTATCTCTCTCAACCAAACTAGTTTTGCTAGAGGTAGATCCATTTTTGACAATATTTTACTTGACCAAGAATTAATACTTGATCTTGATGCCAAAACTAGAGGTGGCAACAATCTTTCTAAATTAGATATTACCAAAGCCTTTGATAACATCTCTTGGGATTTCATTTTTTATATTCTAAATTCATTTAGATTTTCTGATAAATTTATTTATTTTATTAAAAATTGTATTAATAATGCCTAGTTTTTTAGTTTGCTTAATTGATAAGCCTTGGGTTTCTATCCCTCTTCCCATGGCTTACAATAAGGGGATCCTTTATCTCCTACTTTATTTATTATTGTTGTTGAGTACTTATCTAGGAGAATCAATGATTTATTCTTAAACAATCAGTATGTACTACAAAACACTTGGTGGTCTTCTTATTTTTCATTTAAGTTTTCGGATGATTTCATTATTTTTTTCAATGCTTCTATTCATCACATCAAGCATCTATAGTAATTTTTTAAATAAATTTGGTAGAGAAAGTGGCCTTTCTATCAATGATAATAAAAGCTATTTTATCACTTCATCTAGTATCTCTAATAATAAAATCAACCAAATCCTACATATCACTAATTGTAAACATCAACACTTACCTCTTAAGTACTTCAATGTTCAACTCTTTAAAGGCCCGAAACATTCCCATCTCTTTGATGAGTTAATTCAAAAAATATCAAAAAAAATTTCTGTTTGGGAATTCCATTTACTTTCCTTTGGTGGTAGGCTCACTATTCTTAAAAGCACTCTCAACTCAATGCCTCTTTATTTTATTCAAACTATTATCCCCACTAATACTACACTTATCGAATTGATCGGTTTAACAAATTTTTTGGGGCTCCAATAATTCTACCAAAAGAATGCATTGGACATCTTGGCATAAATGTTGTGGTCCTTTGGGAGAAGGTGCTCTTGGTTGTAAGCTATTAGTGAAGCTATCACTTTGCCTTCTCTCATAAGCTCTGGTGGAATTTTAGAAAGAATGATAGCCTTTGGGCTAATAATATGATGGAAAAATATTGCCAAGGTAAACACCCCCTTAGCTATGCTTATTAAGTTGGTGACTCTCCAGTTTGGAAAAGGTTTTTCTCCATTAAATGGGTTGTTGAATCATTAATATCTTGGGGTATTTCATCGAGTTCTTCCTTTTTTTGGCAAGACAACTGGATTGGCAACGACTCTATTGACACCCTTTTATCTACCCACTCTGCTGCTACTATCAAAGTTAATTCCTTTTGGCTTAATAACAATTGGAATAAAAGCAAACTTGAGTATATCCCTATTTCTCTTTTGACAACTTTAGAAATATCCCAATTTCTTTTAACAAAGTGACCAAATTCTTTTTAAGCTTTCTTATAATGGTGACTTTGTTCTTAAAGAGGTTTGGAATTTTATTAGAGATAAACAAAACCCTCTAATGTTTTATTAAACTTTGGAAAAATATCATTCCCATTTCTATTCAATTTTAGCTTGGAGGATTTTGAATAACTTTAGTCGGTGGACTCTTTGCTCTGGACTAAATGGTTTTACTTACCTTCAAAGTGCTTGTTGCTTTCATATTGAAAATGTAAATTATGTTTTATCAATGGTGCTATTGCTTCTAAATTATGGTTTTGGATGATGATTTATTTAATACCAACTATTTTTAGGGTTCTCTTTCTTTATATCAACTTCTTGAAGTCTATTTCAAGAATACAGTGAAAGGTCATATCAAAGTTTTAATTGATATAGAAATGATTCTAAATATCATGGTATTCCTATGAACCATAAAAGGATCTTGGCTAGAACTAAAGAAAAAATTCATGCTTTTTTTAATGTCAATCTTATTAGTAATATTCATTTTAGAGGTTATAAATTTGTGGCTAAAAATTGGGTATCATTCACTTTGAGTTTGACTTTTATAAAAGTGTTAGGATTATCCATTGGATCAAACCTAAAGAAAATTTGATTAAAGTGAATACTTATGGTTTGTTGCTTCCAATAAATATGGTTGTGGTGGCATCTTTAGGGATTTTAAAGGTTATGTCATTTGTGCTTTTTCTATCCTCTCAAAGCCTATTATGTTATTTTTGTTGAGCTTATGGCTAATAATAAATCTATTGAAATTTGTTTGAATAGAGGTTTCCTCAATGTCTAGATTGAAGTGGATGCTCTCGTGCTTCTTAACATGCTTAATTCCAATAGAAATGGGAATGTTAAATTATTTTATCTTCTTAATCATACTAAAAATCTTCTTTCTCAAGTTTGCTTTAAAATTTCCCACATCCTTCATGAAGCTAATGCTTATGCTGATTACTTAGCTAACTTTGTGCCAACTTAGCGAGTTCACTTTATTTGACAACCAAACTTTGCCTAAACTATTAAGAGGTTTGGTTAATCTAGATAATAATGGTTAACCTTTTCTCAGTTATAAATTCTTGGCTTGCTTTTTTATTGTTAGCTTTTATGATCTTTTACTTTTGGTTGCCCTTTAAACCCTCTTTGGGTTCTAGTTATCTACTTATTTTCTCTCTTTGGCCTGAGCTAGGTTATATTTTTGATCTCTTACTTTTGGATTGGCCTAGTTTTTGCTACATGGTGGTTATTATAAGTGTAGCCTGGGTTGTTTAGCTTTTTTTAGCTTGGTAGCTTCTGTCTATTTGGCTGGGTGTTTACCAGAATTTTTCCTGGGCAATTTTTTATATCCTCCTTTTGGGTTGTGGCTATGGTTGTTGTAGGTTTTTCTTTCTATATGGGTTTTTCCTCTTTTATGGCCTGCTTTCTAACTTACATGAGTTGGATCTGCTATTGTGGTGGTTGAAAGGGTGGCTTTGCTGGCCGGTTGGGTTGGCTGGTAGTTTTGGCTGGTTGGCTTGGTTGGATGGCTGGCTATTTTGGCTATTTTTTTAATTTTCTATTGGTGATTGATGTGGGGAGCTGTTGGTGGTTTATCTCTATCTTGATTTTATCATGGTGGAGGTTGTTGGTTGGCTATTATTTTCTCTATTTTGTTGATTGGGGCTTGGTGGTTGGTTTAGCTGATTTTGTTTTATTTCTTTTGGTTATGGTTTTGACCTCCTCTTGTATTGGCCCTCCTTTCTTGGCTGGTTGAAGGCTATTTTATGGCTATTAGTTGGCCTTGAGTGTTGGTGGCTTGGTTAGGTGCCTTTATTGATGTTGTTCCTGTTGGTTGGCTTGAAGTCTATCTTACTGGGCTTTGTACCTTTTCTCTTTGGCTGGTTGTTCTATGTACCTGGATCATATATTTTTTTGCCTTAGTTTAGTTTGGTGGCTGTTGTTTGCTTCTACCCTTTCCCTAGTTATCTTGGGTGATTTTGGCTTGATGACTGTTGTTGGTCTTTACACTGACTTGAGTCTTTTGTTGTTGTGGTGGTTGTTAGGAGGATATGTTGGCTAGTTTGGTTGGTTGTATTGGCTATCTGGTTGGTTGGTGGTTGGTTATTTTGGCTTTTCCTCTTTTGGTGATTGTTAGGAATCTGCTAGTGTTCTTTTCATGTCCTATATTTTGGTTTCCTCTACTTTGTTTTTCTCTCTTTGGTAGCAATGACCCCTTTTCTATTTGGGTGTTTTTTTCTTGGCTATTTTTTGCTTTGTTGGTGGAGGATATGAGCACTTGTGTTTTTCTTTTTTGCTTTTGTTTGACTGTTTTGTGTTGTTACCCCTATCATAATGCTTGCTCCTTTTGATTTTGTTATTCCTTTTTTGTGGTGGCTTTGGTGGTGCTCCTATTGTATTGCTGCTATCCTTGATGGTTGGTTGATTATCTTCCTTATTGGGCTTGGTTGTTCTGATGGCTTGGTGGTTGGTTGTTATGTTTGTTGTTTGGAGGATTTTGTAGCCTTACTGGATGACAAACTTTGGATGATGGGATACACGGTATGGTGGCTATAATGGCCTTGATGTTTTCCTCTTTTTTTGGCTGGTAGTGCTATATGTAATTGTAACCTTTCTCCTGAAGTTTGGATGATTACATATAGTGTTGCTCCTTGAGATGACCCTGACCCTTTTCTTTACAATACTCTTTTTATTTGCTCTTACTTTTTATGCTTGCTTAATTGTACTCATCCATTCAAAAGTATGTTGTAGATTTCTTTTATAGGTTATGATAGTCTTGTAGGTGGATCTTGGTATCAGACGGACCAAAGGAAGTTCTTTCTTTCTGTTGACCTCACTTTTGGAATGAGCTTTCAACTTCTTCATATTAGACATAGGACTCTTCTTAGACATTAAGAGTTCCTTAGTCTTAAGACACTTATAGTGATTAGGTGAACACTTAACCTAACCAAGACTTAGAAGAGTTAGCCATAAGCGGTTATGCCTTAGGGTGTTAGGAAAACTTTATAGCTTAAACCAAATCCATACTTACTTCTTTCAAATCAACTCCAAATTCAATCAACTCCAAATTCAAATCAACTTCAAATCCAAATCAACCTCAAATTCAAATCAACTCCAAATTCAAATCAATTCCAAATCAAATCTTAAATCAATTCCAACTTAATTGATTTTCTCAAATTTAGATCAATTCCAGAATCCAAACCATGAATCAATTCGAAGTAATTGAAATCCATGATCAATTCTAAATCCAAAATCTTTCCTAAGCCATTTTGATTTCATCTTATGGACTTAACCAAATCAAATTCAAATCACTTCAAATTCAAAGATTTTTCATAACCCATTTATATTCTCATTTATATTCACAAATATAAATGAAATATAAATTCAAATAACAAAACCAAATTCAAAACACAAATCCAAACTCAATCAAAATCCAACCTAAACTCTTTCAAGTCAAATTCTTGAACTTAGCCAAATCAAACTCAAATCAATTTAAACCTTTGGATTTCTTCTCCAAACAATCAATCCTTAATCAACCAAATTCAATCATATACTTCAATCATCAAATCAAATCAAATCAAACAAATCAAATCCATGTTCACCATTTTGATCTTGAAATTATCAAATAAATCAAAACCCATTTGACTCCAAATCACTTGCAAATGGATTTATATTTCAATCATAAGTCTATATGTGAGTTCAATCAAACTTGAATCAAGCCTTGATCAAGTCAATGACTTAGGCTAAGTTGACCTAAAGTGACCTAAAACACCTTTTTGAGCCAAATTATAATTCTACCAAAATTGGATTGAATTAAGCCCATCTATGCCTCACATTATGAGAAACAATCATCATAGGATAATCAATCACTCATTTTGGGTCAAACCAAGGCAAGCCTTGCTTTTGACCAAGTCAACACCTAACCTAAATGAAACCAAAACTAGCCAAAATCCACCATAGGCTAAATTGATTGAAACCATTGATCTAAACTAATTCATGATCAATGATTGAACTTGACCAAGTCATCATTTGAGCCAAACCTAGCCAAATTGGCCACTTGACCCAAGTTGACCTAAAATTTCAATAATGGTCAAATCTTGATCTAAGAAAAATTGATTGCAATCAATGGGTCAAATTCATTCTAAATCACTTGTTGAACTTGACCAAAGCCACAATTGGCCAACTAAACCCAACCCTAGCCCAATTGACCATGAACCCAACTTGACTAAAGGTCAAATAAACTTGAAACTTAACCAAATCAAAATTGATTGAAACTAAAGCTTGCAAAACATTTCAAATGATCAACCAAGCCTAAACCAATCCATGACCTAACAATTTGGTCAAGTGGGTCAAATTGGTCAACTTGACCCATTTGACCTAAGTGAACTCAAATGAACGAGAACCAAATATAAATCAAATTGAACGAAAATAATGATACCAAATCATTACAAATGATCATTTAAACTTGACCTAATCCATGATTTGACCCAATTTTACCAATTGGTAAACTTCATCCAAGTTGAACCATTTTGACCTAAATGGCCAACTTGAGCCAAATCATATCAAATCAACACCAAATTCATTGAAAATTAGCATAACCCATTTTTCAATCATTCTAAATATATCTCAAAATCAAACCCAACCCATTTTACCTTGGGTCAAAGGGTAACTTATGACAAATCCACTTCAAATTTGGTCAATTCCTTTCATGGCCACTTGGCATCCTCCTCTAATGGACCATTTGGACACCAAGGGAGGTGGTGCACATGATCAATGGGTTTGGTCATGACCCATCAAGGACAAACGACCCCTACAATCAAAATTCCCCATGTGGATCACCTTCCACACTCATTTAACACATGTGCACCTCACACTTCCACTCTTACAAAATCAAAGCACATGGCACTCCAAACAACCAAAACAACCCATTAATGTCCTCAATTTGATCAAAATAGCAAGGCAAGCTTGACCATCGATCCAAGTAGGGAAGATATACTCCCCTCATTTCCACTCAAACCAAGTTCCTTGCATTGATTGAGCTCAGAGGATCAAAGCAAGCTTCTCCAAGTTTCCCCAAGCATTCTAAGCTCATTCCAATTTCTTCATGGATTTTTCAAAGCTAAAATAGGGGAGGTGAGGGAGATTTCCTCTTTGCTCAATTCTCACTCAAACTCCAATTGCTCTTGCAAGCACCATCAAGGCACCAAGTCGAGCTTACCCAAAGCTTTTCCTAAGTCTCCAAGCCACGAGAAGGTGGAGTTCCATTGAAGCTGCAAGCCATTGAAGCAAGCTTTGGTCAATTGGAAGATCTACTGTAAATTGAACCTTGAAACCTTCAGCCTTCATCCACTAGATGAAGCGCCTCAACTTTTGCTTGTGATAGCCTCCGATGAGGTATGCCTCAAAATCGAGCTTAAGTTGAAAAATCCTTGGTCCTTTGTGAAGCGAATTGTAATCCCATTAAAATTCAACCATTGAATGTTCTTCTCCTTGCTTCTAGATGGTTAGGGTTGAATCTCAGCTTTATCCAAGCTCAAGTGAGCTCGGATCAACCATGGAGGATGGGCGGTCTCATCTCCCATGAGCAAAGCGAGGATGAATCATGGACCGTCCATCCGACGTGTTTTGGATGGAAAATCCTAATTAATCGACGTAGATCAGCTTATTTAATCCTTTAAAACCACGGGTTTGATCTTGACCATCGGATCCTTAATCAAACGGCCCAGAGGAAAGCATGTAGCACCGCCGACTGACATGGCAACCAATGTGACAACTTCAATAATCAATCCCATCAGGCCACATGAAAAGCGGGTGTCAATGTAGCATTGATCGATTAGATTAGTTATATAATTAGGTTATTTAATTACTTATTAATCACTGAGACTTCATAAATTCATAATTAAATGTAAAAAATCTAAAAAAATGCAAACTTAACTTCATTTTAAAATAATTCAGAGGGGAATTCAATAAAATTGTTCCTAACTGATTTTAAATAGTGAATTTTCCTTAATCAGGGTTTAATTGAAACTTAATAACCTTAATTACTCCTTAATCATTTCATTAATCAATTCTAAACTTCTCATACATGTTTAGGTGGATGACTTCTGCCTCCCTAATTTTCTTTGGAATTTATTAATGAGTTAATTAGGAAATCAATTAATGAATCCCTAATCACCCTCTTAATGTAATTAGAGTAATTAAGCATGTGAGCTGGTTTAATCACTTAATTAAGATAATTAAGCATTGTTTAAGTGAAGAGAAAGTTTATGGAATGAGTTTGGGGTACTTTCCTAAGTTATTAAACCCCTTTCTTCCTTAATCGAAACATAATTGGATTAATCCACTACTAATCTACTTAATTAATCTAATCAAACTTTCAAAACCAATCTAAAATTAATCAATCTCTTTCTGTTACATCTTTAGGTGTTCAAAAGCTTAAGGAAATTAAAACCCAACCCACATGTATGAGGAGATTATGAAAGTACTTAATGAAAACCCTTAATTTAATTAATTAATAATTGTGAGCCAATTGCATTAGGCCCCTTTCTTTCTTAGGAGCATTGATGATTTAAATTCCATGTGATTGCATATCATATGTTGGCTCACAATTGTTTGAATAATTATGTTAAAGTCGTGTAGGTAAGGGGTAATTAATGAATTTAATCTACTCCTTAATTTAAAAAAAACATAAAATCAATCTAATTATTCTAAAAATTAAACTAAATCAATTCACACAGGGGGGAAATGGGTTAGGACCAACAAACTCTTTTGACATTTCCTAAATCAAATTCAAAACAAAAAAATAAAAATCTCTTTATGAAATGTTGATTCACTTTAAATGATCTAATTTCATAAGATTATCTTTAGGAATTAATTAGGGTGAATGAAGTTATATGCTTACATCACTTTATTTCTTTCCAAACATGCTAAAATGTTGTATGCCATATGAAATCATGCATTCATATCTTTTGAAAAATCAAAATAAATGAAATGTTTCCTTTATGTCAAATTGCATGTTTTGGCTAAAGTAAGAAAATGTGTGGCTATTATCACTATTAAATCAAAATTATTTTAAAACTTATGAATCAAAGATTATAAATGAAGGTATGCTACTTATAAATACTTATAAGCTTGCATGTGATTGTACCATAAAATGTGTTATGTGATTTTCTTCTCTTTTCTTAACATAGGTTTGTATAGGATTTGCAAAGAACATAACACTTGCCTAAATCCATTCCTATACACTTCTATGGTATAGCTTAAGAATGATCTTCAGATTGCACATGTAAATTAATCAACCAAAATCAAACAAACAAACATAAACCTTTTGCATGATTTTTCATCCATTTGTTTTTTTTTTGCACATGCACATGTATTTAAGAAAAGTGGTATATTAGTCTGGACATCCCAGGGTTGCGAGGCTTTAAGTAGCCCTAAGAAGGTCTTGTACCTTATACCCTTAGTGTAGAAAACAATGGTGCCATACTCACTTATGTCTTTCATACATGTAAATGTTCATTTGATAAATGGATAAAAGAACCCCTCTCTTTTCTACTAAAAAAATCATGCATCATGAAATATCCAAAATTTTCCTAAACAACATTTCTTAGCATTCATCATCAAAGTTTGCTAAGGTTTGCATTTGCATGTATAGATATGCTTAAGATTATTCATATGCATGATACACATGTTGGAAAGAAATAAATAATTATGTGTTTGTGATAGTAATTCACCTTAATTAATTCTAAGATGCCTTTCTTATTGAATAGGTTTATTTAGAGCAAATATAAACTTAGGATTAATTAAAACACATAATAAAACATTCACTAAAAAAATCATTAATGAATCTACCTTAGAAATTACTTAAGGTAAGGAGGAAAGAGAAGTTCTTTTCTTTTTTTCCTCTCATTACAACACTTAATAATTAATTGTAGGTTCATTCAAATCAAATCAAACCATCAAATAAAATTAACAAATCAACTAAATCAGTTAAATGAAACCACCCTCTAAGTTGAATCCTTCACACTTAAAATATTCTAACCTTAAATCCCAGCTAAGACATGCCACACAAGCCTTAAATGGCACACACATTAGGCTAAGTCACCATTTCTAGCTCTATGTTATGGCAATGCATGGTTTGATGCCTAATTTTATTTTGTGATGTAATATTTTAGTCTAGATGTTAGGGTGTATGTGCATACTGATGATAGGATGATCTTAGTTTAATCATTATTTTTTGCAGGGGATTATGCTTAAGGGGCATTGTAATAAAGAAATATAAAATGTTTTTGCTGTGTAGGTTGCTTATACCCCTAAGCATAATCCAAATTAGAATAGGTGGACTTGGTTACTCATGTGTGGGGTGCTAAGTCCAATTTATTCATATACATGCTTGGGATTATGTGGTATGTTTAGCTAATCTCTGTTTTACAGGTTTAGTTAGATTTACTTTTCTTTTTTCATGTAATTTTGTAATTAAGATTTGTAATGAATGTTATGGGGGAATTAGGATGAACATTGGTCATCTATGTCTTATGCACCATGTAAAACCTTAGCAACCACATCCCAACCAACCAAAGAAGGAAAGAGAAAAAGAAAGAAAGAAGAAAGAAAGAAAGAAGAAAAAGAAGAAAAGAAGGAATGAAGAATGAAGACCCCCATAACATGAATTCTTTCTAAATTGTAATTAATTCATTTGTAATCCGAGTTGTGTAAGGGTAGCTACCCATTTCCTTTCAGGGTTTGTGGTGGAGACCATAAAGGCCTCATATTCTTTTACTAGCTTTATAAAATTGTTTGATGTTTGTTTAGCTTGTGCATTAAGATGACATATTTTTCCTAGTTTCTTTCTTGCTTTGATGAATGGCCTCGATCGATTAGGCTCTTAGAAAAATAAATTTTATATCAATTAATCAACTCAAAATTAAAATTAATAACTCATAACCTCACCTAAAGCTTAGGTTATAAATCAAGATAAAGATTTAGCAACCCTTATAGGCGGATGTTGTATGTCTCACATCATGCATAAAAGCATCTTGCTTCACTCTTGCTTATGGTGGGCTTCCACCTTTGCAGAATGGCTTGACCTTTAAGAGCCATGGTGGAAACACACCTCCTTTGCTAATTTTGGCCCAATTTCTCATGCATTAGGCATATGAATCCCATAGCTTGTGTCAAATAAATTGTCCAAAATGAAAATAAAACTTAACAAAATTGCATTAGATTTAAGTCATTAATCATGCCCTACATGATCTAGTCTCTTTTAGAGTATGTTTAAGGACTTAGTCTTTTTTTAAATAAACAACAACCTAGCTATCTTGCAAAAGCATATGACTTTCCTACATATATTTAAAATCATAGGAGGAGTTAGTTGGTGGCCACCCCAGGTGGTTGTAAGTCCAATAGTCGGGTGGTTTATCCTCTCTCATGGAGGAAAACCATATGCCCATTTTTGCCTTAGATTTAGGTCTTGCTTTGGCCCTCACCATAGCTCCATAGATTTAGGATCCAAGGTTGTTGTTTCCCTTTGCCGGCTACAAGCATAAATCCTCACCTCATAGGCATTTCCATGATCTTGTGTTGTGGAATTGTAAGCCTTAGATTTCCAATAAAAATTCAACTCAAACACAATTCCTCTTAAATTTTAAAAATATAAAGACCAACCATAGGATAGTTTAGGATGCTCGCTTGGTTTCTTAGCATCATGAGCATCCCCTACTTATCTCCATTTAGCTTCCATAATAATTCCCTCTTCTCGATCAATCCCACTTGATCTCCTCAAAATGGCCAATTTATTGACAATCCTATCTTTGAAATCTTTGGAGACAATGATCATTTACCTTAATCAAGAGTATTCTTAGGAATCTCTAATTCCTAAGATGTAATTAACTATGGGGGTTGCCTCCAGAAACTTAATGAACTTCATTAAAATAAATCCTTTATTTCCATGTAAAGTAGGGGAAGAATCTCTAGTACATCCGAAGAACCATAATTCGTAGGAGTCTTCATTAGTTGATAAGGTCCATTGTAGGATGGTGACTTCTATCTCTCGAGATAGCACATCATTCCTCAATGTTGTACCCAATCACCCTAATGAGAAAATCTGTGGATCTACGTGATGTCCGCCAAGTGTGTATTTTTGTCTTCATTTATTTTTTTCCAAAAGATAGATGAAGATGAAAATATTTCACCATAGATTTTTCTAGCGACTCCGCTGGGGATAGTTCATCTCTCCATCTTTGGTAAATGATCATTGTCTCCAAGTATCGATAGTGGATTTGTATTTCATATGAATCCGAGACTATCCTTCTTTTCCATTGGCACTTAGTTTATTTCATTCTTAAGTTAAGCTAGCTAACATCCTTTAGGTTTTAGTACCTCACTCCATGTAGGTCTTGAAACCCCTATTGGGTTCCCCCAATAGGTGAAAATAAAATTTTAATAAAAGAAATAACTAAAGACTTCCTCCTTACCATTTCTATGGTAAGGAAAGGTTCATTCCAAAAAATAAATAAATAAAATAAATCCTTTATAAAACAACAATTTCCAAAAGTACTTTTCAAAATACACATGATAAAATATTTCAACCTCATCTAACAATCTTCATGATTGTTACATGTAGATCATTTAAAAAAATAAAAATCATCTTTTCAAAAGCACAAATGAACATCCTTCATTCAATATACCTAAATTTATTGAATGAAGACTTCATTTCAAATCAAAATCAACAATCATCTTTCAAAATAAAATCAACAATCATCTTTTCAAAAAATAAAATCAACAATAATCTTTTAAAAACTAAATCAACAATCATCATTTCAAAAATAAAATTAACAACCATCTTTTCCAAAATAAAATCAACAATCATCTTTTCAAAAATAAAATTAATAATCATCTTTACAAAAACAAAATAAAAAAATCACCTTTTCAAAAAGCACATATTTGAAAATGAACAATTCTCTTTCAATATACCCAAATTTATTGAAAGAATATTTCATTTTCAAATAAAATCATATCATAAAATTGAAATTCCATTTCAACATATCTCACATATGTTGAAGTTAGAATTTCTTTCTTTTCAAAAATTACAATTTTGAAAATAAGCCTCTCCATTCAATATGTTGGATGGAGGCTTTATATTCAAATAAAATTTCACCATTTGAAATTCCACTCAACACATTCCACATGTGTTAAGTTAGAATTTCTTTCTTTAAAAAAAAACAATTATCATACACAAAACAAAATTTCATCTTTGAAAAATAAAACATAATTGACTCCCATTTGACATACCCAAATTTGTCAAATGAGAGTTTCATTTTTCAAAATAAATTTGGACTTTATTTAGCATACCTAAATTTTCTAAGTAAAGATCCCCCTCTTCAAAAAATAAAAATAAAGGAATCATAAAAATAAAACACATTCAGATTCTTTATTTAGCATACCCAAATTTGCTAAGTGATGATCCTATTTTCAAAATCACAAAAAAATCAAAACACATCTAGATTCTTCATTTAGCATACCCAAATTTGCTAAATAAATGTCCCTTTTTCAAAAATCAAAACATTAAAATTAAAAATACATTTGAACTTTATTTAGCATACACAAATTTGGTAAGTAAAGTTCTCAATTTCAAAAAATCAAAATAAAAAATCACAAATCAAAACACATTTGGATTCTTCATTTAGCATACCCAAATTTGCTAAGTGAAGATCCTCATTTCAAAATCAAAACATCAAAACACAAAACACATTTGGATTCTTCATTTAGCATACCCAAATTTGCTAAGTGAAGATACCCTTTTCAAAAAATCAAAAAATCAAAATACATTTGGATCTTTTATTTAGCATACCCAAGTTTGCTAAGTAAAGGTCCATCATTCAAAAACTAAAAAATCAAACACATTTGGATTCTTCATTTAACATACCTAAATTTACTAAGTAAAGATCCTCCTTTCAAAAAATCAAAATAAAAGAAAACATTTGGACTTTATTTAGCATACAAATATTTGCTAAATAAAAGTTTCATTTTCAAATTCACACATGATTCACCAGACAAGCAAAAGAAGATGAAAATTGTTTTCAAATAGCTCATTTAGCATACCCAAATTTGCTAAATGAGTAATTCCAAAATAAAGTCAATTGACCCTTTATTTTAAAATACTCAAATTTGTTAAATAAAGGGTCCCCAAACACAAAATTCAAAATCAAATATGAACCAATGGAAGCATCAATCTCTTCAAAATATTTGAATCCATTTCCAACATACACAAATTGGTTGAAAATGGATTCTAAATTAAAAAATCTCTTCCCCAATTTTAAATTCAAAAATGTGTTCTAAATTAAAGAGCCCCACTTAACATATTCAAATTGTTGAGTGTGGATTAAAATTATAAAAACAAATTAAAGCAAAAAATCTAGTTTGAGTTTATTTTCCCAAAATTGTAGAATTTCAACTTAGTTTTAGTCAGTTTTCAGTTTAGTTTAGTTCAGTTCTAATGAAAGCTCAGAAGTATGTGTTTACTTTTCCTTTTGGGATGGATTTGGCCTTGGATCGGGCTAGCCTCCCACAACTGACTTTTCCCAACTCATTCATTTTGGCTGAGGTTTCAAGGGAGCTAGGATCACTTGTGAGGGGACCACCCTCACAACCGTCAGCAGGAGTGTGGTGACCGGGCAAAAGTCAATCATCTATGTTGAGATGTCATCAAATTTAGAGTTTCCCTCACTAAAGAGGAATACTATGGCAATTCCTGCAATAGTTGCAGTTTCAATGCCAATGCGTTCAGTGGTTCCCATTTCTGCCCCAGTACGGGCTAGAACCCACTCATTGGCTTCTTCCATGGGGAAGGCTCCCCTAGTTCTAGGGATAATCTCCCATACCTAGGGGGTAAGTTCTAGTTCCCATAGTGCTCCTCCCAGTAGGACCCAGCACAGCAACAGATGCTGCAAGATTAAGTGGTATCATGTGTGCATAGCCAAGAGATGGAGGCAGTTGCTCAGTCTGTAGTAGAGGAGTTACCCAGGATAGTCTCTCCTCTGATCACAAAGAACAAGTTTCATTCCCTCTCTAAATCTGATGGAGAAGAAGATATTAAAAGGATCTCAGTTTCAACTCAACCTGCAATTCACTTTGAGGCTTGTACTAGAGATAGGATAAGGTCGTATGTCGACCTTAGATCAGTTCCGCACTGAGTCGATAGGGCTTACGAATGATCAGAGTCTGAGGCCCAATTTGACTTACAGTCAATCATCCCTCACTGCGTTGGTGAGAACATCGATTAGAAGAGGGCTAGAGAATCCTGTGTATTTATACATATCACCAGTAGATAGAGACGTAGGTATGCTAGACAGTTAGCTACCTCTACCCTTGTGGACTTTTCTGATCAGCGTGCTACCCACGCCAATCATACTGATAGCATTGTATTGATCGGTACTACTCACCACAAATGAGGAGCTCCTACATAGAAAAAGTAGGTGGTGCCTCGGCCACACCGCTCTACTCCATGCCCACCATCTCCAGTACAAGCTCCATCATCTGCAGTTCCAACAGAAGCCATGAAGGCTGCATGTAGGGAAAAGAGAGCCCCACTAGTGATCTGGCTATGACCAAGAGATCCTATTCCATCTACACCATCGATTGAGGTGAGGCTGAGCTCTCCTACTCGTTATCTTGCTCCAGTTGTGGTGTAGAGGGAGTGGCAGCCACGGAGCATTGTAGTTGTGCCATGACCACCACCACCACAGTAGTGCATGGAGATAGCAGTAACAAAGGGGGAAGGAGACAATACCATTGTCACCATGGCGATAGATCCTCCAAGGAGTATCACTCCTCCCATGATAGATGATAGCCATGAGCATATTTCTTATAGTGATGTAGCCCTCACAAGGTTAGCTCTCCAACATCAGAGGGGGTTAGATGTATTTCAATTCATGAGCATGATCCTACCACAAGTCAACCATGCTCATTTGTGCCCACATAGTTAGACCGCTCCCTACATGCTATTATATCATAGTATCTTATGGAAAAGAAAGAAATTCTAGGATACGACTGGTCCTACCTAGAGAATAAGAAGGTTAGTTTTGATCATAATAAAGATGATCTATTGGAGGATTCAATAAGAGTACATATGGTTGATGGTTCCCCTTCTGGGATTAGCGAGTTTGGAAGGTTGTGATGATACGTCTACGACCCAACACCTCCTTCAACAAATAAAATAGAAGGATGAATAAATTGATAGGATGTGAAAGAGGCTTGAAGACTTGCTAGTAGTAATTTTGGTACCTTAGAACCAAGCCCCAGCAGTGCATCCTACTATTGCAGAGACCGATCAGCCTGAGTTGTTGTATGTTGTGGATCAAGCCAAGACTTCACCGCTAGTAGAGCAAGGTAGCACTAGCTTGTATAGGAAGGTAGTGGATAGTACCTCCATACAAGAAAAGGATATTAAACTCATGGTTGAGCAGCAAGTGAGAGAACCATTGGCACAAGCCCGAGGAGGATCATCGATTCCAAAGGGTAAACCCTACCTAGAGGAATTCGATTCCAAAGGGTAGACCCTACCTAAAAGTATCCTAAGGGTTTTGTGCCACCTTCTTTCAAGAGCATTGATGGCAATGGGAACCCACGATAGCACATAGCGCACTTCAGGGCCAACTATTGCAATGTTGGTGGTAGCGATGTGTTACTATTCCATCTTTTTGACAGCAGTTTGGCAAGCATAGCCTTTGATTGGTATGTTAAACTCTCTAACCGTTCAGTGAAGACTTTTGCTGAGTTTGAGCAACTCTTCATTAAGAGGCTTGCTGGAGCTAAACAAAGGGTGATTGTAGGTGAACTCATTGTGGCTTAACAACACCCCGGTGAGTCCCTCATTGATTATATTCTCAGATGGTGCAATTAGAGTTTGAAATGCGAACCGCAACTATCTGAACATCATGCCATTAAAATTATGCTAAAGAATATTCATGTCCTGGTCACCTTCATGCTCAAAGGTTTTACAATCAAGATATTTGAGAAGCTAATCAACAAGATGGCTAGTCTATAAGGAGAGGCCAAACAATTGTCTTTTCAAGATCAGTCAACAAAGCCAAAGCCATAGAAAGCTTATGAGAAAAATCCAAGGGTAGTAGCAGTGTTGGATAAGGGGAAGCAAGCGACCAAAGATCAGCATGAGAGAACTCGTGCTCCAATAGCTATCACTTTCACCTCCTTTACCACCAACTAGGCCATCCTACTAGCTATCATAGCAGCCTCCATGGCCTTCACTGCCTCCTCCTTAGCCAAACTCATAGCAGCGGTACACATACCCACCGCCAGGTAGCTACGATCCACCAACTCTTTTAGATAAGCTTAATAAACCTTATTCATTTAAGCGTTAAATAATCAAGAAAATATTTAAGAATCTCTTAAAGAGACCTAATTTTAAACTACCCAAGCCTAAGTAGCCAGAGAAAGTGGGCAGGAGCAATGATCCTAACTTTTGCCCCTACCACCGCATGCTAGGTCATATTTTGGAAGATTATTTTACATTCAAGGACTGGCATCAAAATAGCTGCAAGATAGGCACCATAATTATCCCAAAAGAATATCTAGTGGAATAACCATCCAGTTTTGTTAGGGCAGTCCTTGGGGATACCTGTAATCCTCTTAAAACTAAAGAAGGTTGGGATATCTCCTTATCCCGAACCTCTAAAATGATTATTTCAAAAATCAAGAAACTTTCCTTGTAGGTGCCTGAGGCAACTTAAACCTCTAACATTAAAGAAGGCTTGCAAGTTGCCAAAGACAACTTGGGGAAGGTTGGAGCTCAGCAGCAGCAGTAGTAGCCTATACTTTCCTGGGATAGCCAAGTAGCGCAACCATCAATCAAGCCCAGTCTCCATTCCACCGTAGTAGCTACTACTTCAACCGACACTTCTATTTTAGCTAGCTCTTCTTCTAGTATACATCTTGTATCATCATATGAGGCCATCAAATCCCTCACCCCACTTACTTTACTTGATTTGTACTATGTATCTCCTTCAAAATCTATGAAATTGAAGAATAAAGCTAGTTTGAATTACATCTGTGTTACTTCTGATGGGTTGTCTAAATCTACTCTTACAGAAAAATCTTCAAGTCTAAATAATAATTATAATAACTCTGATCTTCCTCTTTCAGATTTGGATTTGTACTTTCCTTCTCTGAATACTATGGATTCACCTCTTTAGATAGACTTGGAATCATCTGATTCTGAGGGCCTATAGGAGAAGCTATAGGTGAGCCTGATGAGCAGGTAGCATATTCCACTAACCTGCCACAAGAGATTAAAAAAGTTAACCTCCGTAGTAACAAGGTTCTACCTCCTAGGGTAGCACCTCAAGATAAGGGGAAACAAGTCATTGATTCTAATGATTGAGAAGCCCCCTCCACAAGATGCTCTACCCTTGGATATACTTATGGAGTATGTGCCTAGAGTTGATTACAATGTCCTCGCTCACCTAAGAAAGTTGACAACTAAGTTAAGCATATATGATGCCCTTGTCTTATCCAAAGAGATGAGGGAATCATTAATCAAGGCTCTTCTTGATCTAGAGATATGCTTAGCTCAGTTGACCACTATTGAAGAGGAGGCACATTATTCAAGAGAAGCCCAAGGAGTCACATTCATAGATGAAGACCTTCTTCTGGGGAACATGGAGCATAACCGTCCCCACTACATTATAGTGGATATGGGAAAGTTTAGACTTTCCAGGGTGCTTGTTGATCCAGGTGAATTTGTGAATATTATGAGTCTAAAGACCCTTGCCTACTAGAGGATTGACATCTCTACACTCTGAGGAGATTAGATATTATTAAGAGGATTCAATGAATAGGGCGAGAGGGCATTAGGTTCCATAGTGTTACCTTTGGAAATAGGTGACTGGAAGACTGAAGCCAAATTTTATATAATTAATTCGAATACATTGTTCACTATTTTGCTCAGTAGGCCTTGGATAATCTAGAACAAGATGATTCAATCCTCCTTTCATCAGTGCATCAAGTTCGGAAGGGATGGAATCGAATATTGTGTCAAACGAGATGAAAAGTTATTTTTAGTTAGAGAGGTTGAGATATATGAGGATGCGACCTACTATCTTAACCAAAATCAAAATGCCTTTTCTCATGAACTTGGTCAAAATTCAAATACAAAAGAAAAAGAAAAAGAAAAGAATAATGAAGTGAAAATACAAGTGAATGAGAAAAGTACATCAAGGAAGAAGTAGAGCAACATATCACATTCCACCCACACTTGTTCCACCATACATATATGGGATGAATGACTGACCTCCATCAGAACCGAGGTAGATACAAAGGCAATTCCAAAGGTGGAAGACCCCCTGGTTGGCATCCATAATGGTTATGTTCCAATTCATAGGAGTATCCCTACTATTCACATAGACTTGGAATCCATTAGAGGATGAGTCTAATTTCATTAGCATACCACCAACCCTCTCGTTTCATTGGAGGTGACACTGCCGATAACGATGAAGACCTGCCTCCAAGCATAGCATGAATGCATTTGAATCAAGTTTATGTGAAACTATCAGGCAGTATTTAGGAACCTTAGCTCTAACCTTGATTTTCTCCCAAAAGTTGAAGGTTTAGTAGTTAAGAAGCCCCTAGTCTTCCATGGATGTCAAGCTAAAGAGACTCCTTTTGGGATCATCATCCTTAAGTCCAGAAGTTAATGTAGAACTTGAGGATAATTCATATAAAAAATTAATAGAATTACCTTTGATTGGTACCTTGTGTTCTTAATCTAGTAAAGAAAGGTTTGATTCCTTATACATGGTCCAAGCAGTCGAGTACTTCAAGAAGTTATGGAACAATAATCAAGATTAGGACTAGGATTCGGTGCATTGGATCCAGTGGATGACAACGATTAATGCTTAGTTGTTACCAATCATCTGGAATTTGATAGGTTCTTCTCAACCACACTAACTCTTATGTGGAAGTATGTTTAGAAACTTCAGATGATCCAGATGATCTCCAAATCAAAGATGCACCACTAGAATTTGAAGAGGAAATCCATTCAACAATTGATAAGCTTAAAGAAATCAACCTTGGGATAGAAGAAAATCCACGCCCGCATACATTAGTTTGTTGCTGAATGAAGAAGAAACCAATGGCTTAGTTAGGCAATTGATTGAGTTTAAGGACTACTTTACATGGAGTTATGAAGAGATTTCTGGATTATCTCGATGTAGTAGTCCACAAACTTGAATTAACCCTAACGCTAACGCTATCAAGCAATCTCCTAGATGCATGCATTAGAAATCAAACAATAGGTCATTTTGAAGTCAAGAAATTGATTAATGTGGTTTCATCAGGGAAGAAAAATACCTACCTGGTTAGCCAGTGTTGTGGTAATTAAGAAAAAGAATGGAAAAATTTTCATATGCATCGATTTTAGGGACTTAAATAAGGCATGTCCTAAGGATGAGTTTCCTTCCTATACCAAAATTAATGGTGGAAATCACCTCATCTCATGCACTATTCTCCTTCATGGATGGGTCATGCTACAACTAAATTAAGATGGCCCTCGAGCATGAAAGAAGCACTGCTTTTCAAACCCCGATCATAATCTATTATTATAAGGTCATGCCTTTCGGCCTTAAAATGCTGGTGTTACATACTAATGGGCCATGACTCAGATCTTCAATGAACTCATTCATCATCAAGTTAAGTGCTATGTTGATGATCTAGTAGTCAAAAGCAAAGAAAAAGAAGACAATCTCTTTGACTTGAGAGTAGTTTTCAAACGATTAAGATAATATAACCTCAAAATGAATCAGAAAGTGTTCATTCATTAGCTTCAAGGAAGTTCCTTGGTTTGTTGTCCAAACTAGGTAATAGAGATAGATACAAAAGATCAAAGCTATCTTAGAAATGTCACCACCTAAAAGTTTAACTCAACTCAGATCTTTCCAAGGGAGGTTGGCGTATCTAAGAAGCTTTATCTCCAATCTATCGGGAAGATGCAATCCATTTTCAGCACTTGTAAAAAAGGATGCCAAGTTCAAGTGGGATGACAAGTGTCAGCATGCCTTTGAAGATATCAAATAGTATTTGGTGAAGCCGTATGTTCTAACAGCCCCTATCCCGGGCAAGCCACTTAACATCTACACTATTGTATTGGATGACTCCCTTGGCTCTTTGTTGGCCCAAGCCAATGACGAAAAGAAGGAGAGTACCCTCTATTACCTCTATCATCCGATTGTTAAGTGAACTACCCACCTATTGAGAAACATTGCCTAGCTTTAATCTTTGCATTCCAAAAGCTATGACACTATATGCTTTCTCATAAGGTGAACTTGATTTCAAGAATCAATCCACTATAGTATCTCATGACATGGCTGACGTTATCCAAACGGTTGGCATGTTGGTCCATGATTCTCTCAAAGTTTGATATTACATTCGTACCCCTCTGTGCGGTGAAAGGTCAAGCACTAGTGGATTTCTTAGCAGCACACCCACTTCATGCTGATTCCCCACTTAGTGATGATCTCCCTGATAACAAATCATTAACTTAGGGGAGATTGACAACCACTATTAAGATATGTATTTTGTGGTTGTGGCTTCCTTTCACAAAGGAGAAGAACCACGATCTACTCTTCCCGAAGGAATAGTTCTCTTAACACCGTGATGTGATGAGATTCATATACTATCTCTGTAATCCCTGCACCAACAATGAAGTTGAGTATGAGGCTTTGATTGCAGGTTTGGAGTTAGCCATTATAGTGTGTGTCAAGAGCATCAACATCTACAAGAATTCTTAGCTGGTTATCAACCAAATTACCGGGTCCTTCAAGGTTCTAAAACCTAAGCTTCGTCACAACCATGAGTATATCATGAAGATGTTGGCCTAAATCTCTAAGGTCACCATCTACAAGATTCCTCGAGGAGAGAACGCAATAGTAGATTCTTTGGCCAAACTTGCCAAGAAATTGGCATGTCTAGAAGATGAGTTTATTCTAATAAGGGTCCAAAATAGATAAATCCTATCCTTTATTGATGCTGAACTCATCGAGAGACTTTCTCTAGATGGGGAGGTTTTCTATGTCAACAAATATGAGGAGCTTGATTGGAGGCAACCGTTCAATGATTATTTGAACACCGACTACCTCAAGAGAAATCACAAGCCCATCAGATAAAGCAAAAAAGCTCTCTCCTATGCTCTCATGGATGGCACCTTGTACTGACAGTCTTTTGATCAAATGTGGTTACATTCTTTAGACAAACATGAAGCCCATAGGATCATGATTGAGGTACATTCAGGTCTATGCATAGCGCATCAATTTGGTTCAAAGATGAAAGCAAAGATCAAAAGACTAGGATACTACTTACCTTTGATGACATGACTACATGAACGCGTGGCTAGAAGATTCCATCAATGTCAGGTACACAGTGTGGTCTTACATCAACCACCCAACATTCTACATCCTATATTGGCCTCATGGCCATTTGAGTGTTGGGGTACCGACATAGTGGGTCCGATCGATCCTCTTTCTTCCAAGGGTCATCGATTCATCTTAGCTGCCACCGACTACTTTTGCAATTGGGCAAAGGCAATCCCACTCAGAGAGGACATAGGTCAAGCTGTGCTCTAGTTTTTTAGGAACCATATCATATATAGGTTCGGGGTGCCTCAATGAATTATATCTAATAATGGTACTGCATAAAATAGCACCAAGATTAACATCTTCTAGAGATGGTATAGGTGATACTCCACCATCTTCTATCTAGGGGCAAATGTCCTGGCAGAAGCATTCAACAAAACTCTCATCCAGATACTGAAGAAGACACTCGATGACAACAAGTGATAGTGGCATGAGCAGTTGGTTGAAGCCTTATGGGCCTACCGCACCACATATAGAACTCCAACTCAATCTATCTCATTCTCCTTAATGTATGGGTCCGAAGCCATTCTACCATTAGAAGTTCAATTCTCATTACTAAGGATAGCAATGGGTAGAAAATCACTAAAGAGCAGAATGTAAAGTTGCGGTTAGAAGAGCTCGATGGTTTGGAGGAGAGATGCCTACGGGCGTGATAGAACCTCGAGTTATACAAATCCAAAATGATTCAAGCTCACAACAAGCTAGTCCGCCCTAGAGCTTTTCAAGTAGGAGAGCTTGTCCTAGTTTTAAGGAGACCAATTGTTGCCCGTTGAAAGATGGGAGGCAAGTTTGAACCCACTTGGGAAGCCCCTTTTATCATAGAAAATGCCTACCAAGGATGATCTTATCAACTTATTGATTGTAAAGGGGAACACCCGATGCTTCCAATTAATGGGCTCTATTTGAAGAAATATTACCCATGAAAACATGTTTGAAAACAATTATCATTAAAAGAAAAAAATTTCATTCCAATTCATCAAAATCTTTCCTTCTTTCGAAGCATTATTTGCTTATTTTGTGAATCTACCATGACATATTTAAGATAGGTGTAAGAGAACCCAAGAGACATCCTATCCCTCTTTCACAACACGAATACAATCAAACACAATTCCCCAATGCTACTAGAATAGGTGTGAGAGAACCCAAGAGGCATCCTATTTCGACAAATATAACTAAGTTAGGTGTAAGAGAACACAAGCAGAATCCTTTCTTGGTGGGATCACAACTGCCATTCATGGCACCATTTCATCAATTCTCCAGCGTGTTTTTAGGATAGGTATAAAGAACCTGATAGGCATCCTTTTCCTTCTAACACAAACACAAACACAAATATTTTATCTTAGGCTAATTTGATGTGGGAGGTAGCTCCTTGTGGCATTCATTCATTAGCTGCTTTAAGTTGGGATAACATGCTACATTGCTAGTATGTCACCCTAGTCGTCACTTGTCCAATGGATGTCAATTCTGTGCTTTCTCGACTTGACCATTGCAAACTAATGAGCACCTTATTAGTTTGGTAGACCACCCTAGCTAGTAAGCTACTTCATGTTGATTTTGTTTAAGAAGATGTGAGTCCCGTGCTTTCTCCTTGAATTAACCATCATGCACGACTATGAGAATATCTAAGGTTTAGGATGAGTCCCCTAGGCTCCTTTCCTCTTGACTACTCTTGAGTTGATATAAGTCCCCCAGTGACATTCACTCAGTAGGCGCCTTATGTCAAATAGCGCATGTTGAGCCAAAGATAGACTATCCCAACAATCAGTTCTGTTATAAGAGGATGTGAGTCCCCGATGCTTTCTTCCTAGGATGATTATTGCAAACCAACAGACACCTTAGGTTGGTTGATGTTCGCTATGCTGACAGTGACTCACCCGTTGGATACACCACTCTTGGCAGATGTAAGTCCCCACGTGTTCTCCTTGAGTTTGCCACCAAATACCAACATATACTATCTTCTAGGGTTTTGGATCAAGTCCTTAGTGGTCTCTCGGGCACTTTACTTGGATCACGCCCTTACGACCCCATTTAAACACTACCTGGTTACTCTTATATTGGAATGTCCTCCTTTCCTTATAACCACCCTTGTGGTTGGAGAATTTGTTGGATGCATTATTCTCCTTGGTTGAAATTTGAGATAGGTCTAGGCCGATATAAGTTCATTCTCGATGATCCCTCACAAACCAATAGGGTCCACATCAAAACAAACAAACAAACAAATCTATTCACTTGTGGATTAGAATTCAAGCCTTAGTGGCCCTTTCCCAAGTAGGCATCCTATTTTAGCGCGTAGAACTCCCTATAGGAATTTCCTGACTATGCTTGAGTTGAGATAAGTCCTCGGGTTGGCACTCTCTCCATAGTTGCCGTTAGATCGGGTTCAATCCATTTTTCCACAAATAGGTTGCCTCGACAGTCATTCTACTTTGGAAGATGTAAGTCTACTACAAATTCTTTCTAGCATGATTGTCGCAAACTGACGGACAACCCTAGGTTGGGTTGACATGTTACCTCGCTAATGTGTCACCCTAGTGGTCTTTTATTCAGAAAAGATGTGAGTCCCCATGCTTTCTTCCCTGAATTAACCATTGCAAATCAAAAGACACCCATTTGATTGGGTAGTTCTCCCCTCAGTCGGGAAGCTACTCCTTTTGGATTGGTAAATCTGAGTTAGACCAAGGCCAACATGGCCCCTACTCAGTGCAGTCCATCGCAAACCAATGGGATCCATAAAAAATAATTAAAAATGAAATTAATCTTGAATATCTTTGAGTTGATTTAAGTCCCCGAGAGGTATTCATTCAAAAGTCAGCCCTTGGTCAGGTTCGATTTGTTGCACAACCAACCAGTCACCCTAATGGTTCCTTGTTTTGGAAGATGTGAGTCCCCACATTTCTGCTTAACTTGACCAATGCAAATAAAAGGCAATCCCTTTTGTTGGATAGTCCTACTATGTGGTTGGTAGACAACCCTTTTGGATTTGTAAATCTGAATGTAGACCAAGGCCAACACGACCCCTACTCAGTGCAATCCATTGCAAACCAATGAGATCCATCAAAAATAACTAAAAATGAAATTAACTTTGACTATCTTTGAGCTGATTTAAGTTTCTCAGTGGCATTCACTCAATAATCAGCCTAAAGTTGGGTTCAATTCGTTGCCTTGCCAATGGATCACCCCAGCGACTGATCCCTACTTTGGAGGATGTAAGCCTACTACACTTTCTTCCTAGTACAGCTGCTGCACACCAAAAGGGAACCCCTTTGGTTGGATAGCCCTACCATTTGGTTGGTAGACTACCCCTTTGGATTGGTAAATTTAGATTAGGCCAACATGGCTCTACCAAGCATCTATCAAAACCGAAATCCATCTCAAAATCCATAAAAATTTTAAAATTAAAATCTAAAACAAATTCAACCCTCGTCAGTCGGTAGAGTCAAACTAATCAAACAAAACAAATCCAATCAAACAATCAAAACAATCAAACAAATAATCAATCAAATCAACATGCTTCTCCTCAGTGAGATGCAAATCTCTATGGTTCCTCATGTGGAATCAATCCTAATTTGAACTTGCTCCCTAGCAGAGTTCACATTTTCATCCCTAACCGATCCCAAAATCTAATCCCATGATTTCACAACATCTTTTCCTCGATGAATGACTTGAACTCCCCTAGTGGAGAGTTTGCTTTTCATCTCGGTGGAGCACCAAATCATAAATCAATAAATCAAATCAAATTATACAGTGCAAATCAAATCAAACCTCTCATCCTTAAACCAAACATAAAATAAAAATAAAGTAAACCTAAAATAAAGTAAAATACAGACTAAATAAAAACCTAAACATAAAAATAAACATAAAAATAAATAAAAAATAAAACATAAACCCTAAACTAAAAAAAAAAACTTAACCTAAAATAAAAATAAAATAAACCTA
Organism: Cymbidium sinense; assembly: GCA_021442155.1. Lineage (NCBI taxonomy): Eukaryota > Viridiplantae > Streptophyta > Magnoliopsida > Asparagales > Orchidaceae > Cymbidium > Cymbidium sinense. The sequence continues at coordinate 272,920,292 of CM038215.1, read as the reverse complement.
AACCTAAACTAAAATAAATAGAACCTAAACCTAAACCTAAAATCAACTAAACCTAAACCTAAACCTAAACTAAAAAAAAATAAAATAAACTAAAAATAAACCTAAACCTAAACAAAAAAAAAATAAAACCTAAAAATAAACCTAAAATAAAACCTTATAACCTAAACCTAAAAAAATAAAATAAAATAAACTTAAACCTAAAAAATAAAAAAATAAAAACTCAACTTAAAAATAAACCTAAACTTAAACCTTAAAAATAAACTAAAATAAAAAACATAAATTAAAATAAATAAACCTAAAATAATAAACTAAACTAAAAAAAAGTAAACCTAAATAAAAATAAAAAATAAAGTAAACTAAAATAAATAAAAAATAAACTAAATATAGTAAATAAACATAACATATCAGTTTACTTAATTTTTTAAAAAAACTTTAAACCCTAAATTCTAAACCCTAAACAAAAAACCCTAGACCCTAAACCCTAAACCCTAAACTTACAACCCTAAACCCTTAATCCTAAATAAAATAAATAAAAATAAACAAAAAAACCCTAACCTTAAAACCTAAAATCTAAAACTAACCCTAAACCCTAAACCCTAAACCTAAACCTACCGGTATACTTAATTTTAAAAACTCTAAACCCTAAATCCTCAACGCTAAGCCTTAAACCCTCAAGCTTAAAACTGACCCTAAACTAAAAACCCTAAACCTACAACCTAAACCCGAAAACCCTAAACCCTAAACCTTAAATCCTAAACCCTAAAACCAATCATAAACCCTAAACCCTAAACTTACAACCATATACCCTAAGCCCTAAATAAAAAATATATAAAATATTAAGAAAATCCCAAGCCTTAAGTCCTAAACCCTAAAATTAACCATAAACCCTAAGCCTAAACCTTAAACCTACACTAACCCTAAATTCTAAACACTAAACCCTAAACTCTAAACCCCAAACCCTAAACCCTAAACCCTAAAACCTAAAAATAAAATAATAAAAAACCTAAACCTAAATAAAATAATAAAATAAATAAAATAAAAACCTAAACTAAAACTTTAATCTAAAAATATAATATAATAAAAAATAAAACTAAACTAAAATAAAATAAATTAAAACCTAAACTAAACTAAAAAAAATAAACCTAAAAATAAAAAACCTAAATAAAATAAAACCCAAACGTAAAATAAAAAATAAAATAAACCATAAATGTAATAAAATAAAACTAAATAAAAAACTAAACCTAAAAATAAGCTAAAATTAAATCTAAAAAAATAAATAAAAAAATTTTAAACCAAACAAAAAAAAAAACTAAACTTAAAATAAATAAAATAAAATAAACCTACCTAACCTAAAATAAACTAAACTAAAATAAATAAACCAAACCAAACCAAAATAAACTAAACCTAAACTCTAAAACTAAATAAAAAATAAACTAAAATAAACCTAAACCTAAAACTAAAAAAATAAAACCTAAAAAATAAACCTAAATAAAACCTAAATCCTAAACCTAAAAAATAAAATAAAAACCTAAACCTAAACCCAAAAAATAAAAAAAATAAAACCTAAACCTAAAAAAATAAAATAAAATAAAACTAAACTTAAAAAAATAATCATAAACCTAAACCTTAAACCTAAAAAATAAACAAGATAAAACCAAAACTAAAGAAAAAATAAACTAAAATAGATAAACTAAACTAAATAAAATAAATAATAAACCTAAATAAAAAAACTAAAAAAAACTAAAATAAAAATTAACCATACCTAAATTTTTAAATTATAAAAATTTAAAACTAAATTAAATAAATCTAAACTAAACCCTAATTAAACAAACCCTAAACTTAAACCTCTAAACTTAAAAACCCCAAAGCCTAAAGCCTAAATACTATACCTTAAACCCTAAACCCTAAACCCTAAACCCTAATCGTAAACCCTAAACCCTAAAACCCTAAACCTAAAACCCTAAACCCTAAACCGTAAACCTTAAACCATAAATCTTAAAAACCTAAAAACATAAACCTAAACTAAATAAAACCTAAAAATAGAATAAATAAAATAAAAGAAAAAAATTTAAAAATAAAATAAAATAAAAACCTAAACCTAAACCAAAAATTAAAAAATAAATTAAATAAAAAACAAAAAAATAAATTAAATAAAACCCAAACTAAACAAAAAAATAAATTAAACCTAAATAAAATAAAACTAAAAAATAAAAAAATAAAATAAACATAAAATAAAATAAAATAAAACTAAATAAAACCTAAACAAAAATAAACCTAAAATACATAAAATTAAATAGAAAAATAAACCTAATCATAAACTAAAAAAACCAAAACATAAAATAAAAATAAAATAAACAAAATAAAATAAACCTAAACTTAAACTAAAATAAATAAAACCTAAACCTAAACCTAAAATAAACTAAAGCTAAACTAAATAAAATAAAATAGATTAAAAGTAAACCAACACCTAAACTAAAAAATAAAACCTAAACCTAAAAAAATAAAATAAAAATAGAACTCAACTAAAAAATAAACCTAAACCTAAACCTAAACTAAAAAAAATAAATAAAAATAAAAAACCTAAACTAAAATAAATAAACCTAAAATAAATAAACTAAACTAAAAAAAATAAAAAATAAACGTAAATAAAAACAAAAAAATGAAGTAAACTAAAAAAATTAAAATAAGCTAAATATGCTAAATAATCCTAAACCTACAGGTTTACTTAATTAAAAAAAACCTTAAACACTAAATCCTAAACCCTAAGCCCTAAACCCTAAATCCTAAACCCTAAACCTTCAACCCTAAACCCTAAAGCCTAAAAAACCCAAAACCCTAATCCTAAACCCTAAACCCTAAAAGCATAAACCGTAAAACCCTAAACCATAAACCCTAAACCCTAAATCCTAAACCCTAAATCATAAACCCTAAACCCTAACCCTAAGCCCTAAACCACAAACCCTAAATCTAAATCTAAAGTAACTAAATAAATTAAAAAATAAACTTAAACCTTAAAATAAAATAAACCTAAACCTAAACCTAATCCCTAAGAATGGGTAGAACCTTGATGACAGGAACATCACCGTCAACCAGGCTCAATCTAGATCTGGCGGTGGAGGCGAAGGCGGAGGCGATAGTTATCATAGAGGTTGTGGGGGATCTGGAGATGATGGTGGATATGGAGGTGGTGGTCAGAGCAGTGCTGGTTATGTAGGCGGGAGGAGTGATGGAGGTTACAACAGTGGTGGTGGCGGAGGGAGAGAGTAGGCATATGATGGTCGATCCCGCTACTCGAGAGGTCGGGGTGGTTCTGATGGAAATGAAAGAAAGTGAAGAATGACCAATTTGATTTGCTGCTTATGGAATTGTGTCATTACATTAGGGACGATTATAATTATCTAAGGTTTTTACTTTGCTCTATGCGCGCTCATTTTTTATTTATGTCGTCGCTTATTTCTTAGAAAACTTGGTGTGTTTCTTAGTTGATGAAATCGAAAAGAAGAAATGTTGAAACTAAATTTATTCTCTGTTAAAAAAATAACCAAAAACCCTAAACTCTAAACCAAAACTTGAACCCTAAACTAAAAAAAACCTAAACCTAAAATAAAAATAAAATAAACCTAAACCTACACTAAAATAAATAAATTGAAATAAATAAAACCTAAATTTAAACATAAAATAAACTAAACCTAAACCAAAACTAAATAAAATAAAATAAACTAAAAATTAACCTAAACTAAAAAATAAACCTAAAAATAAACCTAAAACATAAACTGAAAAAAATAAAAGAAAAACCTAAATATAAAAATAAAAAATAAAACCTAAACCTAAAAAATAAAATAAAAATATAACTAAAATTAAAAATAAACATAAACCTAAACCTAAACCTAAAAAATAAACTAAAATAAAAAAACCTAAACTAAAATAAATAAACTAAACTAAATAAAAATAAAACAAAACCTAAATAAAAATAAAAAATAAAGTATAAAGTAAGTAAACTAAATAAACCTAAACCTCTATAAATTAAAAAAAACCCTAAACCCTAAACCCTAAATCCTAAACCCTAAACCTAAACCCTAAACCCTAAACCCCAATAAACTAAACATATAATATTAAACCTATAACCTAAACCCTAATAATAAAACACCTAACCCCTAAACCCTAAACCCTAAACACTAAACCCTAACCCTAAACCCTAAACCCTAAATCCTAAACCCTAAACCCTAAACCCTAAACCCTGAACCCTAACCCTAAACCCTAAACCCTAAACCTCAAACCCTAAACCTAAACCTAAAGTAACTAAATAAATTAAAAAATAAACCTAAACCCTAAAACATAATATACCCAAACCTAAACCTAAACCATAAGAATGGGAAGAACCTTCACAGCAGGAATGTCACTGTTAAGCAAGCTTAGTCTAAATCTAGCGGTGTAGGAGAAGATGGAGGTCATGGTTATCGCAGTGGTGGTGACACTGGTGTTGGTGGGTGGGTGGAGGTACTGTTGGATCAGTGGTGGTTATGTAGGCTGGAGGAGCGACTGAGGTTACAGCCTTGGTGGTGGCAAAGGAAGAGATCGAGTATATGATGGTCGATCCTATTACTCAAGAGGCCGGGGTGGTTCGATGAACAGAGAAACCAAGAATGGTTGATCCGACCACGCTTATGGAACTCGACTAGAGATGGTTCTAGTTATCTAGGGCTTTTGAATTGCTCTATGCGTGCTCATTTTTTATCTATGTCATCACTTGTGTCTAACAAAACTTAATTTGTTACTTAGTTGATGAAATAAAAAAGAAGAAATGTTATATCTAAATTTATTCTATTTTAAAAAAAACCAAAACCCAAAACTCTAAACTAAAACCCGAACCTTAAACCTTGAAACAAAAAATAAAAAAAATAAAAAAATTAAAAACACCCTAACCCTAAACCCTAAAACTAACCCTATAAAAAAAATAAAAAGTACCCTCCCTGTGATCTGTGTGGTGTCCCCCTCCATACATCCAAAAATAAACACCACAAGGCCCTCTCACCTTATTCATTGAATCATATGAACATCATCCTTTCTTTTTGGAGTTTGGAGATGTCGATCCTCAAGTAGGTAAGGGTTCTTAAACTCATAATGTTGACTGATACACTTGGGTTAACCAGAACTCTGGATAGCCTATATTTGCCAACATCCAATGTAATGTAAAGAGATGGTTGTGCTCGGTCGTCCCTAGGAGTAAGTCTTCATCGCTGAATGTAACTAAATATAAACCTAAACCTAAACAATAAGAAAAACATAAAAATAAATTAAAAGAAAAACCTAAACCCTAAATTAAAAAAACCTAAACCTAAAATAAAAATAAAATAAACATAAACCTACACTAAAATAAACTAAACTACAATAAATAAAACCTAAACCTAAACTAAATAAAATAAAATAAACTAAAAATAAACTTAAACTTAAACTAAAAAACAAAACCTAAAAACAAACCTAAATTAAAAACCAAAAACCTAAATTTAAAAATAAAAAATTTAAAAAACTTAAACCTAAAAAAATAAAATAAAATCTAAATCTAAAAACAAAAATAAAAATAAAACTAAACTAAAAAAATAAACCTAAACCTAAGCCTAAATTTTAAAAATAAACTAAAAAAACATAAACAAAAATAAATAAACTTAAAATAAATAAACTAACTAAATAAAAATAAAAATAAACATAAATAAATATAATAAAATAAATTAAAATAAATAAATAAAAATAAACTAAATAAGCCTAAACCTACCACTTTACTTAATTTTAAAAAAAATAAAAAAAATAAAAAACAAAACCCTAACCCTAAACCTTTAACCCAAAAACAAACCCTAAACTCTAAACCCTAAATCTACAACCCATAAACCTAAACCTAAAACCCTAAAACTTAAACCTTATACCATATACCCTAAACCCAAAACCCTACCTAAGCTCTAATGCTAACCCTAACCCTAAACCCTAAATCCTAAACCCTAAACCTTTAAACCCTAAACCCTAAATCCTAAATTCTAAACCTTTAAATCCTAAACCCTTAACTAACCCTAAACCCTAAGCCCTAAACCCTAAAAACCCTAAACCCTAAAGCCTAAACCTTAAACCTTAAACCCTAAACCCTAAACTAACACTAAACCTGTTAACCTAAATCCCTAAACCCTAAAACCATAAACCCCAAAGCCTAAACACTAAATCAGAAACCCTAACTAACCTAAATCATAAACCCTAAACCCTAAAACCTAACCCTAAATGCTAATCCCTAAACCCTAAACCTAAACCCTAAAAGGAAAACCTAAACTAAATAAACCTAAAATCAAATCAATAAATAATTAAACATATTCCTAAATAAAATAACAAATAAAATCAAATAAAACCTAAACTAAAACCTAAACCTAAACCTAAAAATAAAATAAAATAAAATAAACTAATAAAGATAAACTAAAAAAAATAAAAAAAATTAAAATAAACCTAAGAATGAAAAAACTAAATAAAATTAAAACTACACTTAAAATTAAAATAAAATAAACTTAAAATAAACCTAAATAAAATAAAATAAAAACTAAATAAAAACCTAAACCTAAAAAATAAACATAAAATAAAACATAAAATAAATAAAAAAATAAAACCTAAACCTAAGACAAAAAAATCTAAACCTAAAATAAAAATAAAATAAAGAAAATTAAAACCTAAACCTAAACTAAATAAATAAAAAACCACAACCTAAACCTAAAATAAACTAAACATAAACCTAAAATAAAAAAAAAATCCTAAAAGTAAACCTAAATTAAAACCTAAAACCTAAACCTAAAAAATAAATAAAAAAAACTAAACCTAAATCTAAAAATAAAATAAATTAAACTTAAACCTAAAAATAAAATAAAAAAAATAAAACTCAACTAAAAAATAAACATATACCTAAACCAAAAAATAAACTAAAATAGAAAACCAAAACTAAAATAAATAAACCTAGTATAAAAAAACTAAATTAAATAAACATAAAAAATAAAATAAACTAAAATAAAGAAAAAAATAAACTAAATAAATAAAATAAACAAAAGAAGAAATATTGAATATGAATTTTTTTTCTGTTAATAAAAAAAAACCAAAAACAAATCGTAAACTAAAACTTGAACCCTAAACCTAAAACCTATACCTTATACCCTAAACTCTAAACCCTAAAATCTCTAAACTATGAACACTAAACCCTAAACCCTAAATTAAACCTAAACCTTAAACAATAAACCCTAAACCCTAAACTCTAAAAAGCTAAAAACCTTAAACTAAACTAAATAAAACCTGGAAATAAAATAAATGAAAAATCTAAAACAAAATAAATAAAACAAAATACAATAAAAACATAAACTAAAACCTAAACCTAAACATAAACCTAAAAATAAAATAAAATAATAAATAAAAACTAAACTAAAATAAAATAAATAAAACCTAAAATAAACTAAAAATAAAACCTAAATAAAATTAAAAACTAAACCTAAAATAAAATAAATTAAAATTAAATAAAAATCTATACCTTAACAATATACCTAAAATAAAACCTAAAATAAATACAAAATAAAACCTAAAACCTAAAGTGAAAAAACCTAAACCTATACCTAAAAAAATACTAAAAAAAATAAAATAAATAAACCTAAACCTAAACCTAAAATAAATAAACTAAACTAAATAAAATATAAATAAACCTAAATAAAAAATAGAATAAACTAAAATAAATAAAATAAACTAAATAAACCTAAACCTTCCAGGGTTTAATTTTTTAAAAATAAAAGTAAATAAAACCCTAACCCTAAACCCTAAACTCTAAACTAAAATTTCAAAACACTAAACTCTAAACCCTAAACACAACCCTAAACCTAAACCCTAAACTCTAAACACTAAACCCTAAAACCCTAAACCTAAACTAAATCAAACCCTAAAACTTACACCCTAAATCCTAAACCCTAATTCCTAAACTCTAAACTAACCCTAAACCCTAAACACTAAGCCCTAAACCCTAAACTATACCTGCCCAAGCCTTAAACCTAAACCCTAAACCCTAAGCCCTAAACCATAAACTAACCCTAAACACTAAACCCTAAACCCAAAAAAACCTAAACCTAAAGGCTAAACCCTAAACCTTAAACCCTAAACCCTAAACTAACTCTAAACCCTTAAAACCCTAAACTAGAAAGCCTACACACTAAACCTTAAATCGTAAACCCTAAACCCTAATACTAAACGATAAACCCTAAAATCCTAAACCCTAAACACTAAACTTTAAACCCTAAAAATCTAAAAACATAAGCTGAAACTAAATAATACTTAAAAATAAAATAAATAAAAAACTTAAACCTAAATGAAATAAAAGAATAAAATAAAATAAAGTTATAAATTAAAACATAAACCTAAACATAAAAAAATAAACAAAAAAATAAACTAAAATAAAATAATAAAAAGCCTAAATTAAATTAAAAAATAAAATAAACCTAAGAATAAAAATCCTAAATAAAATAAAAAACAAACATAAAATAAAATAAAATAACCAAAAATAAACTTAAAATAAAATCAAAAAAATAAATAAAATAAAACCTAAACCTTAAACATAAAAACCCTATACATAAAATAAAATAAAATAAATAAAATAAAATAAACCTAAACCTAAAATAAAACAAACTAAATTAGAATAAATAAAACCTAAACCTAAACCTAAACCTTAAACTAAATAAAATATAATAAACTAAAAATAAGTAATCTAAACTAAAAATAAAACCTAAAAATAAACCTAAAATAAAAACCTAAAAGCTAAACCTAAAAAAGTAAAATAAAAAACTAAACCCAAACTTAAAAATAAAAAATTAAACTTGAACTTAAAAACAAATTAAAAATTAAGCTCAATTAAAAAATAAACCTAAACTAAAACCTAAACCTAAAATATAAACTCAAATAAAATATACCTAAACTAAAATAAATAAACCTAAAATAAAAAAACTAAACTAAATAAAAAAAACATAAATAAAAATAAAAAATAAAATAAACTAAAATAAATAAAAAATAAACAAAATAAAGCAAAGAAGAAATGTTGAATATGAATTTGTTATCATTAATAAAAAATACCAAAAACCCTAAACTAAAACTTGAACCATAAACCTAAAACCTAAACCCCAAACCCTAAACCCTAAAATAATAAACCCTAAACCCTAAACCCTAAACCTAAACCCTAAACCCTAAACCCAAAATCCTAAACCCTAATCCCTAAACCCTAAACCCTAAACCCTAAACCCTAAACTAACCTTAAACCTTAAACCCTAAACCCTAAAAGCTAAAAACCCAAACCTAAACTAAATAAAACTTAAAAATAAAATAAATAAAAAAATAAAATAAAATAGAAACATAAACTAAAAGCTAAACCTAAACCTAAACCTAAGCCTAAAACTAAAAGAGAAAAAAAAAAAAGAAATACTAAACTAAAATAAAATATATAAAACCTAAACTAATCAAAAAAATAATAAATCAAGTAAAATAAAACTAATCCTAAAATAAACAAATTAAAACTGAATAAAACCTAAACCTAAACAATAAACCTAAAATAAAACTTAAAAATAAATATAAAATAAAACCTAAACCCAAAACATAAAAGTAAAATAAAATAAACCTAATCCTAAACTAAAATAAAATAAACTAAAACAATAAAACCTAAACCTAAACCTACATTAAAAAAAAATAAAATAAACTAAAAGAAACTTAAACCTAAACTAAAAAAACAAAACCTAAAATAAACCTAAAATAAAACTAAAACCTAAACCTAAAAAAAATAAAATAAAACCTAAAATCAAAAAAAATAAAACCTAATCCTAAAAAATAAACTAAAATAAAAAATAAACCTAAATAAATAAAAATAAAATAAACTAAAATAAATAAACTAAATAAACTAAATAAACATAAACCTATCAATTTACTTAATTTTTTTTAAAAAGCTTAAATTCTAAATCCTAAACCCTAAACCCTAAACCCTAACCCTAAACCTAAACCCTAAAAGCAAAAACCCTAAAAGCCTAAACACTAAACCCTAAACCCTAAACCCTAAACCCTAAACTATAAACCCTAAC
>CM038215.1:272221013-272310080 GCA_021442155.1 Cymbidium sinense | reverse complement strand
AATTCATGTAGGAAAGTCATGTTTTATGCAAGATAGCTAGGCTATTATTTATTGAGAAAGAGACTAAGTCCTTAAACTCACTCTCTAAAGAGACTAGATCATGTAAAGGCATGCTTCAAATGATCTAAATCTAATGCAAATCATATTACATATTATTTCCATTTTTTAGACAATCATTTGACTCAGGCTTATAGGATTCATATGCCTAATGCATGAGAAGTAAGATTATTTACCAAAATCAGCGAGAAGGGAGGAGGTGTGTTTCCACCATGGCTCTCAAAGGTCAAGACAAGTTTCTCTGGCAAAGGTGGAAGCCTTCCAATCAAGAGTGAAAAATAATATGCATTTGTGCATGATGTTGTAAAAGAAATACTCATCCAGCTAAGGGGTTGCTAATTCTTTTATTTTAATTTTTAGCCTAAGCTTTAGATGAGGTTATGAATTCTTTATTTTAATTTTGAATTGATTAATTTGGTAGAAGATTTATTTTTTCCTAAGAGCCTAATCCACATCGAGGCCATACATCAAGCAAGGAAGAAACAAGAAAAAGGATGTCATCTTAATGCACAAGCTAAATAAATCATCACTCAATTTATAAAGCTAACGCAAAAGAATAAGAGGCCATTTATGGTCGGGCACCACCTTACAAACTTGAAAACAAATTGGGTAGTCAAGCTCTACCCTTATACAACCCAGATTACAAATAAATTAAGTACAATTAAGCAAGAAATTCATTATTATGGGGGTCTTCAAGCTTCATTTCTTCATTCTTCTTTTCTTCTTTCTTCTTCTTTTCTTCTTTGTTCTTTGGTTCCTTCTTTGGATAGTTGGAAGGTGGTTGCCCCAAAGGCTTCACATGGTGCATAAGATGAGATCTTATGACCAATGCTCATCTTAATCCCTCATAACAAACATTCCAAAATTCTAATTGCAAAAATACATGAAACAGAAAAGTAAATCTAGCTAACACCTACAAAATAAAGATTAGCTAAATAAACCACACAAATCCCAAGCATGTAGATTGGACTTAGTACCCCACACATGGGTAACCAAGTCCACCTGACCTATTGGGTTATTCGTAGTGGTATGAGCACCTGCACATCAAAAGAAGTTATATTTTTTTACAGCGCCCCTTAAGCACAATTCTCTACAGAAAATAATGATTAAACTAAATCATCCTACCATTCATTCTACGCTTATTCACCCTAACATCTAGACTAAAACATATATCACAAAATAAAATCAAACATCAAATCATGCACTACCCTAACCTAAAGCTAGAAGTGGTGACTTAATCTAATGTGTGTGCTTTAGAAGGTTCGTGTGGTGTGCTTAACTATGGTTTTAAGGTTTGAATTTTCTAAGTGTGAAGGTGTTCAACTTAGATGGGTGGTTTCATTTAAGTGTTTAGTTGATTTGAGTTGATTTTATTTCATGATTTGATTTGGTTTAGATGAACCTACAATTAATTACTAAGTTTTAAATATAGGGAAAAGAGAAGGGAACTTCTCTTTCCTTCCCTACCTTAGGTAATTTCTAAAGTAGATTCATGTTTGGTTTCATTTAGTAAATTTTTTATTATGTATTTTAATTAATCATAAGTTTAGATCAATTCTAAATAAACTTATTCAAAAGAAAGGCATTTTAAGATTAAGTAAGGTGAAATAAATTCACAAAGCATACATCACTTCATTCTTTCCCAACATGTATAACATGCATGTGAATGAATCATAAGCATATCTATACATACAAATGAGAATGTTTAGCACACTTTATAATGAATGCTAAGTAGTTAACTTAAGAAAATTTGAATGCTTATGATGCATGATTTTCATTAAGTAGAAAAGGGGCTTCTTATCCAATTTTCACATGCACACATGAATGTATGAAAGGCATAAGTGAGTACGACACCATTGTTAACTAAGGGTGTAAGGTACAAGACCTACTTAGGGCTACTTAAATTCTTATAATCCTAGAGTTGTCTAGACTAATATACCACTTTCCTTAAATACACACATATGTACAAAAGAAATGAATGGAAAAGAAAAATGCAAAAGTTTGTACTTGATTGTTTGGTTTGTTTATGCAATTTATACATAGAATTGTAGATATCCTTCTTAAATAAAAGCATAGGAATGAATAGGGAATGGAATTAGGCAAGTGTTAGGTTCTTTTCAAATGAACTAAACACTTTACAAAATCCTATTCAAAACTATAGTAAAAGAGGGGAGAAGGAAAATTGCACTAAGCACATCCTTATATTTTACTCACATGAAAGCTTATAAATAAAATATAAGTAACACAATTTTAGTTTTGGTTAATGATTCATATATTTTGGAAATAATTTGGATTTAATAGTGATAATAGCCACTCATATTCTTATTTTAGCCAAATATGCAATTTGACATGAAAGGAACAATTCACTTTCATTTTGATTTTTGAAAAGAATGAATGCATGAAATTCATATGACAAATAAATTTAGCATGTTGGGAAGGAACTAAAATGATGAAATCATGTAAACACATTCACCCTAATTAATTCCTAAAGATAATCTTATGAAATAAGAAAGCTTAAATCAAATCAAATTATTTTTAAAGAATGTTAGGTTTTGTTTTGAGTTTGATTTAATTTAAGAAATGTGAGGTGAGTTTGCTATTCTTAACCCATTCCCACATGTGTATGATATTTTAAGTTCAATTTTTAGATGATTAAATCCATTTTATATTTTGAATAGGTTAAGGTATGAATTAAGTGTATTAATTACCCCTTACCTATACCACTTCAGCATATTTAATCAAGTAATCATGAGCCAATGAGATGACATAAACCTCACAAGGAATTTAAATTTGCAATGCACCTAGGAAGAAAAGGTTTAATGTAATTTTTGATTAGTGATTAATTAAACTAAGGGGTTTAAAGTAATTTCATAACCCCTCTCACACATGTGAGTTAGATTTTGATTTCCTTAATGTACTTAGGCTCTTAAACACCTAAGCATCTATCTAAGATAGATTAATTAAGTTCTGGAAGATTTTTGAATTTTATGAAATTAATTAAGGCGGTAATTAGTGAATTAACCCTTAATTAATGATGGATTAAGAAAGAAAAGGAGAGTTTAGGGAATATCTCAAGGAAAGTATCCCAAAATTATTCCCTAAATCTCACATTCACTTAATCAAAAGTTAATTGACTCAATCAGAGGGTTAAACCACTAATTATGCCATTAATTAAGCTTAATTATATTAAGGGAGTGATTAAGGAATGAACTAGTAATTCCCCTAATTAAGCCACCAATAAATCCCAAGAAAATTAGGAGAGGCAGGAGTCATCCCACTAATTAATAAAAAAAAGTTTGGGATTAATCAGAGGAGTAATTAAAGGATAATTAGCAAAATAACATTCTCAATAAAACCCAAATTCTGAGAAAAATACTTTTTAAAATCCATTGAAATTAATTTTAGAATATTTGATGTTCAATTATCTTCATATGCAATTTATTTCATATTTTTTTAATTTTTCTAAACTTAGATATAAATTTTAGAATATTTGGTGATTAATTAGAAATTAAATAATCCCTAATTATATTATTAATCTCGTCGACTTCACGTGTGCTGCTGACGCGGCATGCAATTTACACATGGCGTGATGGGATTGGGTACTTAACCCATCACATCGTAGCACCGCATGGTGGAGGCATTACGCGCTTTCTCCTCAGCCGTCCGATCAAGGATCGGACGCCTGAGATTAAAGTCGTGGATCTGAGGGAGGAAATTATGGGTGCTACGATTTTAATCCCACCCGTCCATCCAAAATATGTGGATGGATAGCCATAGATTCATCCTTTCTATGAGCAAGGAGATCCGTCCATCTTTGCGGCCATGATCCAAGCTCGATTAAGCTCAGATTAGAATGAAAATTAACCCACACCATCTAAGCATGAGTACAAGCACATCTAATGGCTGAAAATTACTTCACAAAGGACCATCATACATTGAACTTAAGCTCGAAAAAATGGCATACCTTGCCGGAGGTGATCATCGGCACTCGAATCCCTTGGAGAAGCTTCATCTTGATGAGATGAAGCTTTGCTGAAAGTTTGAGCTCTTGAAATTGAGTAGATGCCTCTATGGGTCAACTCCTCCTTGCCTTGAGCTATCTGATCGATTGGATCCCTTGCCTTTGGAGCTTGGGAAAGAGCTTGGGAAAGTTTGTTAGTCCTCATGGAACTTGAAGAAGGAATTGGGTTGATGTTGAGTGTGGAGTTAATTCAAATTTCACTCAAGCTCCCCTATTTTCAAGTGATGAAAATCGAGAATAGAGATTTCAAATCCTCTCTAGGAAGCTTGGGAAGCCTCTCTAAGGCTTGCTTTGAGTTTCTATGCTTCAATCGATAGAGGGAGTGTGTAGATTCAATTGAGATAGGGGGAGTATATCTTGACCCTTAAACAATAGGATGGCCGAGATGGATTGTGCCATTTTCGATCAATACACCTCATGCAATGAGTTAGTTAGGCTATTTTGAATTGCATGTGGTTTAGTTTTGGCCAAAGAAGGAGTGGGTGAGGTGGCCATGTGCTTGAATTGAGTGTAAGGAGGATTTATGGTCCAATGGGAGTGGTGGTTTGGCCATTGGGCTAAGTTGGGCTGACCCAAACCCATTGGGTTGGGTGCACCACACTCCCTAGTGTTCACTTGATCCACTAAGAGAGTGCCAAGTGCTTATGAAGAGGATTTGACCAAATTCCAAGTGGAATTGGCCAAAATTTACCCTATGGCCCAAGGGTAAAATGGTCATTTGATCTTGAGTTTAGTTTGGGTATGTTTGGTATGATGAGAAAATAGGTTTGGCCAAGTTTCATTGGATTTGGAGTTGGTTTGATGTGATTTGGCTCATGTTGACCCATTTAGGTCAAAATGGGTCAACTTGGGTCAAGTTGACCAAATGGTCAAATTGGATCAAACCAAGGGTTGGGTCAAGTTCATATGACCATTTGAAATATTTTGGTGGCTTTGGTTTGATTCAATTTGGTTTAGGATTGAATTTGGTTCATTTGATTTAATTTAGGTCAAGTGGGCCAAGTTGACCAATTTAACCCATTTTACCTATTTGAGCTAGTTCATGGGTAAGTTTAGGTTTGGTTGGTTATATGAAAGGGATTGGTATCTTTGTTTCCAATCAATTTTGGTTAAGTTTAAATTTGGCTCAATTTGACCCTTTAGGTCAAGTTGGATTCAATTAGGCTAGGTCTAGAAAATTTGGGGCTTTGGTCAAGTTCAACAATCATTTTGGACTAAACTTGACCCATTGGTTTCAATTAATTTGGCTTAGATCAAGTTTTGACACATTTTGACTTTTTAGGTCAAGTTGGGACAACTTGGGTCAAGTGGCCAATTGGGCTAGGTTAGGCTCAAATGTTGGCTTGGTCAAGTTCAAACATTGATCATGAGTGAACTCAGATCATTGGTTTTAATCAATTTAGCCTATGGTGGATTTTGGCTATGTTGAGTTTCATTTTGGCTAAGTGTTGACTTGGTCAACCCTTAGGTTTGACTTAGTTTGACCCAATTTGAGTGATTGATCATCTCATGATGATTGTTGATCATGATGAGAGGTTTAGGTGGGCTTAGTTCAATCCAATTTGGTTAGGATTCAAATTTGGCTCATAAGGGTACTTTAGGTCACTTTGGGTCAAGTGAGCCTAAGTGGGTCAAATGGCTTCATCGAAGCTTGATTTGAGTTTGATTGAACTCACATATGGACTTACGATTGAAATATAATTCCATTTGCATGTGGTTTGAAATCAAATGACTTTTGATTCATTTGATAATTTCAAGTTCAAAGGGTGAACATGAAATGGATTTTGGCTTAATTTTTGAATTGAGCTTTGGTTAAGTGATTAAAGTTTGTATTTATATATAGATTCATGATTGAAGGATTGATTGAATCATGAAGAAAAATCAAGAGTTTGGCTTGATTTGAAATTGATTTGGATAAGTTCAAGAATTTGACTTGAAAGGCTTAGGTTGAATTTTGATTAAATTTGAGTTTGAGTTTTGAGTTGATTTTGGTTGTTTGAATTTATATTTTATTTATATATGTGAATATAAATGAGAATATAGATGGGTTATGAGAAATTTTCATGAGTTTGAAGTGATTTGAATATGATTTAGGGTAAGTCCTTAAGAGAGAATCAAAGTGACTTAGGAAAGATTTGTGAATTTGGATTTAACTTTTGGGTTTAGTTTGATTGATATGAATTTATATTTCATTTATATATGTGAATATAAATGAGAATATAAATGAGTTATGAGAAAATTTCATGAATTTAAATTGATTTAGATTTGATTTAGGCTAAGTCCATGAATGGAAATCAAAGGACTTGGGCAAGATTTGGAATTTGAATTGTGGATTTAGATTGATTGATTTGAATTTATATTTCATTTATATATGTGAATATAAATGAGAATATAAATGAGTTATGAGAAAATTTAATGAATTTGAATTAATTTGAAGATGATTTAGGTTAAGTCTTTAAGAGGGAATTAAGGATTTAAGAAATGTTTGGGATTTGGAATTTGAATATTGGATTTCAATCATGTGGCATTGATTTGAATTTGGAGAAAATCAATTAGGCTGGAATTGATTTAGATTTGATGTTGGTTTGATTTGGAGTTTGACTTGAAGGAAGGAAGTGAGGAATGTGGTTCAAGCTATAGGGTAGGCAAATTTTCCTAACACCCCTAAGGCATGACCTATTCCTATGGCTAACTCTTCTAATCCTCTAGGGTTAGGTTGAGTGTCCACCTAATCACTAGATGTGCCTTAAGACTAAAGATCCCTTAAAATCTAAGAGAGATCCTATGTCTAAAATGGAGGGGTTGAGAGCTCATCCTAAAAATGAGGTCAACAGCCGACTTCTTTGATTTATGGGGCCTGCATTTAGTAGACTGCACCTCGTGCTGTGATGAAGTAACCTTATTAAAATGCTGATGAGAATCTCAAATACTTGGTTTATGTATCTCTTTTAAGTCCAATATATGTTCAACTAGTGGTTTTCACTTAATACTAGGGACACCCTTCAACTGCTTCAACATTTTCATGATCTTCTTAGAGACTATCATTTCCCATTCTTTAATCTGAATTGATTTTTCTTTATTTTTGTCTTTAATGGATGATACGGAAGAGGGCGTAATCATCTTTGTAGACTCTCTTTTTGGGTTGACTAGAACACTATCGATAATGTAAATTCACCCAGATGATACTTTCTTTCTAGCCAATCTTTGAAGACAACAATCTTCAATAGGATGGTTGATCATCTGATGATAGGGAAAGTAATTTGGATTACTGACTTGATCAGCCTCTTCAGGCCTTTTAATTTCTGGTAATTATAGACCAACTTTAAGTGCTTGCCGAAATAATTTAGCCACATTGTCACTTCTAAAGGAATAATCTTTATTCATATTTCCCTTAAGAGATGGCTGCATTTTCTCATCATCTCTTATTGCTTGTTTTGGACGCTCTCCACCACTTGGAAAAGCCAAGGATTATCATTGTCTCCTAGTACCAATTTTGGTTGTGGATTAGAATGGACAGGCTTCTTTCCCTTATCATCATTACAAATTGGTCATTTTCCTTTATCCACATTATAGATTACTCATTTTTCACCACTTGAGCTATAGGAAGGGGCATGCATTTCATTTCTTTTTGAGTTTGAAGGTTTATTTCTTTTGCTTTATCTGTATAGATTTTAGACTTAGGGTGATTCAGCTTTTTAAATTTGGCCACCCTATCAAGCAAGTCTTGGAATATTGTTATTGACCTCATTTTTAGAAAGAGCTCACAACTTCTCCATCTTAGACATAGGATTCCTCTTAGACACTAAGAGTTCCTTAGTCTTAAGACACTTCTAGTGATTAGGTGAACACTTAACCTAACCCAGAGACTTAGAAGAGTTAGCCATGGAATAGGTCATGCCTTAGGGGTGTTAGGAAAACTTGCCTACCCTATAACTTGAACCAAATCCTTACTTCCTCCTTTCAAGTCAAACTCTAAATCCAAACCAACTTCAAACTCAAATCAATCCCATCAAATCTTGAACCAATTCTAACCCAATGGATTTTCTCAAATCATGAATCAATTCCAAATGATTGAAACCCATGATTGAATTCCAACTCCAAAATCTTTCCTAAGCCCCTTAGATTTCATCTTATGGACTTAGCTCAAATCAAATTCAAATCACTTCAAATTCAAGAGATTTTCTCATAATTCATTTATATATTCATTAATATTCACAAATATAAATAAAATATAAATTCAAATAGCCAAAAATAAATTCAAAACTCAAATCCAAATCTAATTAAAATCCAACCTAAACTCTTTCAAGATAAATCCTTGAACTCCTTCAAATCAAATTCAAATCACTTCAAATTCAAGAGATTTTTTCATGACCCATTTATATTCTCATTTATATTCACAAATATAAATGAAATATAAATTCAAATCAACTTTGAATCAAAACCAAATTCAAAACTCAAACCCAAATCTAATAAAACTAACCTATGCTTCTTCAAATCAAATTCTTGAACTTAGCCAAATCAAACTCAAATCAATCCAAACCCTTTTTCTTCATGATTCAATCAATCCTTCAATCATGAATCCAAATATAAACATAAACTTCAATCATCAAACCAAAACCAAATTCAAAACTCAAAGCAAAATCAAACCCATGTTCATTATTTGAACTTGAAATTGTCAAATGAATCAAATCCATTTGACTCCAAATCACTTGCAAATAGATTTATATTTCAATCATAAGTCCATATGTGAGTTCAATCAAACTTGAATCAAGTCTTGATCAAGTCAATTAACCCACTTTAGCTCACTTGACCCAACGTGACCTAAAGTACCTTTTTGAGCCAAATTCTAATCCTTCCCAAATTGGATTGAACTAAGCCCACCTAAGCCTCACATTGTGAGCAACAATCATCATAGGATGATCAATCACTTAAATTGGGTCAAACCAAGTCAACACTTAACCTAAATAAAACCTAAACTAGCCAAAAATCCATCATAGGCTAAGTTGATTAAAACCATTGATCTAAACCAATTCATGATCAATGTTTAAACTTGACCAGGTCATCATTTTACCCTAACCTAGCCCAATTGGCTACTTGACCCAAGTTAACCCAACTTGACCTAAAAAGTCAAAATAGGTCAAATCTTGATCTAAGCCAAATCAATTACAACCAATGGGTCAAGTTCATTCTAAATCACTTATTGAACTTGACCAAAGCTCCAATTGGTAAACTAGATCCAACCTAGCCCAATTTACCATGAGCCCAACTTGACCTAAAAGTCAAATCAAGCTAAAATCAAATCAAACTAAAATTGATTGAAACTGACACTTGCAAAATATTTCAAATGACCAACCAATCCTAAACTAACCCATGACCTAACCCAATTGGGTCAAATGAGTCAAATTGGTCAACACCCATTTGACCTAAATGAAATCAAATGAACCAAAACTAAATATAAACCAAATTGAACCAAACCAATGATACCAAAATATTTCAAATGGTCATGTGAACTTGACCCAATCCTTGGTTTGACCTAATTTGATCAATTGGTCAACTTGACCTAAGTTGACCTATTTTGACCTAAATGGGTTAACATGAACCAAATGATATCAAATCAACTCCAAATTCTTTGAAATTTGTCCAACCTAATTTCAAGCTATTCCAAATCTAACTAAATTAAAAATCAAAGCCAAATGACCATTTTATCCCTAGGTCAAGGGGTAACCTATGGCCAATTCCACTTAGAATTTGGTCATATCCTTTTCATGGCCACTTGACACCCTCTTAGTGGACTAAATGGACATTAATAAGTGTGGTGCATATGACCAAATGGGTTTGGGTGAGCAAAACCCAACCCAAGGCCAAAATTGACCACCCAATGGAAAATGAGCATATGAAATCACCTCATACCCTCATTTAACACATGGAAAACTCCTCCACTACTCTTCTCTGCCAAAATTGAATCACATGGCATCCATAATAGCCTAACAAACCCATTCCATGTGATCAATTTGATCAAAATGGAAGGATATCTCACCGCCATCCGATCTAAGTAGAGGGAGATATACTCCCCCTAATTTCATTCCAATTGAGATCACTTATAATCGATTGAGCCAGAGAGACCTAAGGCAAGCTCTCCAAGCACTTTGAAGCAATCCCCAAGCTCTTCCTAATTCTCCATTCTCGGTTTCCTTAAGCCAAAAATAGGGGAGGTATGAAGAAATTACAACTCATTCATCACTCTACCAAAAGCTAATTCCTCTTGCAAGCACCATCAGAGGACCCAATCGAGCTCACCCAAGTCAAATTCCAAGCATCTAAGCCACGAGAAGTGAGATCTAGACCAAAGCTGTAAGCCTTTGAAGGAAGCTTTGGCCAATAGGAAGATCCACTTCACCTCAAGCCTTCAAACCTTCAACAAGGCTTCATCTTCACTAGACGAATCTACCTCGATGGTTGGGAGCATCGGTGATTGTCTCTAGTAAGGTATGCTTTAAAACCGAGCTTAGGTATAGATTTATTTGGCCATTTGAGAAGGAAAGTATCATCCCAATTGAAATTGACCATTGGATGTCTTCCTCTTTGCTCTTAGATGGTGTGTGTTCAATGCCTACTCAATCCGAGCTCATGTGAGCTTGGATTAAGCCTTAGAGGATGGATGGTCAACATCTCCCACAGGCGAGGGTAGGGATGAATCATGAACCATTCATCCTGCATGTTTTGATGGACGGTCTTGATTAATCTGATTAGATCCTTCATTTTAATCCCTTTAGATCCATGAGTTTTATCCTAACCATCCGATCTTTGATCGATGCAAGAAAATGTGAGAATCTAATCGACCGTGCCAGATTTGACAACTTAAATAATAAATCGCCACCATGTGAAAAGTATGCCGCATCGATCCACGTGGCATGGGATTAATTATATAATTAGAGTTATTTAATGACCTATTAATCATTGAAACTTCAAATATTCATAATTAAATATATATAAATAAAAAAATATGAATGAGGGCTCATTTTAAAGATAATTCAGTGAGGAATAATATAAAATTATTTTCAATTGATTTTGAATAGTAAATTTTCCTTAATTTGGGTTATTTGAAATCTTAATAACCCTAATTACTCCCTAATCATTTCATTAGTTAATTCCAAACTTCCTAGGCATATTAGGGGGATGACTTCTGTCTCCCCTAATTTTCTTGGAATTTATTGATGAGTTAATTAGGAAAATCAATTAATGAATCTCTAATCACTCTCTTAATGTAATTAAGGATAATTAACCATGTGAATAATGGTTTAATCACTTAATTAAGATAATTAAACAATATTTAAGTGATTAGAAGGTTTATAGAATAATTTTTGGATATTTTCTTTAAGCTATTCCCTAAACCCCCTTTCTTCCTTAATCCAAACTTAATTAAGGATTAATCCACTAATAATCTTCTTAATTAACCTAATCAAATTTTCAAAATCAATCTTAACTTAATCAATCCTTTGCTAGTAGATACTTAGGTGTTTAATAACCTAAGTAAGCTTAAGGAAATTATTTCCAACCCACATGTGTGGGAAGGTTATGAAAGTATTTAATTAAACCCTTTAGCTTAATTAATCAATAATTGTGAGCCAATTGCATTAGACCCTTTCTTTCTTAGGGTGTATTGCTGATTTAAATTTAATATGGTTGCATATCATATGTTGGCTCATAATTATTAGGTTAGTTATGTTAAGGAGGTGTAGGTAAGGGGTAATTAATGAACTTGATTCACACCTTAACCTAAGAAAAATATAAAATCAATCTAATGGTTCTAAAAACTAAACTAAAACAACATATATATGAGATGGTTTAGGACTAGCAAACCTTTTCACATTTCCTAAAATCAAATTAAACTCAAAATTAAAACAAAAATTTCTTTAAACAACTTTGATTCACTTTAAATGATCTTATTCCATAAGATTGTCTTTAGGAATTAATTAGGGTGAATGACGTTACATGCTTGCATCACTTTATTTCTTTCCTAGCATGCTAAATGGTGTATGTCATATGAAATCATGCATTCATGATTTTTGAAAAATAAATTAAAATGAAATGTTTCCTTTATGTCAAATTGCATATTTTGGCTAAAGTAAGAATATGAATTATCACTATTAAATCCAAAATTATTTTTAAAACTATAAATCAAAGGTGAAAATGAAAGATGCTACTTATAATATATTTATAAGCTTTCATGTGAGTACAACATAAGATGTGCATTATGTGAATTTTTTCTCTTCTCTTTTAACATAATTTTGAATAGATTTGTAAAGTGTATAGTTCATTTGAAAAGAACACAACACTTGCTTAAATCCATTCATATTCATTCTATGTTAACCTTTAAGAAGGATCTTTACATTTACACATGTAAATTACATAACCAAATCAAATATAAAAAGAAATATTTTGCATGACTCTTTTTCCATTTATTCCTTTTTGTACATGCACATGTATTAAAGAAAAGTGGTATCTTAGTCTGGACATCCGAAGGTTGCGAGACTTTAAGTAGTCCCAAGTAGGTCTTGTACCTTACATCCCCGGTGTAGAAAATAATAGCGTCATACTCACTTATGTCTTTCATACATGCAAATGTGCATTTGATTAATGGATAAAAGAATCCCTCTCTTTTCTACTTAACAAAAAGATGCATACATGAAACATTCCAATTTTTTTCTAAACAACATCTCTTAGCATTCCATTTTCATGTATATATATGCTTAGGATTCATCCATATGCATGTTACACATGTTAAAAGAAATAAAGGGTTGAGTGTTTTGTGATAGTAATTCACTTTAATTAATCTTAAAATACCTTTATTATTGAATAGATTTATTTATAGAAAATACATAATAAAACATTCACTGAATAAAAATTGCTAATGAATCTACCATAGAAATTACTTAAAATAGGGAGGAAAGAGAAGTTTTCTTCTCTTTTCATCTCTTTACAACATTTAGTACTTTAGTGTAGGTTCATTCAAACCAAATCAAATCATCAAATAAAATTTACAAAAATCAACTAAATCACTTAAATGAAATCACCCTCTAAGTTGAATCCTTTCACATTTAGAAAATCTTAACCTTAAAGCCTAGCTAAGACACACCACACAAGCTTTAAATGGCACACACACATTAGCTAAGTCACCAGCTTCGATGTTACAATATATGATTTGATGTTTGATTTTATTTTGTGATGTGATAGTTTAGTCTAGATGTTAGGGTGTATGTGCGTAGACTAAATAGTAGGGAGATCTTAGTTTAACCATTATCTCATACAGGGGATTGTGCTTAAGGAGTGCTGTAATAAAAATATAAATATTTTTGTTATGCAGGTTAACCCTAAGCATAATCCAAAATATTTCAGGTGGACTTTATTACCCATGTGTGGGGTGCCAAGTCAAATTTATTCATATACATGCTTGGGATTGTGTGGTTTGTTTAGCTAATCTCTATTTTGCAGGTTTTAATTAGATTTACTTTTCCCATTTTCATGTAATTTTATAATTAGGATTTAGAATGAATGTTATGGGGGATTAGGATGAACATTGGTCATAAGACTAAATTTTATGTACCATGTAAAGCCTTTGGAGCAACCACCTTCCAACCAAACCAAAAGAAGAGAGAAGAAAGAAGAAAGAAGAAAGAAGAAAGAAAGGAAGAAATGAAGAAAAAAGAAATGAAGAATGAAGATCCCCCCCATAACATGAATTCCTTTTTTATTGTAATTAATTCATTTGTAATCGGTTGTATAAAGGGTAGAGCTACCTATTTCTTTTTTGAGTTTGGTGGACACCACAAAAGACGTCTTATTCTTTTGCGCTAGCTTTATAAATTGTTTGATATTTGTTTTACTTGTGCATTAAGATGGAATCTTTTTCCTAGTTTTTCTTGCTTTGATGAATGGCCTATGCGATATTCTTAAGAAAAATAACTTTTCTATCGAATTAATCAAGTTAAAATCAAAAATATACAACTCATAACCTCACCTAAAGCCTAGGCTGTAAATCAAGATAAAAGATTTAGCAACCTCTTCACTAGATGTTGTATGTTTCATATCATGCATAAAAAGTATCTTGCTTCACTCTTGCTTATGGAGGGCTTCCACCTTTGTCAAGGAACTTGGCTTGACGTTTGAGAGCCATGGTGAAAACACACCACATTTTTATTGATTTTGCCTCATAATCCAATTTCTCATGCATTAGGCATGTGAATCCCATAGTGTCAAATCAATTTGTCCAAAAATGAAACTTAAACATAATAAAATTTGCGTTAGATTTAAGTCATTAAATCATGCCCTACATGATCTAGTCTCATAGGGAGTGTGTTTAAGGACTTAGTCTCTTTCTAAAATAAACAACAACTTAGCTATTTTACAAAAGTATATGACTTGCCTATATATTTTTAAAATCATAGGAGGAGTTAGTTGGCGCCATCCATAGTGGTTGTAAGTCCAACTGGGGAGGTTTATCCTCTTATGGAGGTAAACCATATGCCCATTTTCACCTTAGATTTAGGTCATGCTTTGGCCCTCACCAAAGCTCCCTAAATTTAGGTTCAGAGGTTGTTGCTTCCCTTTACGCTATAAGCATAAATCTTCACCTCTTAGGCATTTCCATGATCTTGTGTCATGAAATTATTAGCCCTAGATTTCTAATAAAAATTCAACTCAAACAAATAAATCACTTCAATTTCAAAAAATATAAAGCCCAACCATAAGATAGTTTGGGATACTTATTAGGCTTCCTAGTATCATAAGCATCCTCTACTTATCATCCTTTGGTTTCGATAATAGCTCCCTCCTCTTGATCAATCCTACTTGATCTTCTAAAAATAAACCAATTGATTGATAGTCCTATCTTTGAAATATTTAGTGACAATGATCTTTTACCTTAATCGAGAGTACTCCTAAGGAATCTTATTCCTTAGGATGTAATTAACTATGGGGGTTTGCCTCCATAGGGAACTTAATGAACCCGATTTAAAATAAACCCTACTTTACTTTTTCATGTAAAGTAGGGGAAGAATCTCTGGTACATATGAAGACCCATAGTCCTTAGGAGTCCTTATTAAGGTAATTAGGTCCATTGTAGGATGGTGACTTCTATCTCTTGAGATAGTACATCATTCCTCAATGTCATCATGATCACCCCAATAATAAGAATATCTCATGACATGAGTCCCAACAAGTATTATTTTTGTTTTCATTTATCTCTCAAAAGATAGATGAAGATAGAAATAATTTCACAACAGTTGTAATTGACACCATATGTAAAAATGGTACCATTTTATCATCCATATTGCCTATTAGCAATTGTATTGCATGTTCTTCTTCCAATTATTGCTCATATTTCATACTTAGGTTATGACAATAATTTATGAATTTTATCACTAACTCATATTTTCTCCTTTTCAGCGAGGCAAGGTCAACGATTGTTATTTTCTTGGTTGCACTTGTGACCTCTTCATGCATATTATCTCTAACTCAGTAAAAGTTTTAACCAAATCATTCAGAAATTCTGCATACCACTGAAAGTAGTCGAGGGTCTGATGATCGGAAAAGTAGCGCATCATTCCCTCATGTGTTATCACAAGTAGCCTTAAATTAGATGTTGCTTTGGGTTACCAAGCCCACTGAAAGTATTAAATTTTAGCAGTAACCTTCGGTATGACACTTGATCATATTCAGGCGCGACCCTTACTCACCAACTTTTCATCTTGCTCTAAAGCTATAACCGCTTTACCTTTTCATTGATTATTATTTCTAGCGAAGCCTATTACTATTGTCTGTGTTAGCCAGATTTTAGATTATTGGCTAAAGAGATAGTTGGTTAACTTCATTCCTCTCCTGTGTAGCATTACAGAACAGGGTACTAGAAAACTAGTGGTATAGAAGTTATTTTATTAGTCATTGATTAGACAAGATAGGCTACATTTGATGTGATATTCTTACGTAATATATCCATCATGATATTAATTTGTACCATCATATTATTCATCTTGGTACCAAGCTATGTATTCCTTATCTTTGACTTCCATTTGACGTTGCATTTCTCTTTGCTCTCGTAAGATCGTCAATAATAAGTACTTCTTCTTCCTCTATTTCTTATTATTATTCTACTCTCTACTCATCTTCAGGGGAAGAGCTTGACTATCTTTCTCCTTGTGCATTTGTAGGGGCAGCTGTTGCTAAGACTGAACGATGACGTTGATTATAAAAGCGTGTACCAGGCTAATCATTTCTTGATTCAACCATATTCAACACCCATGATCTCTTCATCATTTTGATCTTCTTCTTCTTCCTCTTCAGTAGAGATTGAAGATTCATCTTCTACTTGCTTATGTAAAGACTCTTCTTCATAAATGTTGAATTCAGGTTCTGGTTCCCTGGATCTATGTTGCTACTGATAGTGCTTAGTAGAAAGTTCATATATATCCCTGACCATATAGACGACTTCCACTTTTATAGTATCCTCTTCATCACCTTCTTTTTACACATGAATTTATGATCGATATTTCCAGTGGATCTCTAGTTCAGTGTACGGAATAAACACTTCTTCCATTAAAGGACCGCAATGAAAGTTAACCTTCTCTTGTGAATCGACGATGATGAGATCCCCAGAGGATTCTCTAGGTGTCGATCATCATGTCTTTCATCAAATATCCCTTCTTTTATGTATCCACTTTTGATCGAGATGTCACACTTCTTTCTTTCTTTAGAGTTTCATTACGGGGCCTTAGCCTCTATACCTGCTTATCTTTGCGGGACCTTCTAGTGGATTCTTGGACACGTGGTCCAGTGTCATTCGATGCTCACCGCGTCATACTCTTGGCTTAATTTCTAGTTACTATAAGAGATGGCAACCTCCTTGGTGGAGCTTGAGTATTTTCAATCACTACAGGCCTCTGAAATTATCTTTTCATTAAGCCTCTGTCCTTAGCTACTTTAAGAATGTTGTGTATTCTAGCAGACAGTGTTTCAGGTTAACTCCTCTGCGGTGGTAGAGCTTGACGTTGTTAAGTCCAGAAAGACTGCTTCACCTCACCAGTAGAGCTATTCCTTTTTATACACTTTAGATTGTCAAAGTTTTTATGGGTAAGAATACTCGCTTCTGGTGGCAGTATTGCTTATTCACTGGGTCATTTAAAGGGGATCTGCTGAGCCCTCAACACAGTATTTTTTGTTCTTCTCTGTCTTCTAGTTAATATTCTTTCTGATGAGGAAGCTTCATGATCATGCTTTCCAGGTAAAAAAGGTTCAATCGACGAAGCAATTATACCATGAGGCATTAAAGACACAGTTTTCCCACTGGCGATTATTTTCATCACGGGGGCTTCAGATTGACCTAGCCATTTAAAATTGAAGTTCTCTATTGGGAGAACTCCTTAACAGCGGTTGGCTACTGAACTGATTGGCAAACATGAATATTATGAGCTTTTGTAACTTGAGGTATTTCATCATGGCCTCGAACGAGTGTACCATGGGTGGGTACTTCAGAAGTTACAACTATAATAGCTCTAAAGTTCAAGCTACCAATTTGAATGGTAGCTCCAACATCTCCTATGTTGATGATGACATTGGCTAAGTAGATGTTCGCACCACGCCCTAGCTAGATAGTGAAAGGAGTGCTCTATAGATCCATTCTGCAAACGTGAAAGACTGGGATTAGTAATTAGTAATTATTATTTCACCCCATACTTTCAAAATATAGAGGTATTACAAAACAAAATAATAGTGTAATAAAAATATGCTCTCCAAAATGATTCATTCGACATAGAGTCTTATACTTTAGTAACTTGAATTTATTACACATTTAAATCACCATTTTTGTTTTGAATTTTTAAATATTTTAGCTTATAAAGCACATATATGACTAACCAAAGATGGAAAGAGAATCATGTCCTCCAAATGGAAATCTGTGGGCTCCAAAATTCATCACCCCCTCAATAACATGATGAAGAGAGAGTATGGTTTTAAGATATTGGTGTAATTTTCAGAAGGTAGATGGAATAGTATATAAGACACTACCCATAGATTTTGCTCTCATTTGGTGAGGACTTTAGATCTAGTTCCAGGTTTCCTATAGGCACAAGCACCTATAGTTAATTACCCCTCCTAATAAGTGAGAGAGAACTTTCAATTAAGGCTAGTCATTAGATTGCTTAATGCGTAGCGTATAGTAGCAGCATGTGGAGTTTAAAATTTAAGATTATGAAATTTATCCTTTTAACTTAAAGTGGATGGTTGTAAAAATGATGATGTGCCCAATCTAGATCTCATGGTTCCGTCATCTTGGGCTGTCGTGATCCCTAGTATACTTAGTTAGAAGAGGTAATCAACCCAACCTGACCAAAGAATCCTTATCAGCAATACATTGTTTACGTTATCCAACAAATCCTTGTAGACCTGGGGTGATGTTTATCTAAGGAGTTAATCTTAAGTCTACCTTAGTTGACAAAGGGATTTTTGTCCTATCAAGTATACCCTATATTCACAACTCAAAGGGCAGAGCCATTGGGGAGCATACGGGCTACGATCGTGATCGTAATATAATGGAGCCTAGCTGGCTAAACCACCCGATCAGAGGACCCTGGTCGTAACTGCATCATCTATGGAGCCTACCGGCCAAGCGATGCAATCAGAGGACACGAGCCATGTCCTTACTAGCATGAGATTTATTGAGAGTGAATATAGCATAACACTTGATTTGACATTGGCTCCTTTGTGAGCTAAAGTTTTCTTAATTTATCTCATTCAACAAACTGTTATAGAAGGTGAATTGAATTAGTTTTTCTTTAACATTTTAATGATTGAATTTTATTTAAGTAGTTTTTAGATTGATACTCAATCTGAGTTAATTTGATTTGAAATTAGAATCATATTTTGATAGAAGTATTCCCTCCAGTTGAAATCACCATTTAACACAGCCGTCATCGGAGTAGTTAATTGAATCGAATATATTTGAGAACTTTAGATTTTGTCAACTCTCTTTAGCTCTTAATAGAGGATCAGATCTACTGTCACTTGACAGAATTAGCTTCTTAGATATTTTTCTAAGTTGAAATTCTTATAATAGATTTTTAGGTTTTGTTAACCCGGACCTAGTCCTAAGACTAAACTGGGAAGCAACCTTAACATCCTCAGATACTAAGTTTAAGCATTCAGCATAGTGTCGGGGCCCATGTGGGTGTATTTAAAAATGCATTAATTAATGCCTTACGTTCGATTGTATGATGTGTTGTGAATCTGGTGGTGTAGTAGGTGTTGCAAATTGATCTAATGTCTTATTAGATTTTTCGGATTAACATTTAATTGATTCTAAGTTGATTAGTCTTTGAATATTTAATAAACTTTCGCTTATGATAATTCTCACCAACTATACTCAATTTCTTCTTGATCTAATTCGAGAATTTGATAAGGCGATGAATATACTTCAAACATTACCCAAGGATTTGTCGCTTATGCTTATTAGTAACCATACGATCTCATGGAAAATCTCTGATAAATTCTTTAATTTTCTTTAATTTATTTGAATATATTTGAAGAGTGTATCTTAATTCCAAGAGGCTCTCTTATGCATTGATTTGATGTTCAATCAAGATTCTTATTTCTTTCGATATCATCTAATTTTCAATTATTCATTTAGTTTTATGATCACTTGTCTATGAATTTAATACTTTGAGTATTCAATAAGAGGCTCTATTCACATAAACAAACATCAACTTCAATATCCCTAACTCCACATTAGGCTTCATATTTAAGGAACAACTGGACTTCAAGTTTTATTACAATTCCTTTATGAATTTAACATTTAACTCCCCATATCTCAATTAAAACTTGTTTAGTTCTCCTCCCTTTCTTTTTTTTTTTGGAATTTGTGAGAGTCTCACTTTATTAAGGAGTTACTTAAATTTTTTTTGTAAAAATGGGTCCTTCATTACTCTCTCCAATCTCTATAAATAAGGCCAAGAGGGGATCTTCTATTTCATTCCACTTGTTTGAGGAGTTGGAGTGCTTGAAAAAGAAGGGTTAATTTTTTTTAGTGGGCTTTCAACTCTGCTTAGATAAATCTTGCAAGTGATTTTTACTTCTATTCTCTTTGATTTAATATTTTACTTTTGTATTCATCGTATATTTTTTTTCCCTCCCCTCTTTTTTTATTTGATTCTTTTAATTAGAATTTAGCTTTAGGTTTCCTTGTTTAGTTCTCTTAAACCAATCTCTTTTTTGATTCCTCCATTTTTTTATAAGTCCAAAGATTTAACAAAATTTTGGCAGCATTTTGGCTAGGGGAGCGACATCTAATAATTTTGGAGGTCTTCCCATCACGCCCTGATGAGCATGAATGCGGTGTTTTGGAACACCTTGGCTGATTTTCATCTCGTCACGCCTTGATGAGCATGATGAGGATTTCAAACCTGCAAAGAAACACAAGCACATATATATACTTTCACATTCACATCACATGTTGACTTATTTTTCGCACGCAATGATGGCATGAGATGGAGAGGAGATGGAAATCAAGAGAAGAACCCTTCTGATGATGGTGTTCCTCTCCTACTGTGGCAAAAGGAAAGGTCAGGAGGATACGGAGAGGGAGATGCTGGAAACCAGAAGAAGAACCCTCCTAATTATGGTGTTCCTCTTCTGACAAAGGAAAGGTCGGAAGGATGAATTCAGCGATTATGTGCTTGATTAAAGGAGGAAGCGATGAGGTATCTGAGAAGAACCCTCGATGATCTGTTGTCTAATCGCTTGTAGGAAGGAGGTCACCTGGATTTGGAAAAGGAAATGAGGGAAGGAGGGAATTTCAAAGGAATGGGAAAATGAAGAAGGATTAATCAGAAATGAGGTGAAAAGGGATTATTTTGAAGAAATAAGGAAAACATAAGGAGAATTTTTGGTTTTGAAGAAATAAGGAAAATGGGAGAAGAATTAGGAGAGAAGAAAAAGGAAAGAAGAAGAAGGATTTATTTTTGTGAGGAGAAGAAGGAGAAGAAGAAGAGAAGAAAAGGAAAAAGAAAAGTGATTCGATTTTGTAGGAGAAAAGGAGAAGGAAGAAGAAAGAAAAAAGAAAGAAGAAGTTATTGTTTTGTGAGGAGAAGAAGAAGAAGAAAGAAGAAGAGGGAAAGCTTATTCTATGTCTAATCGGAAGGACAAAAGGAGGGGAATTATTCGGTTTGACTAGGAGAATGGTTGTGGGATCATGCGAAGGGCGAGAGACGTACGAAGAGCTTACGCGTGAAGAGGGAGCGTTCGGTCGAGCGAAGGTCGTGCGTGAAGAGGAGGTCGAGCCGTGTGAGCCATGCATGAAGAGGTCGGGTCGAACAGTTTTAGGGATTTAGGTTAGTTAGGATTAAATTAGGGCTTTTTTATTAACCGTTTAAATGTCTAATCAGTTTTAATTTCACGCCAACAAAATTACATAATTTATATATATATATCAATCCGAGATTTTTTCGATGTTCTGGACGCAACGGCATAGTCCATTTCGCTATCGGAGGCCATTTGCTTCAAGTCGGTGTCAAACTAGGTTAATTTCAGCTCAAAATTGCGCTTTATCATTTCTGACAGCTCGATTTTTGTGCATACTTGTCCAAATTGAGTATGAAGAGTCATATTTGATAGATTTTGATATTTTGAAGATAAAATCATAATCAATTTCATGAACGGAGGTCGTTTGATTTATGTCGGTGCCTCTTGACCTCGATATGCGTGTAAGCGTGTTGATGACTCGATCGCTTGATCGGTTGATCATCAGGGTGCAAAATATTTATATTCTGACCAATTTCGACGTTCTGAATGCAATGGCAAAGTCCGTTCATCAATCGGAGGTCATTTTGACTAATTTTGACGACATACAGTGTATTTCAGCCTCGAATTGCATGCTGTCAATTTCGATCATTTGACATTTGTGCATACTTATCCGAATTGAGCGTGGATAGTCTCATTTGATAGTTTTTGACATTTCAAAGCTAACAGGGTAATCAATTTTATGAAAGGAAGTCTTTTGGGAGTCTTTGTAACTTCCCAACTCTGATATGCGTGTCGGCATATTGATAACTTGATCGCTTGCTCAGTTGATCTTTAGATTATGTAATATTTATATTTTAATCAATTTTGATGTCCTAAATGCGATGGAGAAGTCCATTCATCGATCGGAGGTCATTTGGACTGATTTCGGTGACGTCCAATGCATTTTGAGCCCTGATTTGCGCACTACTGCATCTGAAGTCTGTCAAATTCGACTTGTGGGCTTGACTCGACTTATGGCACATATATGGAGGTCAACAACGAAGAATTGCATATCTGGTAGTGTTGAAGGCATTTTAAATCGTTATAGTAGCTTATTAGATCCCTTGGAATTTTAATTACTTTCTTTTATTCAAAGTTGATTAATATTTGAATGTTCAATAGACTCTCGTTTATATATATTGACAATTCTCAAACTCATCATAAACTCTATTCAGTTTCTCTTTGATCCAATTTGAGCATTTAATAAGATGAATAATATGTTTCAAATATTTTTCAAGAATTTCTTGATTATGCTTATTAGCAATCCTTCAATTTCATTAGGAATCTCTTATGAATTTCGTGATTTTCTTTAATTTACTTGGAGTGAATTATATTTGAAGACTATATCTCTTGTGCTTTGGTTAGATGTTCAATCATATCATCTTTCACATTGATTGAAATGAGATATTGAAGTGCTAAGCTTATGTTTATCACCAAAATATCTAACTCATTTCAATTATTTCATGATCGAATATCTGAATATACTTCTAGACATTGCATGTTTTAATCTTAAAAATAATTGAAATTTTCTTTTGATTATCCCAATGTGAAATCCAAGATAATTCAAATATTGAGTGAGAGATGTTTATTCATTTGAGAGCAGTTGACTAATTCTTGATTTCAGTTGGATTCAAATTTTGATAATTTTGTTTAATTTAACAAACTCAAATTAAATTTTAAAATTAGTTTAGAATTTATTTAATTTAAACTAATTTATTTGAGCTTTTGTCAATGTAAAATTAATTTTGATTTTTGGCGATGAAGCTCCTCGAGTGATCGAACTATTTTGGCCTATCTGTCACACCTTGACGAGCGTGACGGTTAGTGTTTTGAAGCACCTCAGCCGAATTTCAATCCCGTTACGCCCTGATGAGCATAATGAGGCCTTCAATCACCTGCATAAAAGCAAATATATATGCAAATATTCTTCTCCCCTCGTTTTGTTTTTAAAGTCCAAAATTTTGGCATTTCGCATAGGGTATCATCTAACGCTTTGGATTATTGGTGATATTGAGCATAGCGGCGGTGTCTTACGACACCAAGTTTCAGACCCACTACTCTATTGGGCATTAGCGTGGTCTTGAAACCTTCGTGACATCTCCTTTTTTTCTTTTTCGAGCAGCAACGAAGCAGAAGGAGTCGAATGGGAGAGGGAGAAACCAAAATGTGGACTTGGTCGAACAAGTGGCAAAAGTGGCGGCGATGACGGCGGCGTGGCTGGCGGCCCCCCAAATCGGGTGAATTCCAAATACACCAAAAATGATCATTCTAATTCATTTCAAATACACCATAAATGCATTGCAATTTTACTTTGCACCATACCAAATACTAAAAAAATTAAATTCTCTGCATTTGGTTTACTTTACACTCTATATGCAGTCAACCAAACACCCCCTAAGTGATTATGCATTTTATACTGTCTTAAAATGCATTAAAATGCAATTTAAAGTTAGGAGACAATAATTTTAGGGGCATGCAAATTTAATGACAATTATACTTTCAATATTAGTTCGAGGACATGCAATGAATACGGTTTGGGTCTATTGCAGGTGTTAAATTTAAGAATGATTTTAGCTTCTTTCGATTACACATTGTTTAGCACTTTTTAAAAGAGTGCTAGGATTATAAAGGATTCATAGAGAAGATCTTGATTTATTACTACATTATTGAGTCATATAGAGATTTACTAAGATTTTGGCATAACAATTTAGCCAAAATAAGTGTATAATTTAATTATGTGAACACAAGATAAAATAATTTATTTATTTTGATAAATCAAGTCTGAAATCTATTATTAAAATAATTTATTTATTTCTTGAACTTGAATTCCCGATTCCATAGATATAGTGGTTGGTTCATCCCCATCAAGTATGGTACCAGAAAGCAGCATTACCTTCTTAAGACCTCAACTAATAGTCTCTTCGGCTTCTTCTCTTACATCACACAAACCTTAGAGTCTCCTCTTCGAATTGGAGCCATGGCAGGTTTATTATTAACAAAGTATTTGCAAGCCATGCAACTAGACTATAGGGGCATCTTCCAGATTTGAGTTTCCAATAAAGTTTTAATGTAAAAGCCTTAACACCAATTATTTATGTTCATTAACTTCAAAATCACCCTTAATGCTTCCTTTTGGAATTAAGAACTTAATAGAAATTCAAATAAGTTTTCTGAACACATTCATGGGAGGTTATAATTTTTGAAGAAGGTAAAGTGCAATTGAATTAAGGGTACTCTTCACAAGCTTAAATTTTGTTTGCAATTCTTATATTAGTCCTCGAGTTACTGTCATTGAAAAATACAATCAGGTCACCTACAAAACAAATATGTGAAATACGCATTGGAAATATATTGATAAATCCCTCGTGAGATGTGGTCATTAGCAAGACAAAGAGGCCAGGAAATATATTATCACGTTGCCTGATCTCTCTTTCAAACTTGAAAAAGTCAGAATACTTTCCATTGATGAGTAATGACTACCAACAATTCCTTCTTCAAACTAGAGGGCTGTGACTAAAAGAAATTCCAATGGATTCCGTCATAACTGAAGAGTTTGGAAGAGTAGAACCAACAAAGAAATCAGTTATACCTTCCAAGATGTATACTTTGAAAATGTTCCAGCTTACTTAATAGAAGAGGGCTGTGACTCAGTCGGGACCTTTAGCTGTATCAACATTTAAACTAAAGATAATTGATTCGATTTTCTCATTATAAATGACGGTCAATAAAGATAGTCCTTGTCAGAGACTAAGTGTATATGGAATTAAATTCCAATTAGCCATGTCAAGATAAATTTATCAAAAAGTTTTTTTTTAAAAAAAAAACGTAATTTACTTATGCTCTTATTCCACCACCCAAGTATCAGCTTCAGCCATTTGTATTTTCTTTCTTAGGTCAATGAGACCTTTTCCATTATAAGGGGAAGTGTAATGTAGACTAACTTATTTAATAAGTCTTAATGTTTAGTTCACATGTTTTGAAGTCTCAATTGGGCTGGATCAATGGTCTGAAACTTGGAAACATTCACGAGAAGGGATAAGAAAAAAAAGGCATTTCCATTATTGGCCTATTTTACATAACAATAACGTAGTTTAAAACATAGATTTGCAATAACATTTTGATTCAGACGAGTGATACTGCTTAGTTCATTCTAAAATAAACTAGAGAGATAGGGCATAACAATGAGGACTTCAGTTATAATATATGAAATAGAAAAAAAGTACACTTATTTTGCTCAAAACTTTGATATATAATCCAAATTTTAACGGCAATAGAGATATTTGTTCATCATTTCTGGTAACTGAACTTTTATCTTCTTCAAACTTGAAGTCTGAGCGTTATATTTATGAGCACCATTCATAATCTTGAATTAAGATACCAACCACATGAAAATTCCTGACCATAGGGAAATAATATCAATGTCGAAGCATAAGTCCAGAAGAAGATAATGGAACATTCGCTTTCACCAGCACCAAATAGTTGAGAGATTACACCTACGTACCAAGTACAAATATATATAATGCAATAGTTATATATCAGCATAGAAGATGATTTCTACTGCTAAATAGTTATTTTTCTATGACAATAATTAACAAATTAATATATGAATTAAAACGAAAAATCATCTATAAAAATGAATAATAAATATCTAAAACACGTACTCATATTCATTGCAGGCGGAAGAGCATACTGCACCAGTAGAACAAACTGGTACAAAGGATCAGGGTGTAAAAAGCCAAAATAAATTGCTCCTTTAATTATACTGATGCCCGTTAAAGGCAGAAGAAAATAACGAACAATTAGGACGCCAATTACATATGACGCTTTGATATCAGATTTCTGAAATCCTGTAAAGAAAAAAAAAAAAAAAAGTTATTCAGATTTATACTTAATATATTCACTAATTGTGCACTTAAATAATGAACGCTTAAGAAAGCATTTTTTTATCCATATTTGTATAATTCTATGTTACCTTTAATAAGATTTCCTCCCATTATTAAAGTAGTTGTAGGTACTGCACCATCACTATAGTTGAAAGCAAGTTAGTTTAATCATCAACTTCATGATTGTAAACTCTTAATTATATGTTCTACCAAACTATTTGTGTATGGATTAAAAAATTCTTCTTTTTTAAATCGTGAAGAAGTATACCCCAACAAACTAATGGCGCCTTGAATTGCACGAAGAGGAGCTGTTTCACCTATCAGTGCTTTTCTGAATGGGGAGACTATGCCAATTATGAGTCCTACCATCTGCATAATAAATAATAAATATAGGATAACTGAGATTAATATTTAGCTACGAAAAATAGTATTTTTTTTACAAGTTGTCAATCCAGTAGCATAATTATGTATTGTTTTAAGGCATTATCATGCTGTGATAGTGTCGGACAACCATTTGTGGAGAAAAACAATAATGCTTTTTAATTTAAGTGCTACTTTAGCCATCAAAGAAGCTGCCAAAGCAATTTTTTATATCACAGTTAGATGAAGTGCTTCATTATTGGAATTACAAAATATAAATCAAAATATACTCTGGAATTAGTTTTTGACATTTTAAAAATAAAATTGTTAAATTATAGTTCAATATATATATTTTTAATGATCAATATTTTACTTAAAGCGCTTGAATCCCAATCACAGGGTTTAAGTGTACACTTGATCTCCTTTGAAAGAAAAAATATTTTACTTATAACATCATTTAACACAAAAAAGGACAAAGAAATATAAGAATAAAAGATCCAAGCATATGATAGCATAGAGTGGGATGTGTAGTTGTCTAACACTATTTCATAGATATAAATCTAGTGATTCTAGGGATAGATTGGACAAGGTACATCAAACCCTATTAAAAATAAGCTAATCTAAGGATCTAGTGATTTTAGGGAGAGATTGGGCAAGGAACATCAAAGACTATTAAAAATAAGCTCATTAAAGGCTATAGATCTAGTGATTCTAGGTGGAGATTGGACAAGGTATATAGAAGCCTATTAAAATGAGCTCATCTAAGGAGGGTCCTTTAGATTCCATACTTATTAAGTAAAATTTTTTAAACTTTAAAAGTGAGGTGTAACTTTCGATAAACTAACATTGATGTTAAAAGGCTCGCCAAAAGGAACCTAACACACTGAAATGGCAAGCATAGAGAGTGAAGGAACAACCAAAAATGAAAGGTCAAAGCACCTAAGATAGGTCATGAACACATATGAATTTTTCTTTAATAAAAATATGCCTAAACATATTTAAGTATAATAATATGAAAAATATTCTTATTGGTTTAAAAGTAGCTGCAAATCCTAATGAATCCCAAATCAATGAATTAAAATAGTTTACTTATAATCTTGGGAATAACCTTCTCAGTGTGATGAAGAGTTATATGAGAATGAAATCACTTATAGAGATCAGGTCTTCTTAAAGGTCATTGAGAAAAAAAAATCACCAAAAATTCAAGGCTCAAATTACAATCCTCTATACATGACAAAAGATTTTTGATAAACTATATCAAAAATAAAAACTTTCTTTACAAGTAGAGATATTTTTATTATTTCACTTCTAAATTGATTTAATTCTATTATTATAATTTTAAAAATATTGAGGTCAAAGTCAATAGTCAAGATCAAACTATGTTATTAATTTGTTAATTGTCTCTCTCTTGCAAATTAATTTTTTGACAACATTTTATATGAAAATAATATAATTAACTCAAAGGATATAGAGAATGTCTTTTTTGAGGATATTATTTTTAAGCTTGAGGGCGTAGAAGAATATCAGTCTAACAAATTAAATATAATGAAAGACATTTTGAGAACATGACTATTTCTAGTCAAGATAGGAAAAAAAATCATCAATAGAAATAATTTTTATGATTTGTTAATATTACTAGAAGTTGCTATAATCGAACCGACACCAGTCACCATAAGCATTTTGAGAACAGGAATCCATGCAGCAATAAAGAGGTGAAGTACGTCCATTTCTCAAAATTCTGTCTGTTGTAGTTGCAGCACTCCCTTTTTTATTCTGTAAAGAAATATCACGCATGTATAAATATGTGTATATATGTATATTAATCTGATCGTAGACAACAACGACTCTAAATCATTTAAAAAAACGTTTAGTGCCTTATTGAAGTGGCTTTTTTCCTTTTAAGAAAACTGAATGAAAAGTTTAATTAGAAATTAAGGAGGACTGAAATGTGCTAAGATTCATGAACAAGAGAGAGAACGCTTATGTGGTGTCGTCTTTGAGGAGCAATTTGGTTCTTCTTATATAATCTAGACTATGTTGATTTCTTTCTTTCTTTCTTTCTTTTTTCTCTTATTTGATAAGTTTACTTTTCTACAAGATATTTGAAGTTTTTCTTATTTATTTAACTCTGAGAGATTTGTAGGTCCTCCTCTTTGTAATATCTTCTTGTGCCTTAATTATATATTTATTTTTTAAGTGATGAAAGTTTCATTAATTAAAATGAGATTGTTGGAGTAAATTAAAGGAACAAGTAGCAAAGTACAACCAAAATTTATTCTGGCGAATTCACAAAAAAAAAAATTATATTGTCTTATTTGATTTATAATCCCTTTATTATTATTTATATATTTAAGAAAGAGTTTGTTAGTTCCTACATTTAAGAATAAAGGTGATGCACAAGAGTGTGCAAATTATAGAGGAATTAAGTTAATGTGCCATACATTAAAATTATGGGAGAGAATTGAGGTTACGAGGTGATGATGAAATTTCTCACAATCAGTTTGGTTTCATGCCAGGTAGATCTACTATGGATGCTATACATTTGTTAAGAGGTTTGATGGAGAAACATAGAGAAAGTAAGAAGGATCTACATATGATATTTATTGATTTAGAGAAAGCTTATGATAAAGTCTCTAGAGATGTTCTTTGGAGAGTTCTAGAACAGAAAGGAGTTAATATTGGTTATATTCAAGTCATTAAGGATATGTATACTAGAGCTGTTACTTGTGTCCAAACACGAGGATTGACAAAATATTTCCTATTTCAGTTGGATTACATCAAGGATCAACATTAAGCCCTTATCTTTTTACTTTAGTTATGGATTTTTTTACGAGGCATTTACAAGAAGATGTACCTTGGTGTATGCTTTTTGCTGATGACATTCTTCTTGTTGATAAGACTAGAGAGGGAGTCCAACAGAAACTTGAATTATGGAGGTCAACTTTAGAGTCTAAAGGTTTTCGTTTAAGTAGATCTAAATCTGAATATATGGAGTGTGATTTTAGTTGTAGAAATTTTAGTGGTAGTGTTGTGACTTTAGGTGATCAAGTCATTAATAAGAGTGCGTTTGATATTTAGGCTCTATTGTTCAAAATGATGGTGAAATAGATGGAGATGTTATTAGTAGAATTCAAGTTGGATGGTTGAAGTGGAGGAATGCATCTGGCCTATTATGTGATAGAAAAGTTCCACTTAAACATAAGGGAAAATTTTATAAGATGGTGGTAAGACCTACAATGACTTATGGTGCAGAATGTTGGCCAATAAAAATAGAAGCATAATACTAAGTTAAGTGTTACAGAGATGAGGATGCTCGTGGATGACCGGCTTTACTCTTAGAGATAGAATGCAAAATGAGTATGTTGGGAAAAAGTTGGAGTAGCTCGGTGGTAGATAAGATTAGGGAGAGTCGCTTAGATAGTTTGGCCACATAAAGCGTCCCAGATGACCCGATAAGAGTAGATGCATTAGATTTGCCTTATGTTAAGAAAGGTAGAGGTAGACCTAAAAAGACTTGGTTAAGATGTATAAAAAATGATCTTAGTATACTTGAATTAAATGAGAATTTGACACATAATAGGACACAATGGAGACGAAGGATTCATGTAGCTGACCCCACCTAGTGGGATTAAGGCTTATTGTTGTTGTTGTTGTTGTTATTTGATTTATAATCCCATGATTATTATTTATATATTCATTTATCTATACTTTCAATAGAAATTTTCTGCACAACCAACTTTATTTTTTTAATAAAGACCTTTGATGGCTTAAATAGTATTAGGATCAAAAGAACCAAAATGTAAGATAAAAAATATAAATTGAGTTTTTATTATGAGTTTTCAATATTGGACCGTCAATTTAAAATTTTTATGTTAAATATGATTAATTTATAAATAAATAAGAATAGGATGATGGTATGTAAAAGCCTTTCTTTTAATTAGGTGAGCACTTCCAACTCAATATTTTGAAGCTGAGTTCAAGAGCTTAGTTACACATTTAATTTGCAATTAAACAGCTAATTTGACGTTGAAAAGGAAAGCTGTTAACTCCTGACACATTTGTTAACTTGTTATAAACCAAAATTTAACATAAAATACAGATAGTTAATGTTATTAATATAAAGAGCCGACAGATCATGTTATTTTCTATATATATATATAAATAACGGATTTCATTGAAATAAATTTAGACTTATTAAAATTATTTTGAAATAAAAGCAATATAAATTTTGATTAATCAGTTGCATATTTCTCTTATTTCAACAAACATTTAATAAAAATAAAACTAATTATAATTAAATTGGGTCACAATTTTCTTAAAATAAGTTTTCTCCAAGGCCCTATCGTCATGTAGTAATTCATTCGATGCCTATAATCTAAAAATAAATCACCTTTATGTAAAGAGAAAAATGAGAAGAAGAAATAATAATAAAAATATTGAAAATTTATTCTGCGCGGCTTAAATATTGACTGAATTCTTACCTTTAAATGCGATTCGACTACAGCAGCAACAACCGAGTTGAAGATGCTG
The DNA here is from genome assembly GCA_021442155.1 of Cymbidium sinense. Lineage (NCBI taxonomy): Eukaryota > Viridiplantae > Streptophyta > Magnoliopsida > Asparagales > Orchidaceae > Cymbidium > Cymbidium sinense. The sequence goes on along the minus strand of CM038215.1, from coordinate 272,278,904 downwards.
AAAGCAAAGGCCAGATGTTAACTGGTCTTCTGCATTGAAAAATGCAATTCGATGACCTCTTATTTATAGGGAAGTTCAGTGGCAAGTTTTGTAGATAATTAATTTATTATGTCCGTATATTGATAATCATTTTAACCCATTTATAATATTTATATGATGCTAGAAAACAATTTAATGACTTGCAATAGTCACATGCAATTTAGAAGAAAATAAAGATCCTTGCACTTATGCTGATACAGTATGGATTTTTAAGGCAATTTTTTAAAATTAAGTATGCTTAGTATATTAATTAGTTAATTAAGTATCAATAAAAAAATTTAAGAATAGATAATATAATACGCCAACGCCGACCATTACATGGCTTACGTTAAGTCGAAGCCGCCCCACTAATTGGGCGACTACTTAATAAGATCGGGACCCGATCGGCCCTAATACCTCGGTTTGTTTCGACGCGATTCCGCCGCAATTCCTCCGCACTCTCGAGCTCGAGCGCGCAACATCCCCGTACGACCGCCGTTCTCGCAACATCGGAGCTTCCCGGCACCCGTCGGCGTATCTCCAACCCTTGCATTGTGTCGTCTCCCTGGATATTTGAAATAAACTTGTTTTTCTCTTGGCCGCATGGCTTTGACACTTTCCTCTCTCATATAGCAGGGTTTGGAAGCTAACATTAGCTTCCGACGATGATTCCGGCGGCTCCATTTTGTTCGGGGAAGTTTCCTGTGACGGATTCGACTTGTTTTTGCGCACATCCCCGTCGTTATTTGTAAACTCACGGTAAATCCCTATTTCTATCAATTTATAAAGTAATAGAGTATGTATGGTAAGAATTTGAGTAATATTTTTAGACTTTTGTTTGGATTTGAGTTGTATGTTTGCGTAGTCATTGCGATTCAAGTGTTAAGTAGCAATATAGTTTGTTTGGCAAGAATGAATAGAAAATTTGTTTCGTTGATCCTTTTCTATGGAGGCGAACTAAGTATCGATGAGCAGTTCAGTCCAAGTTATGTGGGAGGTCGAAATTGTCCAGTAAAGGTTTTGTGTCACAGCACCTTACTGGAATTGAAGCAACGAATTATGAGAATCTTGCACATTGATCCATAGCGGCGCACAGTCACTCTAACAGGTCGTTATCCAGTGGGGTGGCAGATTTATAGCATCTGTAATATCTGACGATGATGTTTGCGAAGTTACACTTGACGAAGCTTCCCGTCAGATGTTGGTGTTATATATCGAAGTGGAAGATGTTAATATTGCATCAACATCAGCTGATTCGGTAATAAGGTCAGTAGATATACCGCTAACGCATACACATGATTTCATCGCACCTCTACAACACGCTTTGATGAGTTGATTCCCAGGTAGTATATGGTCAACATTTATCTGATTATACTTGTAATAATTAATATGATAATTTGTTGCTCAACTTATAAGTTATGTGGCAGTGACGATGATGTCTATCGTTCGGATGAACCGTATGCCGAGTCGAAGATGACATGATTATGAGACTATGAGTAGTGGCTCAAGTAGTGAGTCTGAGCATGATATTAGTGATGATGACTGTTTAGTCAAGTTAGAAGCTATTGTGCTTGAGAATATAGACAATCATAATCTGTTAAAAAATCACTCATTTCGCAATATTGATAGTGAGAGTCATATGTTGTCCACAAACAAGTATGTCCGGATGTGTCAAACTACGAGAGAGTGGGACAACGATGTTTACTTTGACGGCACATCCGACGAAACTACCCTAACAGATGAAATTAAAAATTCAAATGACCTTGTTGAAGGTATGTGTTTTGCAAGTAAACGGAGTTTGCAATTTGCTATTGTTGGGTGGTGCATAGTAAATAATATTCAATTCCAAACAGTTACCTCTAACCAGAAGAACTACATGGTTGTATGTATACGACGATAATCCTGTAAAGTGGTTTGCATTGTAGCAGACGCTTAGGGGTGCTTGGAGAATATCAAGAGTTGGTGAAAATCATAGATGTCAATGCGAAGTGCATCTAGTCATCGGCGGTTAGTTCAAAATTCATGCATACTTCATCATACAGTGATCGTGCACCGATTGATCGAAGCTAGAGATTATAGGTAGAATGGAGTAGAAATTCAATGTTAAAGTTTCGTATATGAAAGCTTGGGATGCAAGGCGTAAGACAATAAAATTAATATTCGGCAGCTGAGAAGAGTCCTATAGGACTCTCAATCCTTATATGGAATCAGTTTATAGATTCTTTACCCAGTTAGAATTCAATTTACCACTACGCAAAGATTTCCGAGACTTTTGGGCCTTTGGACCTTCAATAATGGGATGGAGAATGCCACCGATTGAGCGAAGGTACTTTTGTTGGGCAAGTATCGTGGTACATTATTAACAGTAGAATCGACAATAATGGTTTGTTTCCTCTAGCTTTTGCTATTGTGGAGTCTGAGAATGTTGATTCATGGTTGTGGTTCTGCGCTTTGCATGATGTTGTCCGTCGTGTCTGCTAGACGTGATTTGTGCATAATATTTGATAAACATGCTGGTCTGTTACATGGATGCAAAGAGATTTTTTCATGGGCAGCTCACAGGCATTGTTTGCGTCATTTGCATGAAAATTTTAATGATGAGTTTGGTGATTGGTGATATTGAGTTTCTATGCCAAAAAATGTATATGAGTGTAATACGATGATATTCGCCGTCAACCGCTTTAATGTTAGATATTAAAATGTTAAAGAAGAAGCGTATAATTAGCTAGAGCGTGACCCATTAAATGGTCCCTTCTGCACGATGGTGGTTTGCGTTATGGGACAATGATGACGAATGCATCTGAGTATTTTAATGGTGTCCTGAAACGGGCATGTGGTTTCCGATTCAGGTTTTAATCACTACTATCTATTACAACTTAGTAGCCTTGTTCATGAAACGGCTATCCACCGCTACTCAGCAAGAAGAAGTCAGCTTGTCTATTTATACTCAAAGGATGTCTACACTATTACAGCATACTGAAAGGGAGGTTAGGCATTTCCCTGAACCTGTAAATATCAACCCACGTGAGATGCAGGTTTTTGACAGGTCTAACCAATCATTCAGAGTTGATTTGCTAGATAATGGTCTCTATCATTGTAATTATGGCAGAACGATCATATATCATTATTCATGCCCACATGTGATTGCTACATTAAGATTTTGATGGTTGAACCATCTCATGTGTGTGTCACAGTACTACACTCTACAACTGTATAAGCTGACATACATAAATGAATTTCATACTCTACCAGATCGTTCTGATTGGTCATCTCTCGCAGAGCATGAATTCCGCGTTTCAACTATCGCCGGTAATCGACATTGTGCGAATAGATTCAAAAATACAATGGATGAAAATGTAGGTGAGCGAACTTGTAGCATATGCAAAACAATGGTCACCTGGTCATCGTGCCCTCATAATATTAACAGTCGACGATATATTTTCCCTTTTACTTATAGGCTGTTAGATTTTACACATAGGATAATGCTTATCTTTCTATTTCCTCTTGTACTGCTCTACTTAAATTTTATAATATTGACACTATTATATTTGTGCTTCTTTTTCTGATATGTACGATGGAAGAGGAGCACCGCCTAGACGACGTAGCATGAGAGGCCACCCACCATTGGAGCCTAAACCTACTGAGGTTCATCCTAGCATTGCCTCCCTGCGTGGGCGGCATCGAGCCGCTCACCCTGATACTGTAAGTGATTTTTATTTTTTATTTTTGCATTATGCCTGCTTACCTTTTATTTCGGTTAGTGACATTATTTTTTTTTACAGAGCACCGTACTTGAGGCCACATCACACTTGCTTATGCTGAAGGAGTGACCCATCACGTGCAAATGATTCACCCGTGAAAGGTGCTGCCTGTGTTAGTCGCAGGTTCATCCATCTATATCATCATTTGTTGACTGCCTTGGTTGAGAGATGGTCTCCGTAGACCAATACCTTCCACCTTGTTGTAGGTGAGATGACTAGGATGCTCCAGGACGTGGCGATGATCCCGGGACTACGAGTTGATGGGCCACCTATCATATGCCCAATTGTGATTGGCGAGGGGAAGAGATGACACACTTGGCCTGATTGTTGTGATGATTTGTTGGGATGACACTCCTTACCAGACGTGATGTATCATGATCCGATCAGTCCGCAGTTCAGGTCGACATTCAGGATGGGTCAGGCACACGCGCAGACATGCATGCCACTGAGGTGGCTCAGGTGGACTTTCTACAGGGAGTCATACACCAGTCTGAGCACGGAGGAGTTCTCTCTCACTTGCGTGCTTATATTTTATTTACCGCTTTACCGCTGATTTCTAGTTCGAGGTCCACGATTTACCACCCGGATGACCTTGATTCCTTTAGCATGATGTCTATGGGTGGAGCTTATAGCTCATCTATATAGGGAGCTCGGACTAGCCCAACATAACATTGCGGTTGCCTACACCTCCTTGATTTGGGCTTGGGAGCATATTCATGTGGCCTAAATTTCCATATCCGAGCTTGTTGGTCTCAGCGTTAGTTTGAGGTATGTATTGTTAATTGTACTTTCAAATTATGCAGCTTATATATATGTTTGAACTATTTTCTATGCGAATGAGAAGTATGTCGCCATTAAATGGCTAATGTTGCAGCAGAAATGAGCTAGATTTACTGAAACACAGTTGGATCTGATAATTTAGTTCAAATATATGTAATGATTATGTTTTAACATAATTTTACTATGTGTGAGGTGATTGGGAGAAGAGTGATCACATCACATCTATCGATACATGCTCAGGCTCGACATAAGCACGAGTCCTTCTTATCACCGGAAGAGGGTTGAGTGGCATTTACCGATAGAGTCGCCTCTTATTCCTAGAGTAGATGTAGCTTGACCCTAGTTTCAAAGGGTAGATGGTGGTAAAGCGGAAGTCGGGTTTATTACCACCACACACGCTTAGAGAGGAGGCGAAGGATTGCCTCGTCGAGGGCCTAGATGAGGATGTGGAGGAAGGCCTATCAACCAAGACATGCGGTTTAGATCGGGCTTCTCAGTATTCGTCTCGACAGATCCTCCGACCACTTACTACGCCAGAGCACCAGTGGAGCGTATTTATGTAAGTCCTGATATAAGTATTCATCTGAATTCAATATTTATGTAAGTGCTAATTTTACATACTATTTTTCGTGTAGGCGAGCATATCGTGACTCGGGACATCTTTCACCATATGGCGTGGATTATCACCCTTACGGATGTGTTGATAGTGTGCGTCGATGCAGACCCGGAGCGCATGGCGGTACACATATTACGGATCGGTGCTTACAGAGGGTGTCGCACACCATGACTGGAGCATCGGGCCATCTACTTCTGCTGATCCAGGTCCTTCTACGTATGCTGATCCAAGTCCTTCTACATATCAGCCTACATATGAGTCGCAGCCACCTATCTTCCAGTCACAGGATGATATGATGCACACGAGGATCTTGCGAGAGGCCACCATTAGCGTGATCGTCCATCCCGCACCCAACGACACACTGGGAGTGGATATTCACGCAGAGCCAAAGGCGTTAGATGTTTAGAGATACTTTGTCTCGTACTACATTTTATTTATCTATTTCATTACAAACTTGAGTCATGTACACGCTAAATTTAGTTATGTCATAATGAACTTCTTATTATTTGTCCATTTCTGATTAACTTCATATGATTGTCATCCATTAAACTATTACCAACTTGATGCGAAAACCATTTCAAGTTTAAACGCACTTTTTTTTTTAAAGTAGGTTTATTACTCTCTACTTTTTAGAAGAACAAAATTGAAGGATTAAGATTTGTTTGATGAGTACGAAACTCTATGTATACGTGAAAATCTGGTTCTCTTCATAGCCATAAACCGTGACGTTGTTACTCATCTCACACAAATCACACCTAAATTAACGATGCCGCCCAATACTGGCTTCAGATTAACGTGCGCATGCCACGCCGAGTCGACGTCAATCCACTATACCTATTCTTAAATTTTTTTTTAATAATACTTGATTACCTAATTAAGCTTCTAATAATACTTAGTTTAAAAAAATTTCCATTTTTTAATGGCTACACACTACATAAGCAGCTAAATAAATCTCACTTATACTGCATGAGGTAAAAAACTCACCAATATTAATTTGTCCCTTTGCTAATTTTTTTTTAATCTCTTGGATTTGCATGAAAGAAAAATGAATTAATACCAACAACTGTATTCATTTATTTTCGCTTCTTCTAAATTGCTGATATATTTTTTTTCTCTGCAGGTGGCTTCAAATTATTATTCTAATTTCTCTCTTCATCCGATCTTATAAGATATATAGTCATAATCTTCCATTCATGAATTCATATATGTTATTTTTTTCTTTAACCGAGTAGAGAGAGTGAGGATTTATCTGAATCATTTAATTTTACGTGAAAATTAAAAGAAATTAATATTTTTAAGTTAAATCATAAAATATTTTCACTACATGATTGAGAGAAGAAATTAGACAAAAAAGTATTGTAAAATCCTTAGCCACAAAACCAAGTGTATAGCCAATTCACTCTTGGATCTAGCTCAAGACATTGGTCAACATCCTTGGATTGGGTTCAAGATATGGGTCACATCCTTGGATCGAGTTCAAGGCATGGGATAAACTTAAGCATAATATTCCAAGAATATTTGGTATGAGCAACAAACTACACAACTCATGCCATAATTGAACAACTAACTACACAATATATTTAGCGCACCATTGTAACTCTCATAACGTATTTCTTATGAACCAATCAAATCATCCCAAACCCATGAATAAGAGTGCACACCCAGGGATGAGGGTTTTTTTTGGACTTTTTTGAGATATACAAATCTCTCTCTCTCTCTCTCTCTCTCTCTCTCTCTCTCGAAGTTCTTTCCATTGTTACTTATGGAAGGATCACTACTATCCAAGAACCTAAAAGAAGCCTTAGTGAAATGACGATTCTTCTCATTGTGCTTTCTATTGTCTCTATCATGCCATTTTAATGATGGTTCCATGAACAAAGCTTAGTATAGGGATGTTATCTTCGAATTTGATATTCTGATAAATATGGCATTGATCTTTTTGTTCTCTTAATGCATTGATATAAAGGGGATTACTTGGAGGAGATAAACAATATGTACAAGAAATATGTTGTGAGCTAGATTAATGAGAAGTATATAGTGAACAATAACTTCCAAAGAGAAAATGTCATTGGATTAATTAAAATATTGGCCATCACATGAGTTGGCAACAAAGTATATTTGATATTTTCTTGCCAAGACTCACTCTTATATCACATTGATTATGTTGAATTAAAGATTTTATCACTTAAAGAGGAAATTGAATTGGTGATAAAGAAGGAGAAGGCACTAAAATGACAATAGTTAATAAAACTACATAAGAGAAAAAATGAGAATTTGTTAAAGAGGAAATTTTGAATCATTGGCTATGCTATTAAGTTGACTATTAACTCATCCACATACGAAAATCTCAAGCTTAAATAGGTTACATTGCACATTTAACTTATGAATCATTTTAATAACAATCCTTAGTTCTAATCTAAGCTGAATTAAAAGATTGATGAAAGACATCTATCTCAATAAGAATTTTAGTAATAGAAGGTTTAGATAGAGAATAGATACAGGCATATGCACATGCTGGTTTCTCAAATAATGAAGCTAGAGTATAAAATATAGTTTGATAACCTAGATGAATTTGAGGTAGAAAAATTGAGTCCAAATCAAGGTAACTTAGCACTCATTAAAGAGATCAAAGTTTAAAGATCATTTTTTTAGTCTCATAGAAAATCTTATATTTATTCAAGGCATTTTCTTAAACATAAATGCATAATATCTTTCAACCTATTAAATTTTTATAATACATAATTGAAATTTAGAAATGAAATTAAAATTCTATCATAAGAGAAATGAACCTTCAAGTAATTTCTAATTGAAAGTAATGTTATCATTTCATCAAAAAAATTTATCAATAAGAGAAAGGTGGAATGGAGTTACCAACACATTCATCATATTATTACGCGGTATCAAAGCAAGCTCACCCTGATGCAAAAGAGATATTGAAGTTAAATATTATTCATGAATGATAATAAAGAAGAGTGCTCAGTACGAATAATAGGAGATGAATTTGATGGCAACCCAATATATATAATAGAATTATAATATCATAGTGGAGGGAAAGAAGCTAAACTTGAGTATATTAGAGTAAATATAATAGGCACGATCTTAAGCCCACCTCTAAGAGGGCTAAATGTGATTGGGACCGCAAGAAGTAAAGCTAAGAGGGTACCTCAAATCTAAAGGTTGTAAGAGAGAAGAAGGCACTTCATTGTAGCTATTGAGAAAGCCTTTGGACCTTATGAAGAGGTATAAATAGTAAAATAGGAGAGGAATGATTGATCAGAAGGGGATTCTATCTCTAGTAGTTATGATATTTTTAAAAGATGAGTGATTTTTTACATAATTGACTCCTTTGTGTTATGAAGAATAACATCATCATATAAGAAACTTTACTTCAAAGAATTTGCACTATTTAACAATCTTTGCACTAAAGAAAATTTTAGTAAATAACTCCAAGGAAGTCTTTAGTTTATACAGCCAATTGTGAGAAGGATTTTGTGAGTAATTAACCAAGAGTATTAATATTTTATATTTAAAGAGTAAGTAGATGATCTTTATAAGGATAGCCAATTTGATAAGATAATAGGTAAAGGTGAAAAAGTACCCTTCTCATTGCAAAACTTCTTTGCCCAAATCAAATTAAGGTTGTGCGTACCACTTAGTCTTAAAGGACTACATGCATTATATGCTTCATTTGATTTTGATGATAAAAGTATAAAAAGTTATATTAGGTTGGTGTGAAGTAACAAGTAAAATTTTGTTTTAAAAAACTTTCCAATTTAAATCCATTTAAATTAATTTTGAATGTAAGCATAGAATATGCAATTGTAAAAATATAGTGTATCAAATAAATCAATATATAAAATCCATTAATTATTATATTAATCAAATGTATCATTTAGATACACAATTATATGTGAATGGTGTTAATTTAAAATATTAACCTATTTTGAGCAAAATGATTATAAGTTCAATTTTATTACTTTGCTACTCTATACATGCATATAAAGTAATTATCAAAAACACCAAGATACAAGTAATCAAAACAAAATATGATGGTGATATATATAAAGATAACTATGGTGATTGAGCCAATACCATTAAGTAATTGATAAGGGAGGGCTCTTTAGGTAGATCTTCCCAACTAATAATTTGATATGTGGAGTCAGAAGTGGTAGGAGAGAAGAGGAAAGATAGGATTTTTGAGTTAGGCTCATAAGATTCAACATATGATACACATTATTTTTCTAGTGATGGAGCTAATGCCTTTAAGGAATTGATAAAAGTGGGTGACTACATTCAATGAAAAAAATTGGAAGCCAAATTATTTTATATTAGTAGATTTAATGCATGTATAATCAATTGGAAACTTATGATCTGAATATTTGGCTTAATGAATACTTTTTTTTCTTAGAAGATATTAGAATGCATGAAAGAAAAATTTATCAAAAAAAATATAATTTATATCCTTTTATTTTTAAATTATTAGAAGTAACATTGATTTTACAATTGCTATATCATCTCTTGATAAAACTTTTTTACTATAAATATTATGAAAAATCGACAATAAAATAAAATTAAAAATCAATGAATGAATGATCTTTTAATCACTTACATTGAGTAAGATATAAAAAAATCTAAAATAATATGATTATTCAACATTTTCAAAATATAAATAATAGACATCATCAATTATAAGCTTTTTTATTCATATTTATTTTTATCTTTTTTGTTATAAATATATTTTAACTATTTTTTTAAATTGACAATTCTAATCTAAATTCTTAAAATTAGAAATTATACTCCCCTTAAAATTTTTTTATAATTCTTCCATTTTGTGAGAGCATTTTCGAGGAGAATGCAGAAAAGTATGATGATTCAGGCCTATTATTATAAAAATAAAATCTATTTAAGAAAATATATTTTTTATATAATTTTACAACTATTTTTATAAATAGGTAAGCCATGTCTATAGTTCCTAATTCTTAATTATTAGAAATATTTAAAAAAAGAAGAACAAAAATAATTTTATTTGTGTTCTATTTCATTCTTGCATGCAACAGCCGTAAAGAGAACAAAGCATAGAAAAATATATTTTTCTTGATGACAAATGGCAGCACATGTCATCTCTAACTTTTACTATTGGCATTGGCCTGGATGCTGGAAGCTTAAGTCTTTTCCAGATTGTATTCTTATAGACCTTGTTTTGCCTCTAACGTTTTACTTTACGATTAGTTTGTTGCGTCAAGAAGAGGTTGCACTATGTCAATATTGGTTATAATATTAAATTAGGGTGAAAAGTCGACCGTTTCAAGCTATTATAATTAATGATATTGAGTCAAAACGTGATATTTTTTGGGGATATTTGAGCAAATTTAATCGCAAATTCTCACACATAATAATGATAAGGATTGAATCCAAAGACATGAAAGTCAAAGCAACCATTAGTTAAGACAGATGATCAATCAAAAACCTTTAGCGAATTTTTATTAAATTAAATTTATAAAAATGGAAATACGGGGATGAAAAAAGTTCATTCCTTGAAAGTTTCAAAAGTTTTCCCAAAAAAAAAAAAAAAAAAATCAAAGGTTCACGTGATAGAAAGCCATTTCAACGACGATATATATATATATCGTAAGAAAGGCAAAATTTTTAAAATAGACACATTCTTAATTTTAATTAGTAATTTAGCTTTTAAATTTTTTTTTTTATGAAAATAGGCCTAGTCGTCCTTGAAAGTTTAAAAAAAATTTTTATGAAAATAGACACATTCTTATGCACCGACGCATTTTTTTTTTGTTTTTTACTTTTGCTAGCAATCAGAGAGAGAGAGAGCGTTACACGGAGAGGAGAGAGAGATTATATATATATATATATATATATATATATATATATATATATATATATATATATATATATATATATATATATATATAAGTATATATATGCATTAATAATTAAATAATTAAATAGTTAAATAAATAAATAAATTTTTAATAAATAAAGAATAAATAAATAAATTTTTTTTATTTGCGTGTTTTTTATATACATTAATAATTAAATAAATAAATAATTTTTAATAAATAAATAATTAAGTATATATATAATTTTTAATATATATATATATATATATATAATATTTTTTAATACATATTTCAGCTACTAAAGATAAATTATTATTTATTTTTTATATATTTATATTTTTTGACATGAATCTTTAAAATTTAATAAATAATCATGACATGAATCCTTTAAATTATGTTAATGCTAGTACGTCCCGGAAGTTTATGCTATGATGGCTTGAATATGAAAATGTGCTAGAGCAGATCTCCTCTGTTAAATAAGAAGGGTTCCACATTTGACGGATGGCAAAGAAGTTAGTCCATAAAACTAAAATTATGTTAGGATCTTGGAATATAGTACTCTTACGTAAATTAGTGGAATTAATAGATATTATGGTTCATAGAAAGATAAATATTTTATGTGTTCAAGAAACTAAATGGGTTGGTGAGAAGGCCAAGGAGATTGATAGTTTAGGTTTTAAACTTTGGTATTCTAAAAGTCAAACTAGAAATGGTGTAGGTGTGATTATAGACAAAAAAGTTTGAAGGATAATGTTATAAGTATTAATGGTGGAGATAGAATTATACTTTAAAGATTATTGTTGATCTAAGATTATCAATGTTATAAGTGTCTATGCTCCTCAAGTAGGTTTGGAGGTAAGCAAAAGAAAAATTTTGGAATGAATTAGAGGGATTAATACAAAGATACCCTTGAAGAAAATATTTATTGGAGGAGATTTAAATGGACATGATAAAGAAGAAGATTTTAAAAGTATTCATATGGATTTGGATGAATTAAGAGGTAAGACTATATTAGATTTTGCTTTAGCTTATGATTTTAGTTGCTAATACTTTTTTTAAGAAAAGAGATGAACATATTATTACTTATAAAATGGATCTAAGAAAACACGATTGATTATTTTGATAAGAAAAATAGATCGCTTAAATTGTAAAGATTAGGTCATACCGTGAAATTTTAAGTACCCAACATCATTATTAGTTTAGATTTTAAGATGAAAGATTGTAAGAGAAAAATAAACTAAATTATTGTCTAGATTAGATGGGGACATTTAAAGAACACAAATAAAATATTTTTAAGAGCAAGCTACAAGATATTAGAATTTGTTCATAAGCTAACGTTATATGGGAAAAATATCAAGTGAAATTAAGCAAGTTAAAGATGTGCTTGGAGAATCAAAAGGAAAAGTTTCTTTTAATAAGAATAGTTGGTGGTGGAGTCAGAGTGTGCAAGAAAAGATAAGAAATAAGAAGCATTGTTATAAAACTTGGTTTAGATGTAAAAAATTGGAGAATTGGGAAAGATATAAAGTGGTCTGTAGAGATTCTAAGAAAGCAATATATGATGCAAAAAATTTAGCTTTAGTGATTTATACAATAGATTAGATACCAAAGAAGGTGAAAGATGTATGTATAAGTTAGCCAAAGAGATAGGAGAAGTAAAGACATAGTTCAAGAGAGGGGTATTAAGGATGAAAATAATAAAGTGCTTTTCTTTGAAAAGATATTGAAAATACGTGGATGAGATATTTTGATAAACTTTTCAATAAAGGATCTGAAAGTACGATTGATTTTAGCAACCTTAATACCCTAAACAAAATAAAGAATTTCATTTATCGTATTAGTAAATCGAAGTTAGTGAAGCTTTAAAGAAAATGAAATGTGGAAAAGCAAGAGGACGGATAATATTCCAATAGATGTGTGGAAATGTTTAGGAGATCAAGGAATTTCTTGGCTTACAAATCTTTTAATGTTATTTTAAAGACTAAAAGATGCCGATGAGTGGAGAAAGAGTCTATTAGTTCCTATATTTAAGAATAAAGGTGATGCACAAGAGTGCAAATTATAGGAATTAAGTTAATGTGCCATACATTAAAATTATGGGAGAGAGTAATTGAGCATTACGATGTGATACGAAGTTTCTCACAATCGCTTTGGTTTCATGCCGTGTAGATCTACTATGGATGCTATACATTTGTTAAGAGGTTTAATGAGAAGCATGAGAAAGTAAGAAGGATCTACATATGATATTTATTGATTTATAGAAAGCTTATGATAAAGTCTCAAGAGATGTTCTTTGGAGAGTTCTAGAACGTAAAGGAGTTAATATTGGTTATATTCAAGTCATTAAGGATATGTATACTAGTCATTACTTGTGTCCAAACACAAGGAGGATTGACAAAATATTTTCCTATTTCAGTTGGATTACATCAAGGATCAACATTAAGCCCTTATCTTTTTACTTTAGTTATGGATGTTCTTATGAGGCATTTACAAGAAGATGTACCTTGGTGTATGCTTTCTGCTGATGACATTCTTCTTGTTGATAAGACTAGAGAGGGAGTCCAATGAAACTTGAATTATGGAGGTCAACTGAGTCTAAAGGTTTTCATTTAAGTAGATCTAAAACTGAATATATGGAGTGTAATTTTAGTTGTAGAAGTTTTAGTGATAGTGTTGTGACTTTAGATCAAGTCATTAATAAGAGTGATTTATCTATATTTAGGCTCTATTGTTCAAAATGATGGTGAAATAGATGGAGATGTTATTAGTAGAATTCAAGTTGGATGGTTGAAGTGGAGGAATGCATCCGCCTATTATGTGATAGAAAAGTTCTACTTAAACTTAAGGAAAATTTTATAAGATGGTGGTAAGACCGCAATGACTTATGGTGCGTAATGTTGGCCAATAAAAGAGAAGCATAAGACTAAGTTAAGTGTTACGAGATAAGGATGCTTAGGTGGATGAGTGGCTTTACTCTTAGAGATAGAATGCAAAATGAGTATGTTGGGAAAAAGTTGGAGTAGCTGGTAGATAAGATTAGGAGAGTCCTTAGATGATTTGGCCACATAAAGCCTAGTCCATGATGACAGAGAGTAGATGCATTAGATTTGCCTTATGTTAAGAAAGGTAGAGGTGAAAAAAAGACTTGGTTAAGATGTATAAAAATGATCTTAGTATACTTGAATTAGATGAGAATTTGACACATAATATACAATAAATGGAGACAAGGATTCATGTAAATAATTCCACCTAGTGGGATTAAGGCTTGTTGTTGGTTGTTGTTGTTGAAATATAAATTATAATTTTAATAACTTTGATATTATAAATTAAGAAAATAATATATAAAAGTTATTAAAAATTATGAAAATTTATAAATTAAAAAAGAAAAAAAAAAGAAATAAGTAAAATAAATAATAATTCATCTTTAATCACGTGAAATATATATGCATTAAAAATGTAAAATATAAAAAAATTATTGTATCTATGCATTAAAAATAATAATAAAAAATATAAAAAATATAAAAAATATAAAATATATAAAAATATATAAAATATAAAAATAAAAAATAAATAATAATAATAACAAAAAAATATAAAATATAAAAATATAAAAAATATAAAATAATAAAATATAAAATAATATAAAAATATAAAAAATATAAAATAATATAAAATATAAAAGTATGAAAAATATAAAATAATAATAATACCAAAAAAATATAAAAAAATATAAATATATAAAAAAATAAATAATATCATCTCTTTAATCATTGAAATATATATATATTAAAAAATTATATATATATATATATCTTAATTATTTATTTATTAAAAATTATTTATTTATTTAATTATTAATGCATATAAAAACATGTAAATAAAAAAAAATTTTATTTATTTATTTTTTATTTATTAAAAATTTATTTATTTAATTATTTAATTATTAATGCATATATATACATTATACTTATTTAATTAAAATAATATATATATATATATATATATATATATATATATATATATATATATATATATATATATATATATATATATATATATATCTTTAATATATCTCTCTTCTCTACGTGCTACCAAAAGCAAAAAATAAAACCGTACTAACGGCAAGGCCTATTTTCATTAAAAAAAAAAAATTTAATGTCTAAATTGCTTAATTAAAGTTAAGAAAGTGTCTATTTTAAAAATTTTGCCTTTAAGAAAAATATTTTCTTTAAATTAGTAGGTCAGACAAGTATTTCTGTAGTGATAAAATAACTTTTATTGCCGGAAATTTTTTATTGTTCTTATGCTGTAAATGATCCCGACGTCGCATTATATTTAAAGTATAGAAGTTAAATCGAGTGAATCAGCTTAAACTTAAAATCAATGATATATATATATATATATATATATATATATATATATATATATATATATATATATATATATATATATATATATATATATATATATATATATTATGTATGCATGTATGTATATGTATATGTATGAACACATATAAATAAATAATATTTTTATCAAACGTTATTATCAAATATATTAAATAAATAGAAATATTATACCAATATTGAATTGCATATTTTCTTATAAAAATATACAACGATACCTCACGATAGTACTAAGGAAAAGGGTAAATTTGAGAATGTTCAGTGTGTTTATATGACATGATATAAAACCACTTTAAATTAGATTTCAGAAGCCAATTCAATGGCAACAATCTAATCCTTATTTTATCATGCTTCAGAGCAAAAGCTTTCTTTGCTATCAACCAAATAATATAGTTTGATTATATATAAATAAATTTTAATAATTTCATTTATATAAGACATAATGAATATGTTTTTAACATAAAAATGAGGTGAATGATCAAATTTTGAAGGAGTCATGATTATATAAAAGAAGCTACCATTTTGATGTTGGTAAATCAGAGTAAATATTTATTAGAAAATTTTTTTCTTACGTCAATATAAATTGTGTATTAATTAATGCAAATATTTTGTTGAATAAAAATTCTAAGAATTACTTAATCTCAAAGGAATGGTTTCTTAGGTATGTAGTATATAATAGATATAAAAGGAAGATAATAGCCTAAGAGAATGTAAGATATTGTCTCATGGTAAAAAAAATATAAGAAATGAAATAAGTTGTACTACACATCATGTGGAAGAGCTATTAATTCAATTGAAAAACCAAATGCAATTAACATGAAATGATTATTAAGTGATATATTTGATTCAATTAATATCACTATGAATTTGGTGGATGACCATGCAGATCTATGTCACAAAATATGTAATTATGCTAAAAAATTCTATCAATTAATAATAACATCTTTTTTTAATTGTTAAAAGATACCATAACAGAATTATATGTCAGTGTAAGTAAATCTTCAAGTTATCTTTTATATTTCATAAATTTTATTTGAAATATTAAACACATTTGGATAAAAAAACTTTTGACATATTAATGAAATTATTGATTGATGTCTTTTATGAAAACACTATCTAAAAGCACTAATAGGTTGAAATAGAAATGAAAGTATTAGATCTTAGGTATTCAAAGATATGCACATATATAACAATTTTATGTTACATAAAAAAGATAAGCATAATAAAGGGATATGCCATATTTGAGTTTCAACATGTTGGATTGCTAATAAGAAAGAAGAATATTTTAGATGAAAAGAAAACTTATGTACATTTTGTTAAGGTTATTTGATATTAGTTTATTAATTATTAAGTTTAAATATTATTCAAAATAAAAAATCTATTGAAAATATGATTTGACTTGCTAAACATATATATATATATATATAAGAATAGTTTATTATGACAACATGATGAGAGAGAATATGAAAATCATTTGATTCTCTATATCTTGACTTTACTTCTAATTTATGGCATTATTGCTTAATAAGTGATGGGTTAATTTTTTTAAAAAAATTATGAATACTATAAATAATATTTGGTTTAAGGATTAGATTACCTTTAATATCTTTCAAGAATAAGATAATTATTTTTATTAATATACTTGAAGAAAAAAGTTCATGAAATAATATTAATTATACTAGAAGAAAAAAAATGTTTCGAGTTGTGTGAATTATGGCATAGAGTTTCGCTATGATCTGCATCAAAGGTAAATTTTTAGTAGGCATGCAAATTAATAAGAGTGTTAATTCCTTCTTATGCATATGATTTATTGCATAGGTGAACTATCAAAATAAGATGTATTTGTCCTTGTTGTACTCAAAATAATTTTTTTATAATTTTAAATAAATTAATTTTTTTGTTCATTAGTTTTGATTAATAATAAATCAAATTTTCTATTGATAGAAATATTATTTTGATAACACACAAAGAGGTTATCAAAGAAATTAGTAAAAGTCAAACTTTATTTCTCATATAAAATTTATAATTTATTCTTAATAGTGTAGAAAACTAGATTAAAACTCTAAACAAAGCCATGCTATAATAATAACAAGACAATTGAGTGTTTTTATTAAATAAAAGTAAAAAAAAAATTCTTTGAGCATAATTACTCCTAATAACTAAAAACCCCATTTTTATTAGACTTGATATTAACTAGATAGATTTAAATGATTATGTGAATTCAAGTGAACCTAAAATAAATCAAAGATCAATTAATTCTTGTGCAGACACCTTATATTCTATTTTCATGGCTAAATAAGCTAATCATGCAAGTCTTCAAATTTGAGACCAAGATGTCTTTGATGAGCCACTAAGAATGCTGCATTACAATTATATTCCTTAATTAAAAAAAAAAATATTACATCATTTATTTTGTTATTATGGAGGAAAACTTAATAAGTATAGTGCAATTAGCTTCGATTGACCAATTTTTAGAGATGGAGATTCAATGTTATTAAAATTGTTTTCTTACAAAAGATCTTTTTACATGAATTATCAATTTTTTATATTCATATAATATTCATTATGACAAAGATTATTAGGTAGGATTTATGGGTTTCAACATCAAAGAACTTAGGAACTTTTAAAATAATTTATATATACAAGAATATTATTTCAATTATTATTATTATTATTATTATTATTATTTATGGTCAAATCATAAACTCAAAGTTCATCTTGATGAATGATGTTTGAAGACTTTTAAACGGCTTTAAATAGATTTGTGGTAGGCAAACTCATGGCACTACTAATATAGTTTTGATTTGGCCTATTGAATATAATAAGTAGATTATGTCAAAGTCAACGTGGGCTCCGAAAATTCTCCACCGACCTCTCGACAATTTTTTTGAGTTTGAAGAGAGTTTGATTTAAAGTGTGTCGGTGTAATTTTTAAAAGGCAGCTAGAATAGTAGATAAGACACTACCAGATTTATCCTCATTTTACCGACTTTAGATCTAGTTTGGGTTTCTATGCAAACCCCATAGTTAATTACCCTCTCAATAAGTGAGAGAATTTTCGATTAAGGTCATTTATATTATAGCATATAGTAGAGTTTTAGAATTTTTGAAATTCAACATTTTAAACCCTGGGATGGTTGGGAGAATGATGACATGCGATCTAGATCTCATCATCCGATCCCTAGTTAATAATGTAATCCACAACTTGGAAGGATCCTCATCAACACATGGGTTACATCCAAAAAATTTTGTAGGCGTTTTTAAGACAAGCTTAAGTCTACCCATAGAGGGTTGATTGCCCCATCAAGTATACCTTATGATTCACAACTCAAAGGGCAGAGCCATTGGAGCATATCTGAGCTACTGATCATAATATAATGGAGCACGGCCAAAATGACCGTCGAGGACTAAGTGGCGCTTCATTTGTGGAACTCTTGGCCAACGCACAGAGGGGCATACACATGAGATTGAGAGTGAACATGTAACACACTTTGATATTGGCTCATTTGTGAGCTAGAGTTTTCTTAATTTATCACCCAACAAATAGTTGCGGAAGATGGATAGATTGAGTATAGTTTAAGTTTTTAGTGACAGAGTTTCATTTAAGCAATTTTAGATTGATATTTGAAATTTGATTTGAAAAATTAATTAATTTGAATATATTTAAGAGCTTTAGATCCAGTCGATTTATTTCTAGAGGATTAGATCTACTATCACCTGACAGAATCAGTTTCTCAGATATTTCAATGATTTAAAACTCTTATTATATGTTTTTAGATTTTGTTAACCCTGATCCCAAGACTAACGAGAAGCAAGCGAACATCCTCGAACGTGATTTTAAGAATTACATAGTGTTGGGGCCCATGCTATTTTAAGACTTTATGTAGTATTTATTTAATTATGAGATTGATTTTATATTTTCATTTGATTCTAACTTAACCTGTGTAGTCTTTTCAGACATTAAAATTTACAGAAATCTCTATGTCGAGCGCATGTATTCTATTTAGCTAATTTCATTAATTAATAAAATCATAATTATAATAAAATTTCTTAATTTTTGATCGAAGGAAGCCCTATGATTATAAATTTTGATTTAGTATCATCTTCTGTCTGCTTGTACAAAGAGTTGCACATCCGGTGGCGAAGAAGACATTTTGATTTATAGGTTCAAAAGATAATTTAATTTATTATTTTAAGAAGAAGATTTACTCCTCGAAGTAATTCTTGTTTTTTTCTCTCTTTTTATTCGAACTTGTTTTCCCCATTTTATTCAAATTTATCCCCCCCCCCTTTATTCAAACTTATTTTTCCCCTCTTTTATTCACTACCTCTTCTAATTTTTTTTAAATAGAGGAGTCTGTTATTCCATTTGTTTGAAGGGTTGCAGTTAGGATATTTGAAAGGGAGCGATTAGAAATTTTAGTGGGCTTTCAATTATGCTCGAATAAATTTTGTAAATGCTTTTCACCATTCTTTTCTATTTTGTTTTACTTTTATGTTTGTTGTATGTCATTTTACTTCCCTCTCTTTTTTTTTAAGTTAAAATATTTGATGTAATTTTGGCTCTCATCCTGTAGGTCATTTAACTTGATATCTGTGAGATAGCGGTGTCTTTACAACCATGATAGTTTTTTCATCTCGTGCCACGTTGAGCATGATGAGGCCTTTTTAGACAAATGAAATATGCATTCATTCCCTCCTCCCCTCCACCTTTTTTAAGTGATAAAATTTTGGCGCATTTTCAGGGGGACATCTAACAAGTGTTGGCTTACTGTGTGCTGGATTATCTTGACGCACAGACTTGTTTTCATCCGTTCTGCAAGAGTCAAACCCTAAGAAATACAAGCATATATGTATATATATCCATTCACAGATCACACATGTTTTGACTCATTTTTGGTATGATAAAAAAGGCGGGATTAGGTATACAATTGGGAATGTAATCAGGAGTGTACAGAAAATCGAAAAAGAAGAATTCGCATATGCGATATTCTTCCCAATTTTGGTGTAAAAATGGGAAGGATAGAGGAATCGGCGAAAATTGAAAGAATTCTTTGTTGATATTCTTAGTTTCGGTGAAAAACGGGAAGGAAAAAGCGAGGGTGGCGAAAATCGAAAGAAGAATTAGTTGATGATGTTCTTCTCCAATTGCGGTAAAAAAAATTGGAAGTAGAGGAGTCGATGTGATCGAAGAATAATTACGTTTGATGTTCCCACTTCAGAAAAAAATAGGAACGCTAAAGTGAGGAGGTTGCAGGCAACGGGACAGCGAGCTGGTGGGACGCACGCAGCGGGTCGGACAGCGGATGCGAGCTGTAGGAAGGTGCGGGTGCAAAGGTGAAACGGGTCGACGGTTTGGCTTGCAAGCCGTGCGCAGCATGTTTGAAGGAACAGGTCAGGCCGTGTGCAACTAATGGAATGGCGGATGGTGCATGCCGAGCTGGCGGGTTTTACGGAGCGGGCTGATGATGGAGATGGGGCGGACAGCGCGCGCGGCGGCAGTTTACATGCACCGGCTGGTAACGGTCGTGAGGCGGTTTTGCGGAGATACCAGCGGGTGCATTGCGGAACAGCAGGACCGGCGGTGGATTGCAGTACGACAGGCAGTTTAGGCCAGCAGCAGGACAGGTCCAGTTGCGGAGCAACGCAGGTTTGGCGGATCGGCTGCGCGTGGAACTGGGATCGCGTAGAAGGCAGGGCCAGCGATGCAGTTTAGCGCAGCGCGTGGAACCTGGGGGTGGGCAGGGTTGGGGCCGGCAGGTTTCCGACGGAACGGATGGCACGCAGGTTTGCGCAGTTTTGCCGGGGCGACATCATCGTTTTCGGGCCGGGGAGATTGGAAATGCGGGATGTGCGTATGCCGGCGGGAGGAAACCGAGCGAGGAGGAATTACATGTATTTGTTTTAAGGGTGTAGGAGAGGAGAAAATCGTGGGAGGGAAAAATAATTTTAAATTTAATAAAATGTAATTAGCTAATAGTGATCCTTAAAAAAAATTTAAAATAGCAGTCGTCCAGTCAGGCAAGTCGGCCCAGTCATTGACTGACTACTAAAATTTTTTTTTTAAAAAAATTAAATTTCTTTGTGTTTTGCATGCTTTTCGGAGAGAGAGAGAAAGCAGGAGGGAGAGAGAGAGAGAGAGAGAGTGTGAGGTTTTATTTTTATTAATTTTTTTAATTAATATAATTATTTAAAATATTTAAAATATATAATTTAAAATTATTTTATAAATATTTTATATATTTAGTTATTAATTTATTTATTTATATATATATAATTTAATATAAAATTTAAAAATATTTTTAATTATATATATAAATTTGTGAATTTATTTAATATTTTTTTAATTAATAATATAATTATTTAAAATATAATTTTTAATAAATAAATAAAGAAAGGAATAAATTATATAAATATTTTTAACTTATATAAATAATTTAAAATATTTAAAATATATAAATAAATAATTTTTAATAAATAAATAAAAAAAGAATAAATTATATAAATATTTTATAAATTATATAAATAAAGTAATTTTATATATTTTAAATATTTTTCAATTATTTATATAACTTAAAAATATTTATATAATTTAAATATATAAATAACTATATATATATATATATATATATATCTATATAATTACTTTATTTATATAATTTATAAAATATTTATATAATTTATTCTTTTTTTATTTATTTATTAAAAATTATTTATTTATATATTTTAAATATTTTTAAATTATATATATAAGTTAAAAATATTTATATAATTCCTTTCTTCTTATTTATAAAATTATTTATTTATATATTTTAAATATTTTTAAATTATATATTAACAAAATTAATAAAAATTATATATTTTAAACAATTATATTATTAATTAAAAAAATATTAAATAAATTTACAAATTTATATATATAATTAAAATATTTTTTAAATTTTATATTAAATTATATATATATAATATAAATAATAAATTAATAACTAAATATATAAATATTTGGTTATTAAATATTTTATAAAAATAATTTTAAATTATATATTTTAAATATTTTAAATAATTATATTAATTAAAAAATTAATAAAAATAAAACCTCTCTCTCTCTCTCTCTCCTCCTGCTTTCTCTCTCTCGAAACCAAAATGCAAAAAATTTCATTTTTTAAAAAAAATTTTGCAGTGATATTAGTCGGTAGTACAACATTGCGACTATTTTAAATTTTTTTTTAAGGGTATTTAATTACAATTACATTTTTTTTATTAAGGGTTAATTTAAAAATTAAGCCAAAAAAATGGAGGAGTCTTCAGTTTTTCTCTTTTTGGAGCCATTTTCCATAGGAAAAATTGAAAAATAAAATGGGGTTTAGAGATTTATTAAATAAATTTTAATTCAAGTAGTTTTAATGTGGATTTTAGATAAATCGTATAATATAATGTATATATATATATACATATATACATATACATACATCATATACATATATATATATATATATATATATATATATATATATATATATATATATATATATATATATATATATATATATATATATATATATATTATTATATATTATTCTTTCTCACATACATATATATGTATGTAATACATATATATATATATATATATATATATATATACATATATATACATATATACGTAATATATATGTATATTGTATATAATAATATATATTATTATATGCATTGTATATATATATAATATATGTACATATATATAATATTAATATATATATATATATATATATATATAATATATACATATATATAATATATATATATATAATAATATATATATATATCTAATATATTGTTATATCATTATATGTATATATATAATAATAATATATACTTATACATATATTATATATACTTATACATATATATATATATATATATATATATATATATATATATATATATATATATATATATATATATATATATCAATCTAGTATTAGTTGATTCGGGCCATGATGCCATCCCTTTCGATCGAGGAGTTTGGTTTGAGTCAAGTTGAGTTCATTTTACGAAATCGCGTTGTCTCTTTCGAACTCTCGATTTTAGGCGGACTTCGTGCGAATTGAGTGTGAAACGATCTTCTGAGATTTTGACATTTTGAAGCCAATGACATGATCAATTTTGTGAACGAAGGTCATTTAATCCTCGTCGGCGCCTCCTGATCTTGATATGCGTGCAGGTGTGTTGATGACTCGAGCGCTTGATCGGTTGATCAAGTCGTTCAATATTTATATTCTGATCTCGATTTGCGCGTTGTCACTTCAAATCACTTGGCATTTGCACAGACTCGTCCGAATTGAGCGCGGATAGTCTTATTTGATAGATTTTAATATTTTGAAGCTAACAGCATGATCAATTTCATGAACGGAGGTCGTTCGGATATCATCGTAGTTTCCCGACTCTGATATTTTCATCGACACTTTGATAACTTGTGCGCTGAATCAATTGCACGTTAAATTTTTCAATATCTATATTTCGATCAATTTTGACGTTCTAAACGCGATGGTGAAGTCTGTAAGTCGATCGGATGTCATTTCGACCATTTTCAGTGATGTCCAGTACATTTTGAGCCTCAATTTGCTCACTGTCACCTCCGAAGTCCGTCAAATTTGATTTATATACTTGACTTTGACTTATGGCACACATATGGAGGTCAATATATGCGTCCAAACAAATGCGATTCACGCATGGAGCGAGTCACATTTGTTACAAACTGGTTGACCTTTTGGACTGGCAACAGAACTTGGATCCTTTCGGCTTTGATTATGATAGCTTACGGAGCTTTGATAGGACTTGTCATTAGTATGATGCCTTATTTAGGATATGCTAAATGATGGGCTTGACCGATTTGTCAGAATCGACTTGTCGAATTGATAAGAGTTCTTACACCATCTACTATCTGCTTCAATGGCTTTGTTGAAGATCTATTTCTTTTATGTCTTTGTATATCTGATTTCTTCTAACCCTGGCTTCGTGCTTGGTTGGGTTTGATGAAAGAATTAGTTTATTTATTTTGATGAATAATTCCGCTGGAGAATCGGTTTATCCGTGCTTGGTCGGATTTGAAATTCCTTCTGTCCTAGCTTTGAGCTTGACGGACTTGATGAAGGATTGACCTGATTTGTCCCTATTGACTTGTCAAGAAGTGCATGCACTCCATGAACCCCGTGCTTACTGCTTTGATGGATTCATTGGAGGGTACATATAGATGACCTTATATAAGGTCAATGTTGAGTTATTAGTCTAGCAATGTGTGCTTTAACATACTGAATAACCAAAAATTTCCTTTAGTTCGGCCATCGACTTTGTATGAACTATGAAATTGCTTCCTCGGTCCTATGCTTTCTTCTTTGATGGACTTGATGAGGAGATAGGCTTTGAGCTTGATCAGATTATTTGAGAATAGATTGAAATATCACATTGTAGGTAATATAAAGATTGATTTGAGGCAGCCCTGAGTTGAACGTTTCCTCAGATTGCCTTGATCTATTGATCAAGTAGAGATCTTACGGATCGATTACTTGCAATCACTAGTGGATCGGTTTGAGATTGAGCAGTTATTGTCATTGAATGAGCAATGACTCTTTCCTTCTGACCTTTTCTTACGGCTTGTTGAGTGAGGGAGCATCAACAACTTCGATTTGGACTTGTTGAGTTCGACCTTTAGACTTACTCAGTCTTCAACTTGAGCTGTAGTGGGTTGGTGGTTTTTTCAATCACACTGACAAAAGGGGGCTCTTTCATTGAGGCCTTTTCTTGCGGCTTGTTGAGTTCGACCTTTAGAACCCATCCGTGTCCTAGACTTCAGGATGTAGAGATTGATGTTTCTCCAACTCAGTTAATTGAAGCTTCCAAAATAAAGAATTCTTTTGACTTGATCTTCAGAATTTTGGCAAATCGGGGAGATAAATTTCTTGATATTTAGGGTTATCTTTTCATGCGTAGAAATAGATTTTTTTTGTTTCTACAAGAACATGAAACTTAACAATGATAATTATAGATATATTCAAGGATTTTTAGCGTTGATGTCTAATCGAGAATATATTTGAGGATCTCATCTTATGACACGATGTCAACTCAAATAAACTTAATATAACTACAAAAAAATATCCCATGTCTTGCTGGGGGAATTCTAAAGTACATTTAGGAGAATTTTCAAGATAAAAATATACAAATACATCCATATTTGAATTGATGTACTCTAAAAAGGATTTTAACATACAACATTGATTTCATATGTATATAAATTCTAAAAATGCTCCCTGTGTAAAAGGGGAATTTTCACAAAAAAGTTCTTCATCTGGAGTATGTTTATTTAGGGATCTCGGTATGAAGTACGATATCAACCTAAATAGATATATACAAATGCCTATGCGGGATTTCTATTTTACCTCGAGAATGTGGTCATCAAGTATAGTACTTTTTCAAGTATTGACCATTAATTAGTGGCATTGGTCTTTCACCATTTAAGTTGATAAGTTGGTATGCCCCTCTTTAGTATACTTTCTCAATGACAAAAGGGTCTTCTCAGTTAGGCTCAAATTTGCCACCAAATTTTTTATTAGGAATAATTGACCTTCTCAGCACTAGGACCAATTCTCCTTTTTGGAATGTTTGAGGCCACACTGTATGGTCGAATGCTTTGGACATCCTTGCTCGGTAGAATTCTAAATTTTGCTGAGCTTGGAGCCTGACCTCGTCAAGCGCATTAAGCACTTCCATCCGTAGACAGATATTCTAATCTTGAGTGAGATTGTGTTGAATACTTTACTCAGTGAATGTAGTTCAACTTGTAGACTACTTGACTCCAAATACTTTTGCATAATGAGTGGATTTTATGGGAGGTTAGTCGAGATGTCATGTCATTATTTTTCTTTAAGGCAGCTTCACTTCGAGTCTCTAGCCTCCAAATTTGCTTATCTTTTTATCGGGACCTTTCGATGGTGGCTTCTTGGACATATGGTCCAAGTGTCAAGCATCAATGCTCACCACGCAGAACTTGAATTAGTACACATTTTGCCAGGGCTGTAAGAGAAGGTCTCTTTGGAGGAGAAACTCTAGTCTCCCTAAGGATAAGACCTTTGTATTTTCTTTTTATCAGTCCTTTCTCCTTTGTAACTTTGAGGACCGATGCTTATTACATATATAGTTTCAAGTTTTCTCCTTTGGAGAAGTTGGAACTTGCGTTGTCGGTCTAGAAGGATTTTGATGATTGACGGTAGAGGTGTTACCTTTATCCATCTTAGGCTGTCAAACCTGTCATGGGTTAAAACACTCACTTCTAGTTCACAGCTGATTGTATAATTTATGCTTGAACAATGATTATTGAGTACACAGTTGAGCATATCTCTTTCTGTCTGATTAGATTACTTCCAATGAAGAAGCTTACGTGTCCCAACTTCTTCGAGGCTTTGACCTCTATTTGTTTTCCATTTTTGGGACCTTTGGAGGATTCCGAACACTGATTCGTGCGCTATGCTCATGTAGGCTTGCGATGAGCACTTACTATCAGCGATTGTAGTTTTGTAGTGGAACATTTTTGGCTTCTTTGATAATTGATATTTGATACATGTTCTACATAAAACATTTTTTCTTAACAACCTTCAGAACTCTATGTGCTTGAGTAGATAGAATTTCATATTATTTCTTCATAAAGGTTAAAGTTGATTTGAACAAAACACCACTTAACATCTAGTAGAGTATTCCTTTTCACCCATCTCAAAATTTTAAAATTTATTGTGGGGTAGAAATACTAAACACGGTTGTAAGGTTGGTCGTATGACTTGTGATTCACGAACCTCAGCTCCTTTAGTATTTCTTCTCCTTTTCCTTCTACTCAATTTTCTCGGAGGAGGCTTCATATCATAACTTCCTAGTCGAAATGTTCAAGCTGGGGTTGTCACATTTCTGGTATGGTGAAAATTTACGAGTGAAGGTTCTCTTCATGACTGACACTTCAAAATGAATCAATCTTTTATGTACAAAGGCTCTTTTTTGAGGAACCTCACTAACAGTAGTGGTCATTCCAATTATCATCCTCCATTGCATAGGTTGGTGTGTACAATATGCAAATTCTTTAGATGGAGGATTATTTGCAATAGTGATGGCTGGGAAGTCTACACTATTAAATTGAATAGTAGCTCCAATATCCCCAATATTGATTACAGTGTTAGCTAGACGAATATTGGCTCTGCGACCTAGCTGCATGATAAACGGTGTTATGAAGATCCATCGATATACAGAACAAACAGATTAGTCATTAAAATATGATTGATTTAAATTTAATTTAATTGATAATTGATTCAAAATATCAATTTTATCATGCTCCTTGATAGCTTAAATTCATTGAAGATGAAAGAGAATCCTGTCCCTAATGGAGTTGCTAGAAATCTGTGGGCTCCGAAAATTCGCCACCGACCTCTCAACAATTTTTGAATTTGAATTGAAGAGAGTGTGATTTGAAGTGTCTCGAAGTAATTTTCAGAAGGCAGATGGAATAGTAGATAAGACACTACCCAGAGATTTCATCGTCATTTTGCGGGACTTTAGATGGTTCCGAGGTTTCCATAGGCGCAAGCTCAATAGTTAATTACCCCTCTCAATAAGTGAGAGAGAACTTTCGATTAAGGCTAGTCGTCAGATCATTAAATGCGTAGCGTATAGTAGCAACATGTAGAGTTTTAGAATTTAAGATATGAAATTCATCATTTTAGCTTAAACTAGATGGTTGGGAGAATGATGACATGCCCGATCTAGATCCCATGGTTCCAGTCATCCGGGTCGCGGTCCACTGTCTAGAGGAGATGAGTGTAAC
Source organism: Cymbidium sinense (assembly GCA_021442155.1). NCBI lineage: Eukaryota > Viridiplantae > Streptophyta > Magnoliopsida > Asparagales > Orchidaceae > Cymbidium > Cymbidium sinense. The sequence continues at coordinate 272,250,609 of CM038215.1, read as the reverse complement.
GAAGGATCCTCATCCGGCACATGGGTTACGTCATCCAAGAAATCCTTGTAGACATGGGGTGGTGCTTGTGCAGGAGGCAGCTTAAGTCTAGGAGAGGGTTGTTTGCCACATTAAGTATACCTATAATTCACAACTCAAAGGGTGAGCTATTAGGGAGCATACGACTTTCGATGATTGATAATATAATGGAGCGGTGGCCAAACCCCGTCGAGGACTCACGGTGGTGGCTTCATCATGGAGCCTCTTAGCCAAAGCTGATCGGAGGACAGACCCGCGTCCTTCGGAGTGAGATTGATTGAGAGTGAACATAGCAGAATACTTGATTTGATATTGGCTCTTTTGTGAGCTAGATTTTTCTTAATTTGTGACCTCAACAAATAGTTGTAAAAGGTGGATAAATTGAGTTTGGTTTAAGTTTTTAGTGATAGAGTTTCATTTAAGCAGTTTCAGATTGATATTTAAAAATTAATTTAAAAAATTGATTAATTAGAATATGTTTAAGTGTTTTAAATCCTATCAACTCTGTTTAGCTGCTAACAGGGGATTAGATTTACTGTCACATGATAGAATCAATTTCTCAGATATTTCACTAATTTGAAACTCTTATTATAGGTTTTTAGATTTTGTTTATCTGGACCCAGTCCTAAGACTAAACCAGGAAACAACCCGTGTAGCATCCTTAGACACTTGAGTTTAAGCATTCAACACAATGTCGGGGCCCATGCAGATATTTTTAAGACTTTATGTAGTATTTATTTCTGAATTATGAGATTGATTTTAGATTTTTATTGATTCTTAACTTAACGCATTTTGGACATTAAAATTTACACTTGAAATCTCTATGTTCAAGCACATGCATGTATTTAAAGATTAGCTAATTTCATCTAATTAATAAAATTATTAATTTTAAAAATCATAATAAGAATGAAATTCCTTAATTTTTGATCGAGGGAAGCCTTATGATTTGTATAGATTTTGATTTAGTATATGTCTTGTACAAGAGTTCAGATCCGTGGTGAAGAATACATTTTGATTTATAGGTTCAGAAGATAATTTAATTTATTATTTTAAGAAAAAAATTTTCTCCTGAAAGTAATTCTCATTTTCCCCATTTTTAATTCGAACTTATTTTTCCCCCTCTTTTATTCAAACTTATTTTTCCTCTCTCTTTTATTCAAACTTATTTTTCCCTCTCTTTTATTCAAACTTATTTTCGCCCCTCTTTCATTCAAATTTTTTCACTCACTATCTCTTCTAATTTCTATAAATAAAGCCAAGAGAGAGTCTCCTATTTTATTCCATTTGTTTGAAGGGTTGGAGTTAGGACATTTGAAAGGGAGCAGTTAGAAATTTTAGTGAGCTTTCAATTTTGCTCAGATAAATTTTGTAAATGCTTTTCACTCTTCTTTTTTATTTTATTTTATTTTTATATTTGTTGTATGTCATTTTACTTTCCCCCTCTTTTTTTCTAAGTTAAAAAATTTGACACAATTTTGGCGACCTCTGGTAATCCCATATAAGTGCGTCAGGGGTATTTTGGCTTACTCGGTATGCCATTGAAGCGAGAGGTGTCTAATCTGACCGATTTTTTCATCTCGTCTCGTGCCTGTTGAGCACAGAGGCCTTTAAACTGAAAGAAGACAAATCAATATATATTCATTCCTCCTTCCCCATTTTTAAGTCTAGAAATTAGACAAAATTTTGGTAGCATTTATTCTAGGGAGAGTGATATCTAACAAGTGTTACTTTTCGGTGCACTGCAGTATAGCGGCGGTGTCTTGACACTCTGACTGTTTTTTATCTTGTCGGCCTGTTGAGCAATAAGGTCTTACCAAAGAAATACAAGCATATATATATATATATATATATATATCCATTCTGATCACACATATTCACATTTTTGACATGCGCAATGGTCAACAAAGGAAGAGGGTTAGGTATGCAATTGGGAATGTAATGCAAGGAGTGCGACAGAAAGCGAAAGAAGAATTTTTGTTGATGATGTTCTTCGATTTGCGACGGTGAAAATGGGAAAAGCTGGAGCGACGCGAGGAAACCGAAAGAAGAATTCGTCTGTTGACGATGTTCTTCCCCAGTTTGCGGTGAAGCGAAAATGGGAAGGCTAAAGTAAGGGATGCGACGCCAAAATTGAAAGAAGAATTCTCCTATTGATGATATTCTTCCCCCGATTGTGGCGAAGCGAAAATTGAGCGGCTAAAGTGAGGAGTGCGATGCAGAAAATCGAAAGAAGAATACGCCTGTTGATGATGTTCTTCTCTCGATTGCGGCGAAGTAAAAATAGGAAAGCTAAAACGAGGAGGTTGCGGGCTGCGGGATAATAGGCTGGTGGGACGCGCGCAGTGGGCCGGACAGCGAATGCAGGCTGTAGGAAGGCGCGGGTGCAAAGGTGAAACGGGCCGACGGTTTGGCTTGTGGGTCGTTCCGCAACGTGTTTGAAGGAACGGCAGCGGCGGCCGTGCAACGGAGGTGTGGAACGACGGATGGTGCTGCCAGCGAGTTTAGTTGCGGAGCGGGCTGACGGTGGAGACGGGGCAGATAGTGCGCACGGGCTCGGCGGTCTGAAGCGTGCGCGGGCTGGTAGTGGGCCGTGAGGCGATTTTGCGGGAGATAGCCGGCGGTGGATTGCGAAACGGCGGGACCGACGGTGGATTATGGAATGGCGGGCAGTTTTGGGCTGGCGGCGAGATGGGTCCGGTTGCGGGTTTGGCGGATCAGCTGCAACGCGAACGTGGGATCGCGCGGAAGGCAGCAGTGCAGTTGCAGCTGCACAGCACCTGGAACGCGAGGAGGGGGCGGGCAGGTTTTCGCGGGAGGAAACCGAGAGGAAATTACCTGTATTTTCTTTTCGTTTCCGACGAGAGAGAGGGTGCAGGAGAGAGGAGAAAATCGTGGGAGAGAAAAAAATGGAGGAGTTTTCAATTTTTCTCTTTTTTGGAGCCGTTTCTCGCAGAAAAAAAAAACTGAAAAATAAAAATGGGAGAAAACGGTTAAGCATGGAGGATAATTTAGAGATTATATATATATATATATATATATATATATATATATATATATATATATATATATATATATATATATATATAATGTAAAATGATACATTGTTGAATATGGCGTAAATCGTTTTATGATCGAAGGCCGTCTGGTTGAGTCGGTCAGTGAATTACTTTAAAATGCGTATCGTCATTTTCGAATGCTCGATTTTCGTACAGACTCGTTCGAATTGAGTGCACATAGTCTTAATTGATAGATTTCGATGTTTTGAAACCAATGGCGTGATCAATTTCGCGAACGGAGGTCGTTTGATCCTCGTTAGTGCCGCCTGACCTCGATATGCTTGCATTGACGACTCGAGCGCTTGATCGGTTGATCATCAAGTCGTACAATATTTATATTCGACCGGTTTCGGCGTTCGAGCGCGATGGCAGTCATTCATGATCGGAGGATTTGAGTTGATTTGGTGGCGTCGCGCATTTCAACCTTGGTTTAGTGGCGTTGTCATATTCTTAGATTGATTGAGAATGAATATAGCAGAATACTTAATTTGACATTGGCTCTTTTGTGAGCTAAAATTTTCTTAATTTATCACATTCAACAAACTATTGCAGAAGGTGAATTGAATTAGTTTTGCTTTAAGCTTTTAATAATTGAATTTTATTTAAGTAGTTTTTAGATTGATACTCAATTTGAGTTAATTTGATTTGAAATTATAATCATATTTTTGATAGAAGTATTCCCTCCAGTTGAAATCACCATTCAACACAGCCATCATCAGGATAGTTAATTGATTGAATCAAATATATTTGAGAATTTTAGATTTTGTCAACTCTCTTTAGCTCTTAATAGAAGATCTCTATTGTCACTTATCTTAGATATTTTACTAAGTTGAAATTTTATAATAGATTTTTAAGTTTTGTTAACCCGACTTAGTCTAAGACTAAATTAGCAACGCAATGTAACGTTACTAATTAAGTTTAAGCATTGTCGAGGTTCATGTGGGTGTATTTAAAAATACATTAATTAACACCTTCTATTCGATTGTGTGATGTGTTGCAAATCCGGTGTCAATAGTAGGCATTATAAATTGATCTAATGTCTTATTAGATTTTTCGAATTAACATTTAATTGATTCTAAGTTGATTAGTCTTTGAATATTTAATAAACTTTTAAACATGACAATTCTCAAATTCATCACCAACTATACTCAATTTCTTCTTGATCTAATTTGAGAATTTGATAAGGCAACGAATATACTTCAAACATTTCCTAAGGATTTGTCGCTTATGCTTATTAAAAATCATACAATCTCATGGAAAATCTCTGATGAATTCTTTAATTTTCTTTAATTTATTTGAATATATTTGAAGTGTGTATCTTAATTCCAAGAGGCTCTCTTATGCTTTGATTTGATATTCAATCAAGATTCCTATTTCTTTCGATATCGTCTAATTTTCGATTGTTCAATTAGTTTTATGATCACTTGTCTGTGAATTTAATACATTGAGTGTTCAATAAGAGGCCCTATTCACATAAATAAACATCAACTCCAATATCCCTAACTCCACATTTCATATTTAAGGAACAATTGGACTTCAAGTTTTGTTACAATTCCTTTATGAATTTAACATTTAACTCCCCATATCTCAATTAAAACTTGTTTAGTTCTCTCTCCCTTTTCTTTTTGGAATTTGTGAGAGCACAGACTCACTTTATTAAGGAGTTACTTAAATTTTTTTTTTGTAAGAATGGGTCCTTCATTACTCCCTCCAATCTCTATAAATAAGGCCAAGAGGGGATCTTCTATTTCATTCCACTTGTTTGAGGAGTTGGAATGCTTGAAAAAGAAGGGTTAATTTTTTTTTAGTGGGCTTTCAACTCTGCTTAGATAAATATTGCAAGTGCTTTTTACCTCTTTTCTCTTTGATTTAATATTTTACTTTTGTATTCATTCTATGTTCTTTTCCCTCCCCTCTTTTTTTATTTGATTCTTTCAATTAGAATTTAGCTTTAGGTTTCTTTGTTTAGTGCTCTTAAACTAGTCTCTTTTTTTATTCCTCCATTTTTTTTCTAAGTCCAAAGATTTGACAAAATTTTGGCAGCATTTCGGCTAGGGGAGCGACATCTAATAATTTTGGAGGTCTTCCCATCACTCTGAGCATATGTCGGTGTTTTGGAACACCTTGGTAGATTCATCATACGATGAGCATGTGCCTTCAAACTGTAAAGAACACAAGCACATATATATATATTTTTCACATCATGTATGTTGGACTTATTTTTATGCACGTCGCAATGATGGGCAAGGAGAGAGGAGAGAAACCAAGAGAAGAACTAATGGTGTTCCTCTCTGGTAGAAGGAAAGGTCGAGGAGACGAGAGGAGATCTTGGAAACCGGGAAGAAGAACTCGCTAATGATGGTGTTCTTCTTTGCAAGGTCGGAAGGATGAATTCAACGACTATCTGATCAAAGGATGAGGTATGAGAGATGATGGTGTTGCCTCTCTACCCTTGTAAAAGATAGGAGGTTGGCTAAGAGTGGATTCAGCAAAGGGAAATGAGGGAAGGAGGGAATTTCAATAAAGGAGATGAAAATGGATTGGAAATGAGGGAATGTAAGATTTTCAATTTGAATAAGGAAAACATAAGGGAATTTTGGTTTTAAAGGAAAATGGAAGTTAAGAAAAGGGAAAGAAGAAGATTGGAATCAGAAAAAGAAGAAGTTTAAGAAGGGGTCGAAAAGAAGGAGGAAGCTCAGTTCAGTTTTTGGAGAAGGAAGGGATCATGAAGGGCGAGAGACACAAAACTTCGCGTGAAGAAGGGTCGAGCGAAGGCAGTGCGTGAAGAGGAGGTTGAGCTGTACGAGTCGTGCATGAAGAGGTTGGGTCGAACGGTTTTAGGGATTTAGGTTAGTTAGGATTAAATTAGGGCTTTTTTATTAACCGTTTAAATGTCTAATCAGTTTTAATTTCACGCCAACAAAATTACATAATTTATATATATATATATATATATATATATATATATATATATATATATATATATATATATATATATATATATATATATATATATATATAGTTATTAGATGTTACGGGCCTTCGGCGTAGATACGTTTATTGCTCGGAGGCCATTTTTTGTTTTCGTCAAATTAAGTTAATTTTAGCTCAAAAAAGCACGTTATCATTTCTGACCCTCGATTTTTGCGTAGATTTGTTCAAATTGAGTATGAAGAGTCTTACTTGATAGATTTTGACGTTTTGAAACTAACGACACAATCAATTTCGTGAACGGAGGTCGTTTGATTTATGTCGGTGCCTCTTGAACTCGATATGTATGTAGGCGCATTGACGACTCAATCGCTTGATCGGTTTATCATCAAGATGCAAAATATTTATATTCTGAATGTTCTGAATGCAATGACAAAGTCTGTTCGTCAATCGGAGGTCATTTCGACTGATTTTGGCGACATCTAGTGTATTCGACCGATTTGGGCATTGTATCCGATCATTTGACATTTGCATACTCATCCGAATTGGCGTGGATAGTCTCATTTGATAGTCTTCACGTTTTCGACAACATAATCAATTTAAACAGGAATCTTCGTTTAACTTCTTTGATATGCATTCGACACATTTGGTAGCTTCGATTCTTTGCTCGGTTGATGCAATATTTATATTTTGATCAATTTTGATGTTCGATGGAGAAGTCCATTAGTCGATCATTTGGTGATTTGGTGGCGTCAAATGCATTTTGAGCCGATTTGCTTTCTCTTCGTTGATTAAACCGAATTACTTGTGAGCTTGACTTGACTTATAACACATATATACAATGATGAAGAATTGCATATCGGTGGTGTTGAAGGCATTTTAAATTCTAGTAACTAGATCCCTTGGAATTTTAATTACTTTCTTTTATTCAAAGTTGATTAATATTTGAATGTTCAATAGACTCTCGTTTATATATATTGATAATTCTCAAACTCATCATAAACTCTATTCAATTTCTCTTTGATCCAATTTGAGCATTTAATAAGATGAATAATATGTTTCAAATATTTTTCAAGAATTTCTTGATTATGCTTATTAGCAATCCTTCAATTTCATTAGGAATCTCTTATGAATTCCTTGATTTTCTTTAATTTGGAGTGAATTATATTTGAGACTATTTCTCTTGTGCTTTGGTTAGATGTTCAATCATCTTTCACATCAATTGAAATGAGATATTGAAGAAGTCTTCTTATTTATCACCAAAATATCCAACTCATTTCAATTATTTCATGATCATATCGAATATATTTCCGACATTGCATGTTTTAATCTTAAAAATGATTGAAATTTTCTTTTCTTTAATTATCTCAATATGAAATCCAAGATAATTCAAATATTGAGTGAGAGATGTTTATTCATTTGAGGTTGTGATTCTTGATTTCGGTTATTCAAATTTTGATAATTTTGTTTACTTCAAAATTTAGAAAGCTCAAATTAAATTTTAAAATTAGCTTAGAATTTTTAAATTTAAACTAATTTATTTGAGTTTTTTGTCAATGTAAAATTCAGAATTTTTTTTAAGATATTTTGGCGATATTCTAGCGTCATCCTCGCGTAAGAATTTTTGATATTTTGTTTTAATCCCCACCTATTATGTTCAACTCATGAATTTTAATCTTATGCGGAATAAGAATCACTCTAAAAGCAAATATATATACAAATAATCTTTTTTTTAAAGTCCAAAATTTTGGCGACATTTCATGGGGTTATCTAATTTTTGGCTTATTGGGTAAACTTGAAGCGTGTAAGCTGTCTTTGATTTGCCTTCTTTATATTAGTGGGTTACTGTCTTGAAACCTTAGACATCTCCTTTTTTCTTTTAGCGAACAGAAGAAGAGTCGAATAGGGAGAAACCAAAATCTGTCGCGGTTGGTCACATGTGAAGCATTGGCGGCGGTGGCGGCTCTGAAACCATTCACCAAAATTCTAAATACACAAAAAATGATCATTCTAATTCATTTCAAATACACTATAAATTCATTGCAATTTTACCATATACCAAATACTCAAAATTAAATTCTCATTTGGTTTACACTCAGAAACACCCCTAAGTGATTATGCATTTTATACTCTGTCTTAAAATGCATTAAAATGCAATTTAAAGTTAGAGACAATAATTTTAAAATACAAATTTAATGCCAATTATACTTTCAATATTAGTTCGAGGACATGCAATGAATACGCTTTTGTTTATTGTGGTGTTAAGAATGATTTTAGCTTCTTTCGATTACATTGTTTAGCACTTTTAAAAGAGTGCTAGGATTATAAAGGATTCATAGAAGATCTTGATTTATTACTACATTATTGAGTCATATAGAGATTTACTAAGATTTTGGCATAACAATTTAGCCAACTTTGATTCCATCCATATAGTGGTTGGTTCATCCCCATCAAGTATGGTACCAGAGACCTCAACTAATAGTCTCTTTGGCTTCTTCTCTTACATCACACAAACCTTAGAGTCTCCTCTCTTCAATTGGGCAGGTTTATTATTAACAAAGTATTTGCAAGCCATGCAACTAGACTATAGGGGCATCTTCCAGATTTGAGTTTCCAATAAAGTTTTAATGTAAAAGCCTTAACACCAATTATTTATGTTCCTTAACTTCAAAATCACCCTTAATGCTTCCTTTTGGAATTAAGAATGCCACTCTAAAAAAATAGAAATTCAAATAAGTTTTCTGAACACATTCATGGGAGGTTATAATTTTTGTAAAGAAATTGAATTAAGGGTACTCTTCACAAGCTTAAATTTTGTTTTCAATTCTTATATTAGTCCTCGAGTTACTGTCATTGAAAAATACAATCAGGTCACCTACAAAACAAATATGTGAAATACGCATTGGAAATATATTGATAAATCCCTCGTGAGATGTGGTCATTAGCAAGGACAAGGAGGCCAGGAAATATATTATCACGTTGCCTGATCTCTCTTTCAAACTTGTAAAAATAGATTACTTTCCATTGATGAGTTATGACTACCAACAATTCCTTCTTCAAACTAAAAGATATTTGTTCATCATTTCTGGTAACTGAACTTTTATCTACTTCAAACTTGAAGTCTGAGCGTTATATTTATGAGCACCATTCATAATCTTGAATTAAGATACCAACCACATGAAAATTCCTGACCATAGAAATAATATCAATGTCGAAGCATAAGTCCAGAAGAAGATAATGGAACATTCGCTTTCACCAGCACCAAATAGTTGAGAGATTACATACGTACCAAGTACAAATATATATAATAGTTATATATCAATAGAAGATGATTTCTACTGCTAAATAGTTATTTTCTATGGCAATATTAAATTAATATATGAATTAAACGAAAAATCATCTATAAAATGAATAATAAATATCTAAAACACGTACTCATATTCATTGCAGGCGGAAGAGCATACTGAACCAGTAGAACAAACTGGTACAAAGGATCATGTAAAAGCCAAAATAAATTGCTCCTTTAATTATACTGATGCCCGTTAAAGGCAGAAGAAAATAACGAACAATTAGGACGCCAATTACATATGATGCTTTGATATCAGATTTCTGAAATCCTGTAAAGAAAAAAAAAAAGTAATTCAGATTTATACTTAATATATTCACTAATTGTGCACTTAAATAATGAACGCTTAAGAAAGCATTTTTTTATCCATATTTCTATAATTCTATGTTACCTTTAATAAGATTTCCTCCCATTATTAAAGTAGTTGTAGGTACTGCACCATCACTATAGTTGAAAGCAAGTTAGTTTAATCATCAACTTCATGATTGTAAACTCTTAATTATATGTTCTACCAAACTATTTGTGTATGGATTTAAAATTCTTCTTTTTTTCGTGAAGAAGTATACCCCAACAAACTAATGGCGCCTTGAATTGCAGGGAGCTGTTTCACCTATCAGTGCTTTTCTGAGTGGGAGACTATGCCAATTATGAGTCCTACCATCTGCATAAGTAATAAATATAGGATAACTGAGATTAATATTTAGCTACGAAAAATAGTATTTTTTAGAAGTTGTCAATCCAGTAGCATAATTATGTATTGTTTTAAGGCATGTGATGATAGTGTCGGACAACCATTTGTGGAAAAACAATAATGCTCTTTAATTTAAGTGCTACTTTAGCCATCAAAGAAGCTGCCAAAGCAATTTTTTATATCACAGTTAGATGAAGTGCTTCATTATTGGAATTACAAAATATAAATCAAAATATACTCTGGAATTAGTTTTTGACATTTTAAAAATAAAATTGTTAAATTATAGTTCAATATTTTTTTTTTAATGATCAATATTTTACTTAAAGCGCTTGAATCCCAATCACAGGGTTTAAGTGTACACTTGATCTCCTTTGAAAGAAAAAAATATTTTACTTATAACATCATTTAACACAAAAAAAAGGACAAAGAAATATAAGAATAAAAGATCCAAGCATATATAGCATAGAGTGGGATGTGTAGTTGTCTAACACTATTTCATAGATATAAATCTAGTGATTCTAGGGATAGATTGGACAAGGTACATCAAACCCTATTAAAAATAAGCTAATCTAAGGATCTAGTGATTTTAGGAAGAGTGGGATGTAGCAAGTAGTGAGTTATAACTTGACTTATTTAGATAATACACGTTATTGCTTTAAGAGTTTTCAATTATAAGGCATATGATGACTATTTTTGTATGTGAAATAACGCTATATGCACAATTTTTTTTGAAAAAAAGATAAGGACATATAGTGTGACTAGGATATTGGCTAATAAGTCACCTATTTTATTAGAAATATAATAACTTTATGTGTTCTTGATATTGATGCATGATTCTAATGTTGTGATAATTAAGATTTATAATGTTTCTTTGATTTTCATGAAGGAGATTGGTGAAGTTTATAGATTACAACCTATAACCTCAAGTAACTTTGGTTTAGTATTTTAAGTTACCAAAAGGTTAATTTTGCTACAAGAACGATTCTAGAATAAAATCTAATAGATATTGGATGGGATGATCAAGTTTTGAAATAATCATATATAATAACTTTAATTTGCATCAATATTTACTCTTAGTTATAAGAAAAATATAGTACATCTTAATTTGATCAGCCTAAAGAGGGTCTCTTGAGTGTTCTATAGAACTTTATTTTATTAACTTGATAGTTTTAGTAGATCAAATTATCTTTGTTTACTTCTAAATTAATTGCTTAATGTAATTTTAAGTCTTTTTTTTAAAATAAATCACATTATTTTCAAAAGCAAGCACTCAAAATATCTTTTAGATGCTTTGAGAGTTTTTATAAACAACAACCATCACCAAAATACATTTTGTTTCAAATCAAAATAAAAATCAAATAAAATAAAATATTAAATATGACATAAAAGTGATCTCTAATGGCCCTTTAAAAAATTGCTTTGATTTGCCCTATTAAAAATAATAACAGACAAAAAAAATCAAGGACAATTAATGCCCAGAGTTGCTACTAATTGTCTAATTAGACCAAACAATATACCGTTCAACACTACACTTGTCAAACCATCCTATATATGATAGCATGAAAAACTATATATTAAAAAAAATAAAAAACAAACAAACATCAAAATTTTCTGCATTTCCTATTGACTTTTAAAAATTGCAATATATATATATATAAATATATATATATATATATATATATATATATATATATATTATTCCATAAGCAACAGACACTTATGATCTCTTACATGAAATATGTTAAAGTCAAAGCATACCAGATCTTTCAAAAATAAATAAATTATAAGCATCTTTCATAAGTTTTAAAAAAAAAAATCTCATTCGATTCATTCATTATTTAATAATTCACATGACTAATATTCAAAAGTGATTTGTGTCCTTCATTCTTTCTTTCTTTCTTTTTCAATGAATTTATTAGGTAATTAATTCACTTTTTCTTGCTTACATTTTCAAATATATATGTTTTTTGGACTATTATTTGATTTTCATGAGGACGATACAATATCAGTCCAACTATCATTATGAAATGCTCTAAATTAATTTGATTTTAGTATGCCATTATATTATGTGTGTGCTTTTAAATTAATTTGCTAAAATTAATAAAATTCTATTTCTATTTTTTTAATCAAGAAAGATTAAAATTATGGGAGGAATTTAAAAAAAAAAACAGAATTTCTCTCCTTTGGAAAAGCTTGATGCAATGAGCTTTCTTGATCTATTATTAAAATCATATAATAATGACAAACTTAAATTTAATTTGTTGATTCCTTACCACACCATATGTTGATGGAGTGAATAACCTTCTCAATGTAACGATGACCGGCTTCAAGGAGAGTGATATGGCCATTTTTCTTCTAATTTGAACCTGTTAAAAACAATGATAATTAGTCAATATATGAAGACTTTAAAAAATAATAATAAATTCATTACATAAATATATATATATTATTTTAGTAAGATGCGCATTATTCTTTTTTATTTTTTTGTGGGGGGGGATATTTAAGCGAATTTAATATTAACTCATCGTTAACTCATTTATCTTCCTAACCATAGTTATGCTTCTTGTTTAGGGTAAGATGTCTACATGCTATTGTTTTTTTTTTAAAAAAATTAAGTAGAGAAAATATCTCCTTTAAAAATTTAAACATTTAAAGAAAATGCAATATTATAATCATTTAAGCACTCCTAAGTGTGATTGAATTAATATAATCATTTCAAATCATCTAACTCTAAAATTTGAAGGCATTATCACATAGTGTGTTTGAAAATTTTCTCTCTATTAATAATATTTAAATTTTGATATTAAATATATGACATAATATTTCATATTGGCTTCTAAAACTATAGGTTCATAAAATTTGATTTAGATTTATAACGGCATAATCTTGTGTAAAGTTCATTTATAATTTATTAAGAAGAATAAGTACAAAACAATGGCACATATTTTATGACATTTTTAATAATGGGTTGTAGTGAATAGGGAAGGACCCCCAGAAGTAAAAGATTTTTTAAAAAGAAATTTTCTTTTACTTTTGATTCAAAAGCTTAGATTCTTTGAGTTTTCCCTTCATTTTTTTTTCTTTATGTTCTTTATCTCTTCCTTTTATAATTACTGCCTAAGTGTTCTGCTCATAATTAAGAATTCAATATATATCATTGAATTTTGAGATGAGAATATGTAATGATTATGCCGATTAATAATCATGATAATTTAAGATTATTGACAAACTGATTTATCATTATGTCTCTAACTGATAATTAATGAATCTGAACAGTTTCATACTTCAATTGGATGATTGGCTGCCATTTAATCATTGAGTCAACTCATTCATTATTTTTATATAAGTTGATACAACGGAAATTTCTTTACATATAATAATATAAATCATTATATGCGACTCGATGAATTAGCACATATTAAATGAACATAATATTCTTAAATCGATACCTACCGATACTGTTAAGTATGATTAGGGGTGTGCATTATTTGGTTTTAACCAAAAAACCAAACTGAACCAAAGTTTTTGAGTAATTTGGATCGGTTTTGAACTTAGTAATTTGGATTTTGGTTTTAATTAATGAAAACTTTGATTTTTTTTTTGGATTGGTTTGTCAAATAAAATTTTGGATATAATAAATCAAAGTAATTATATTTAATCTGATATTATTAATTTATGTATAATAAGTTTATCTATTATACACTTATTTTTATTTATTTTTGAATACTTAGTAGATGCTTTTTTGGAGAACCATTATCCAATTTTTTAAAATATTTTGATCTCATAATATGGTAATATGGTTCTATCAACTTCTTAGTTCAAAACATCATCCAGGTAAGTAAAAATTAGTTTTAAATATTTTTTAGTGCATGAAGTAGTTAATTGCATTTTGATTATATTTATATTATTTTGCCTATAGCTTGTTCATTATACAATAAAAAATTATGCAAATAATTTTTAAATGTAGCCAACTTCGATTTATCCAAAACCAAACCAAAATAACCGAACAAAATTATTATTCGGTTTGTTTGGTTTTGCGTTTTATTTGGTTAGTTTGGTTCAATATTTTTAGGAATCCAAAACCAATCGGTTTTAAAATTTTATCATCCAATCCATCCAAATCAATCAAACGCACACCCCTATGTATGATGTCTAGATACAGATTTCATGGAATAAAATATTTTGATCAACTTTTAATTGTAAATCCTTTTGAAATATTCCATCATGCTATTTTAAGGTGAATGATAATTGAAATTTTATATAATTTATTTAAAAGATAGGCTAAATATTTTTTGTAAGGACAACATGTATATTATTAGTTTTACTTATTTAATACTTTATTTTAATCATATTAATAGTAAAATTTACTGACGTGACCACTGAAATCTATAAGTGAAAGCCTAATAATGATCCCATTTGACCAAATAAGGTAAGTCAACTACTCAAGTCGATCCCTACATCAACTCATTTGTTATTGATGTAAATAACAACATAACATCGATACTCTTGCTTAAGAAATTAGTTGACATTAAAATGACTTTTGAGTCATAATAAAAAAATCTTATTGATGGTAGCCTTTTCTACACTTACCATCTAGCATTCCAATGGTAATGACAATTTAAGTGTTGGAGCTTGAATTAGCCTCTTTAGATTTCTTTGGCCAACTAAATATATTCCTTAGTATCTACTGTTGGTCACTCATTTATGGGACTTCAACTCTTTCATTTTATACTAACTCCAAATGAAATCTAAAAAAAAAACCCTTTATAAGTTTATCATAATATGACATTTAGCAACTAAGTGTAATAGTCTGTAGGAACATAATTAATATGAACTTATTGTATCCATTCAAGTCCATATGATCATTCGTTAGTTTTACTATTCATAAGCCAACTTATATAGTTCTCTAATTTGCCTACTTTTATGATAATTAGCCTACAATAACATTCTTATGATTCTTATGGTCATAATAAACTTAAAATTGCACAATGAATCTATCATATTAGCATAGTAAGATGCAATTTGGTTTAGTGTAGTCCTAATGATTAATTTTATTGGGCTATAGTTGGCCTGATTTAACCTTAGTTGAATAAGAGTGTTTGTTTGTTATTCAAATGTGCCTTAATTAGTTCAATTTGGTCTTAATTGATCTAAATATTTCATAATTGGTTCTACTTCATCCTAATAAACTATATACTACTTCTACTTGATTGGGTTAATTCAATTGATCTCTCCCTCCATTTAGTTTCTATTAACATCCTTAGTGATAGTTTTTCATAACTAAATTTAATATAATCTTGATTTTAAAGTAACCTTAACTGATTTGAATTCCCTCTAGCATCCTAAGAAGATCTACCCTGTTATTTCTAATTAATTCAAACTTAGTCTAAATTTAAAAATATAATTAGTTAAATCCTAACTTGATTATGTGAATATAATTAGTCCTTTTAATCAATTAGTTTCTAAAATTTGTAATAAGTTTGACTTAAATTATATGATTTATGATTTATTTAATTAAACTTCATCTTAGATATCTTTAATTAGGTCACCCTTAGCTTATCATAACCTATCTTAATTAAATTAAGCTTGAGCTTCATAAAATTGTCTAAACCCTTAAACTCATCAGAGATTAAGGAAACCCAAATTCATTGAATAAGATTAAAAAAAACCTAATTTAGATACACATAAATGCATCAATGGCAATAACCAGCAATGGATTTCATCCCTCAACAAATATAAACTAACATCCATGAAAAAAAATCATTAATGGCCATTTTGACAACTAAGGATATCTTTGTTGTAAATCAAATTCACAATTAAGCATAAGTATAATAATTAGACTAAATGTCTTTACTAATTTTTTGTGAAATCTTATAAGTATAGCTGGTTAATGTTGAGAAATCTTTTGGATTTAAAGTGTTCAACAAATGAGGCAAACTACTTGACTTGTAAAGTTTTTAATTAATTTATTCAAAATATCGCTATTTATAATTATTATAGGTGTTGGAAGGAACTCATCATCATTGACCCTTCTTCATGCCCAAATGGGGACTTCTCTTATATAAAATGACTTAAAGCTACATCTTCACCTCCAAGGATTTAGTTCTCCATTATATAATAAGTGCTCTTGAAGATTTAGTAGATCCTCCAAGTACTGTAGTCTACCTCATCCCTTAATATCTCAATAGTTTTTCCTAAAATCTTGTTTGCCCTTTGTTGATTTGAAAATCTTTATTGCCACTTTCCATAAGCTAATTAGATTTGGAAGTAGGAATCATCTTCTAATTATTAAATTAAGTTATAGGCAATCTTAGTTTGTTTGTTGGGAACTTAGATTATCAATCAGGAGGTCACAAGTTTGTCTTTCATAAGCATTGTGTGTGCTCCCTCACCCCCCTCAACCCACCCACACAAATAATAATAATAAATTATTGAAGATCCTTCTTATGGATAAAACTTTTATGGTTGAATATTGAATTTTTATTTAATGTAGGAGTGGAGTGAAAAGAGATCTCTTAAACTAAAAGGCAATCAAATGGCAAAACTCTACATATTAGTGAAAGAAAACAAACAAATCCAAATTGTTAAACTCTTCTCATTCAATTGAATAATGTCTTAACAAAGATGGTTACTAACAAGCAAAAAATTTTAATCATTCAATTCAAGTTAATAGCTATTCACAATTTATATTCAACTTTGAATAAAAAAATATTTGAAAAAACCCTAATTTATAAACAAAAATTGACCATCCATTTTATATTCAATCTAATCCTATCAAATAATTCTATATATCAAAATCTATCAAAATAATAACAAATTAATAAAAATATGATTGAGATAGAATCAACCTTGCTATTAGTGGAAGACTCAATGAATATGGTTTGAGAATTTTCACCATTATCTTTGGTGGCAATATAAACTTGATTCTTAGTATCTATACATTTTGAGTCATTCTCATGATTTGATCCAATTCCTTCCTCCATAGACTTCGATGTAGATGATTCAATGAAATTACTTTTTTCTTTTTCAAATCGGAGAGATAATCTCACAATATTGTAGACATATGACCAAAATATCAAATCATTTACCTGCAAGAATTATAAACAGAATAAATTTAAAAAATATTAATTTTAAAATATGCATTCATTAAATCTTTAATTTCTTTGCTTTTGAGTTTTATTAAGATCTTTTTGTATGAGTTAAACCAAATTATGTTCATATATATTATCTATTTATTTTAAAGGTTGGTAACATAAAAAATATATATTAATTTGATATGAAATTTATCAGCTTAATATAAATTTAATGATAGATTAAATATAAATAAAAAAATTAATTCTAAATTTCTTTCAAAATAATGCACTAAATTACTTTCACTTTGAATTGTGCACTTATATATGCCCACAAGTGCCATGCACCTATGTTAAAAATTTTAAGGAGATTGGTACTAGAAGAGTGGTATTATGGTAATTTTTATCACTTTAGCATTGTAATTAGAAATACTTGTGTGCCAATTTACAAATAATTATTCTTTAATCAAAACAATTTATTTATTTTTTTCCTAGAAGCTCATATATCTATTTTTTTTTATATAGGATGGAGTTAATGAGAGAAAAATTCTTGCTATATCGTTCAAAAAAATAAAATAAAAATAAAAATAAAATTAATCAAAGACTGTGAGATTTTCAAAGCCCACTTAGTTATGATTGGGCCAACCAGGCCGCTATAAGTTCTTAAGATTATTCGGCCCGTTCGTTCCTAGATTTAATTTGATGGATTTTCATTTATTTTTGTGGCAGTCATAAAAACGTTTATTTTATTTCAATAAATGATAACTTATATTTTAAAAGAAATTATTTTGAAAATTTATTTTTGGGACTAATTTATTCATGATAAAATATATTTCAATTTATAAGAGATGACGAAATTAAATCGAATGAATTTTAATAATGAAATATAATTATTCTTAATAACTAATTTATTTATGAAAATACTTACACCCATAGAGAGCGAAGCATAGGCCAATGCCCTTGCTTGACATAAGTCTGGATTACCAAAGGGACTGCTCCTTTCATTGCAGGATGAGGGAATGACGATGAGAAGCATGGTACCCAGATTTCCTGTCCAATTAAAATAAAAAAATTTAAAACAATTAAAAATAATTTAATATAATTAATCATAATAATATTAATATGAACTATTTGGGTCATCGATTTCGAGTTCAACGAATACTCTCTATCTATCTACCTGAAGGAACTTTAGTAGTTTTGTTGAGAATCCATCCAAATATAGAGCCAATTAAAAAAGTCAGAAGAATATTGATAGGCATGAACCATCTGTAAGAAAAATATATATATATATATTTATATATTATATATATATATATATATATATATATATATCATATAATAATAATAAATTAATCTTTTTGATGAAACTTACGTTGAAGCCACACTTTCCAGAGTGAATGTCTTAGATAAATTGTTTGTCACGATTGAAGGATTAAATACATAAAATACAACCTGTTGATGAGCAGAAAGACATTATCAGTTTCTTTTTAACCAATTTAAAATAAAAGCGGATGACCCACTTTGGATGGCTCTAACATCCACAGAGTAAAGAATACTGATAATAAACAGCAACAGCCAAGGAAACATTCGCATCATTATCATCCAATCATTCGTGACATTTTATAAATTTTTATTAAATTATTTTTATTGAATGCTATATGAAAGTGATAAAGTAATCCTAATTTAGATTTCTTAGATCTATCCACAAAATTAATTTAACTACCGATCTTGATGATGGATTTTATAATATTTGATTTAAATGAACAGAATCTAAAAATCTATCAGAACTTCGGCTGTTTAATGGTTTTTCGTAGAAATAATAAAAAAAAAGAAATTTATGACTTCGACCGGCTGTTGATTTTACTATCAGAACGTCGTCCTCCTCTCATCAAGCCTCAGATTAAAGCTATTTTCGTTTTAGTCTCTACAATTTTTATTTTGTCAACAGATTCATTGTCAGAAATCAATCCAAAAATAACGATTACAAAATAAAACTTTATTGAAGTGCTGACATAATAATATGAAGATATGACTTACGCCATTACGCCATTAATGTATTTCCTGGCATCTTCATCGATGGAGGGAGTTGCTATAATCGAACCGACACCAGTCACCATAAGCATTTTGAGAACAGGAATCCATGCAGCAATAAAGAGGTGAAGTGCGTCCATTTCTCAAAATTCTGTCTGTTGTAGTTGCAGCAGTCCCTTTTTTATTCTGTAAAGAAATATCACGCATGTATAAATATGTATATGTATATTAATCTGATCGTAGACAACAACGACTCTAAATCATTTAAAAAAACGTTTAGTGCCTTATTTGAAGTGGCTTTTTCCTTTTAAGAAAACTGAATGAAAAGTTTAATTAGAAATTAAGGAGGAACTGAAATGTGCTAAGATTCATGAACAAGAGAGAGAAAACTATGTTGGTTTCTTTCTTTCTTTCTTTCTTTTTCTCTTATTTGATAAGTTTACTTTCTACAAGATATTTGAAGTTTTTCTTATTTATTTAACTCTGAGAGATTTGTAGGTCACGAGCATCTTGTTGAGAAATATACACGAGCTTGTTCACGAGCATCTTGTAATATCTTCTTGTGCCTTAATTATATATTTATTTTTTAAGTGATGGCAGTTTCATTAATTAAAATGAGATTGTTGGAGTAAATTAAAGGAACAAGTAGCAAAGTACAACCAAAATTTATTCTGACGAATTCACAAAAAAAAAAATTATAATGTTTTATTTGATTTATAATCCCTTTATTATTATTTATATATTCATTTATCTATACTTTCAATAGAAATTTTCTGCACAACCAACTTTATTTTTTTAATAAAGACCTTTGATGACTTAAATAGTATTAGGATCAAAAGAACCAAAATGTAAGATAAAAATATAAATTGAGTTTTTTATGAGTTTTCAATATTGGACCGTCAATTTAAAATTTTTATGTTAAATATGATTAATTTATAAATAAATAAGAATAGGATGATGGTATGTAAAAGCCTTTCTTTTATTTAGGTGACCACTTCCAACTCAATATTTTGATGCTGAGTTCAAGAGCTTAGTTACACATTTAATTTGCAATTAAACAGCTAATTTGACGTTGGAAAAGGAAAGCTGTTAACTCCTGACACATTTGTTAACTTGTTATAAACCAAAATTTAACATAAAATACAGATAATTAATGTTATTAATATAAAGAGCCGACAGATCATATTATTTTGACAGATCATGTTATTATATATATATATATATATATATATATATATATATATATATATATATATATATATATATATATATATATATATATATATATAACGGATTTCATTGAAATAAATTTAGACTTATTAAAATTATTTTGAAATAAAAAATATAAATTTTGATTAATCAGTTGCATATTTCTCTTATTTCAACAAACATTTAATAAAAAAAAACTAATTATAATTAAAATTGGGTCACAATTTTCTTAAAATAAGTTTTCTCCAAGGCCCTATCGTCATGTAGTAATTCATTCGATGCCTATAATCTAAAAATAAATCACCTTTATGTAAAGAGAATAATGAGAAGAAGAAATAAAAATAAAAATACTGAAAAATTATTCTGCGCGGCTTAAATATTGACTGAATTCTTACCTTTAAATGCGATTCGACTAGAGCAGCAACAACCGAGTTGAAGATGCAGAAAGCAAAGGCCAGATGTTAACTGGCCTTCTGCATTGAAAAATGCAATTCGATGACCTCTTATTTATATGGAAGTTCAGTGGCAAGTTTTGTAGATAATTAATTTATTATGTCCGTATATTGATAATCATTTTAACCCATTTATAATATTTATATGATGCTAGAATACAATTTAATGACTTGCAATAGTGACATGCAATTTCGAAGAAAATAAAGATCCTTGCACTTATGTTGATACAGTGTGGATTTTTTAATGGCTACACACTACACAAGCAGCTCAATAAATCTCACTTGTACTGCATGAGGTAAAAAACTCACCAATATTAATTTGCCCCTTTGCTAATTTTTTTTTAATCTCTTGGATTTGCAAGAAAGAAAATGAATTAACACCAACAACTGTATTCATTTATTTTTGCTTCTTCTGAATCGCTGATATATTTTTTTTCTCTGCAGGTGGCTTCAAATTATTATTCTAATTTCTCTCTTCATCCGATCTTATAAGATATATAGTCATGATCTTCCATTCATGAATTCATATATGTTATTTTATCTTTAACCGAGTAGAGAGAGTGAGGATTTGCCTGAATCATTTAATTTTACGTGAAAATTAAAAGAAATTACTATTTTTAAGTTAAATAATAAAAGATTTTCACTACATGATTGAGAGAAGATATTAGACAAAAAGTATTGTAAAATCCTTAGCCACAAAACCAAGTGTATAGCCAAATCACTCTTGGATCTAGCTCAAGACATTGGTCAACATCCTTGGATTGGGTTCAAGATATGGGTCACATCCTTGGATCGAGTTCAAGGCATGGGATAAACTTAAGCAGAATATTCCAAGAATATTTGGTATGAGCAGAACAAACTACACAACTCATGCCATAATTGAACAGTATTGTGCAACTAACTACACAATATATTTAGCTGCACCATTGTAACTCTCTTAATGTATTTCTTATGAACCAATCAAATCATCCCAAACCCATGAATAAGAGTGGCCACCCACAGGATAGAGGGCTTTTTTGGACTTTTTTTGAGATATAAATATAAAAATACTCTCTCTCTCTCTCTCTCTCTCTCTCTCTCTCTCTCTCAGTTCTTTCCATTGTTACTTATTCAGAAGGATCACTACTATCCAAGAACCTAAAAGAAGCCCTAGTGAAATGACGATTCTTCTCATTGTGCTTTCTATTGTCTCTACCATGCCATTTTAATGATGGTGCCATGAACAAAGCTTAGTATAGGGATGTTATCTTCGAATTTGATATTCTGATAAATATGGCATTGATCTTTTTGTTCTCTTAATGCATTGATAGAAAGGGGATTACTTGGAGGAGATAAACAATATGTACAAGAAATATGTTGTGAGCTAAATTAGTATATAGTGAACAATAACTTCCAAAGAGAAAATGTCATTGGATTAATTAAAATATTGGCCATCACATGAGTTGGCAACAAAGTATATTTGATATTTTCTGGCCAACACTCACTCTTATATCACATTGATTATGTTGAATTAAAGATTTTATCACTTAAAGAGGAAATTGAATTGGCGATAAAGAAGGAGAAGGCACTAAAATGACAATAGTTAATAAAACTACATAAGAGAAAAAAAAAATGAGAATTTGTTAAAGAGGAAATTTTTGAATCATTGGCTATGCTATCAAGTTGACTATTAACTCATCCACATACGAAAATCTCAAGCTTAAATAGGTTACATTGCACATTTAACTTATGAATCATTTTAATAACAATCCTTAGTTCTAATCTAAACTGAATTAAAAGATTGATGAAAGACATCTATTTCAATAAGAATTTTAGTAATATAAGGTTTAGATAGAGAAGAGATACAGGCATATGCACATGATGGTTTCTCAAATAATGAGCTAGAGTATAAAATGTAGTTTGATAACCTAGATGAATTTGAGGTAGAAAAATTAAGTCCAAATTAAGGTAACTTAGCATTCATTAAAGAGATCAAAGTTTAAAGATCATTTTTTTAGTCTCATAGAAAATCTTATATTTATTCAAGGCATTTTCTTAAACATAAATGCATAATATCTTTCAACCTATTAAATTTTTATAATACATAATTGAAAGTTAGAAATGAAATTAAAATTCTGTCATAAGAGCAATGAGCCTTCAAGTAATTTCTAATTGAAAGTAAGGTTATCATTTCATCAAAAAATTTATCAATAAGAGAAAGGTGGAATGGAGTTACCAACACATTCATCATATTATTACACGGTATCAAAGCAAGCTCACCCTGATGCAAAAGAGAGATTGAAGTTAAATATTATTCATGAATAATAATAAAGAAGAGTGCTCACTACGAATAATAGGAGATGAATTTGATGGCAACCCAATATATATAATAGAATTATAAAATCATAGTGGAGGGAAAGAAGCTAAACTTGAGTATATTAGAGTGAATATGATTAGGCACAATCTTAAGCCCACCTCTAAGAGGGCTAAATGTGATTGTCGGTTGGGACTGCAAGAAAGTCAAGCTAAGAGGGTACCTCAAATCTAAAGGTTGTAAGAGAGAAGAAGGCACTTCATTGTAGATATTGAGAGAGCCTTTGGACCTTATGAAGAGGTATAAATAGTAAAAGAGGAGAGGAATGATTGATCAGTTGAAGGGGATTCCCTATCTCTAGTAGTTATGATATTTTTAAAAGATGAGTGATTTTTTACATAATTGACTCCTTTGTGTTATGAAGAATAACATGGTCATATAAGAAACTTCACTTCAAAGAAGTTGCACTATTTAACAATCTTTGCACTAAAGAAAATTTTAGTAACTACCTCCAAATAAGTCTTTAGTTTATACATCCAATTGTGAAAAGGATTTTGTGAGTAATTAACCAAGAGTATTAATATTTTTATATTTATTTAAAGAGTAAGTAGATGATCTTTATAAGGATAGCCAATTTGATAAGATAATAGGTAAAGGTGAAAAAGTACCCTTCTCATTGCAAAACTTCTTTGCCCAAATCAAATTAAGGTTGTGCGTAGCACTTAGTCTTAAAGGACTACATGCATTATATGCTTCATTTGATTTTGGTGATAAAAGTATAAAAATTTATATTAGGTTGGTGTGAAGTAACAAGTAAAATTTTGTTTTAAAAAAATTTAAATCCATTTAAATTAATTTTGAAAATTAAGAATATGCAATTGTAAAAAAATAGTGTATCAAATAAATCAATATATAAAATCCATTAATTATTATATTAATCAAATGTATCATTTAGATACACAATTATATGTGAATGGTGTTAATTTAAAATATTAACCTATTTTTTAGCAAAATGATTATAAGTTCAATTTTATTACTTTGCAAATCTATACATGCATATAAAGTTATTTATTAAAAACACCAAGATACAAGTAATTCAAAACAAAATATGATGGTGATATATATAAAGATAACTATGGTGATGGAGCCAATACCATTAAGTAATTGATAAGGGAGGGCCCTTTTGGTAGATCTTCCCAACATAATTTGATATGTGGAGTCACAAGTGGTAGGAGAGAAGAGGAAAGATAGGATTTTTGAGTTGGGCTCATAAGATTCAGCATATGATACACATTATTTTTTCTAGTGATGGAGCTAATGCCTTTAAGGAATTGATAAAAAGTGGGTGACTACATTCAATGAAAAAAAATTGGATGCCAAATTACTTTATATTAGTAGATTTAATGCATGTATAATCAATTGGAAACTTATGATCTGAATATTTGGCTTAATGAATACTATTTTTCTTAGAAGATATTAGAATGCATGAAAGAAAATTTTATCTAAAAATATAATTTATATCATTTTATTTTTAAATTATTAGAAGTAACATTGATTTTACAATTGCTATATCATCTCTTGATTAAACTTTTTTTACTATAAATATTATGAAAAATTGATAATAAAATAAAATTAGAAATCAATGAATGAATGATATTTTTAATCACTTACATTGAGTACGATATAAAAAAAATCTAAAATAATATGATTATTCAACATCTTCAAAATATAAATAATAGACATCATCAATTATAAGCTTTTTTATTCATATTTATTTTTATCTTTTTTCTTATAAATATATTTTAACTAAATTTTTTTTTAATTGACAATTCTAATCTAAATTCTTAAAATGAGAAATTATACCCCTCCTTAAATTTTTTTTCTAATTCTTCCACTTTGTGAGAGCATTTTCGAGGAGAATGTAGAAAAGTATGATGATTCAGGCCTATTATTATAAAAATAAAATCTATTTAAGAAAATATATTTTTTATATAATAATACAACTATTTTTATAAATAGGTAAGTGATAGGACCACGGATTTAAATTGGACCGTTGGATTGGCTCAGGATGAGTTGCCACGGGATTAAATCATCACCGTCTATGCTTTAATTCTCTTCGTTCTCTGAACCGTGTGATGAAACTTCCGGAGGAAGAAACTCGCGACTATCGAGGAAAGGAGATAATGGTTTACTCTGCTCTTCGAGCGGCTAAAACTCTGGGAAAATGAAAAAGGGGGTTTGGGAGCTCTGGGGAAAACCTAGGGTTTCTTTGGAGAGGAGGCGGTGCTCCGGCGAGAGAAAGGTTGCAGGAGGAGATGAGATTGAAGAAGAAGAAGAAGATACAAAAGGAAGGAGAAGAAGTAGCAGCACAATATTTAGTCTGTTCTCTATTTGTCTTTCTAATCCTATTTATACATCTTTTTCTTTATCTATCTACTAGATCTCAATATTTCTTTACAGTTTTCAAGATCTGCTCTAGGGTTTAGCTTTTTTCTGTTATATGGTAGTGATGTCTGTCTGTTTGGGCCAGATGTGGGGTTCTTTCTTATTTTTCAGTTATATTACTGTTGTAGTTTTGTCTGAGCTGACAAGATCTTTACTTTCTTTCTTGATTTTTGAGCTGGACATGTCTAGAAATCTTGTGCTGAATCTTGTTCTTGTAGTTCATATGTCTTGTTATTCTGGCAATGTTCAGTGATCTTTTTGCTAGGCATGCTTTATTTGGTTATTTATTATAATCATATTCTCTATAATAGCTAAGTTCTCTGTATTCTTTATTCAATAGTGGCTAATGTATATAATTATTGCATTATTGGGTAAAATCTTTTAGCCAGAATGGGGCTTTTCTGTTTCTTGTACTCCTGATGTATTTTTCTCTGTTTGGGTCCATATCATTACCCCCCACCCAAACATTGGCCTTGTCCTCAAGGTCAAAACTTGGAAAAACTTTCTAGAACTCCTTAATTGGCATCCAAGATGCATCATTTGATAACATTTCATCCCATTGGACTAGTACTTCTTTAATAAGCTTATCTGCTTGCAGTCTTGTCCTTTCTTCTAGAATTTTGATGGGTTTAACCAAAGGCAGGCCATCTATGCATTGTGCTGGGAGAATGGCTAGATGTAGCTTGGAATCTTGCTTATATTGCTTGAGTCTAGAGATATGGAATACATTGTTGATCCTTGCTGTTTCTAGAAGTTCCACTCCAGGCTTCCTATTTTTAGAATTAATGGACCATAGTATTGCCTTTGTAATTTTGTGTAAGGGTGCAGTGAAACAGTTTGTCAGGGTTGTTGTTTGATTAGCACCAAGTCATTTATTTGAAATTGGAACTCCCTTCTTTTTTTGTTAGCCATTTGTTACATTCTGTTTTGAGCTTCCTGTAAATTCTCTTTAAGTTGGTGCAGTATTTTGTCTCTTTGTTATAATAATGTGTCTACTTCTGTATTGTTAGCTGTATCACCATTGTAATGTATGATTGTAGGTGGAAGTCTGTCATAAACTATTTGAAAAGGAGTTAGTTTTGTGGAAGTATTTACTTATGTATTGTAGAAAAATTCTGCCCATGGTAGAAACTGGAACCAATTTCTTGGTGTCTCTAGTACAAAACTCCTAAGGTATTGTTCTAATGTCCTATTGGTGACTTCTGTTTGGCCATATGTTTTAGGATGATAAGCACTATTATGGCTGAGTGTTGTGCCACTTAACCTAAATAACTC
Source organism: Cymbidium sinense (assembly GCA_021442155.1). Taxonomy (NCBI): domain Eukaryota; kingdom Viridiplantae; phylum Streptophyta; class Magnoliopsida; order Asparagales; family Orchidaceae; genus Cymbidium; species Cymbidium sinense. The sequence continues at coordinate 272,223,792 of CM038215.1, read as the reverse complement.
CTGCCAGAAATTACTCATAAAGATAGGATCCCTATCTGATACTATGTTCTATGGTATGTCATGTAATTTGCATATATCTGAGATGAAAATATGAGCAATAGATGTTGCTGTAAAGTTGGTTTGAAGGGCTGAAAAATGTGCATACTTAGAGAGTCTGTCTACTACCACTAGGATAGCTATTTTGTTGTGAGATCTGGGTAATCTTGTGATAAATTCCATAGAAAGTTCCTCCCAAATAGCTGATGGTATAGGCAAAGGTTGCAATAGCCCTGCCGATTGCAGATATACTTTACTTATTGACAAATAGGGCATGGGAAATAATGTCTTGCTTTCTTGCTTCTTTTCCAATGAGTAATTTTTGCTAATATTCTTTTAATTCCATAGTGGCCTCCTACTGGTGTTGAGTGTAGTTCTCTCATAATATTAATTCTTATTTTTGAATCTGTAGCTATAACAATTCTATCTTTATAATATACTAATCCATTGGAAACTTTGTGCTTTGGAAAGAGCTCTGAGTTTTCTGTTATCTGCTGATAGAGTTGTTGTAACTCTGGAATGGCTTGTGTTTCATCTTTTATTTGATGTAATAAAGAAGTGAATTGCTGGGTGCAAGCATATAAACTTTGATATGTAGAGATTTTTGGGCTATCTAATGTAGAGTGTTCTTCTGGAGTATAAATCTTTCTGTTCAAAGCATCAGCTGCTTTGTTTATGATCCCTGGTTTGTATTCTATGGTGTAATCAAAACCAAGGAGTTTAATTAGGAATCTTTCTTTGTTGTTTGTTGTTGTATTATTTCTAATGCTCTTCCTCGATGGTGAACTTGTTGCTCTGGTGTTATTGTCTTCCCTCACTTCATATGGCATATAGTTCACTTGCATAAGTTGATGATCTATGTAAGGTTGGAGATAGTTTCTTGCTGAAATAAGCAATAGGATGACTATTTTGAATTAATAATACTCCTATTGCAGTACCTGAAGCATCTATTTTTATAATAAAAGGTAGTGTAAAATTTGGAAATGATAATACAGGTAAAGATACCATAGCTTGTTTCAGCTGTATGAATGCTTTTTGAGACTCTTCTGTCCACTGGAATTACTGTTTAGCTAGCATTGATGTTAATGGTGTAACAATTGCTGCATACTGCTTTACAAATTTTCTTTAATAGCCTGTTAAACCGAGGAATCCTCTTAACTGTTTAACTCAGGTTAGAATTTGCCATGATTGTATTGCTTCAATTTTATTTTAATCAGCTTCTATCCCTTGGGCTGATAATATGGGGCTTAAATATTCTATATTTTCCTAGATGAATGAGAATTTTGAGGGTTTGATAAACAATGCATTTTGTTTCATTTTTTCCAGAACTGCTTGTAGGTGTTGTTGATGTTGCTCCATGGTGGGGCTCTATATTAGAATATCATCAAAGAATACTAATACAAATCTTCTTAGGAATGGTTTTAGTACTGTATTCATCATGGCTTGGAAAGTTGAAGGTGCATTTGTTAACCCAAATGACATGGCTATGAATTCATAGTGTCCTTCATGTGTTCTGAAAGCTATTTTGTATATATACTCTTCTATCATTCTTATCTAGTAATACCTTGAATGCAAATCTAACTTGGAAAAAATAGTTGCTCCATGTAATTCATCCATTAATTCCTCTAGAATTGGAATTGAAAATCTGTCAGGGATGGTGATTTTGTTTAGGGCCCTATAATTTATACAGAATCTCCAAGTCCCATCCTTTTTTCTTATTAACAAGGCTGGTGAAGAGAAATGACTAATGCTCTCTCTTATTATCCTTGTATCCAACATCTCCTTGATTAATTTTTCAATTTCTGTCTTCTGAAAATGTGGATATCTATAACTTTTAACCTTTATTGGTTGAGTGCCCGTTTGCAGGTTAATATGATGATCTTTGTCCCTTTTGGGAGGTAAGTTTTGCAATAGCGTGGGATAATGGCTTTAACAAACGCGTGTGTATATATATATATATATATATATATATATATATATATATATATATATATATATATATATATATATATATATATATATATATATATATATATATATATATATATATATATATATCTATATCACCTAATATTTCTTAATACAAAACAAGCAATAAATACATTTATATATTTTTTTTATATTTAAATACATTTATATATAGTTCATATTTATTAATGTAATACTTATATAAAAATGTATTTAAGTATATAAAATTATATATATATTGATATATATAATTCAATTAATCTTCTTTGGCAGAATCTAAAAGTCACTCAATACAATATAAAAGTCACTCAATACAATGATTCTATTCTAGTATGTAATTGCATAATCTTTGTATTTCAACCCTCGGCTCCCTATTTATAGACGGTTCTATACAAGATTTTTATTTATTTACATTTTTATCATTACATAAATAATAAAATGAAGTAATCTTAAATAAGAGCAAGTGAAAATTATTTCTCATGCCGTGTAACTATTCATTATGCCAAACTAACGAATGCATGTTGACCTTATGAGGAACTTAATTATTTTGTATAGAAATTGACTAAACTGATTTAGTCAAATTATTTTTGGTACAGAATTTGATGTGTTGACAATTGAGCTAGGTTTTTAGAAGTAATACTCTCTCATAAGTGCTTGGTTTAACTTGACATTGGAGGTATTAAGCTATACAGTATGAGTAATGGTTGAGTTGATTAATTAAAAATAATAATAATGTATTATTCTTTGTAAAATTTATTATGAAATATATATATAT